>JAZGUH010000433.1:3077500-3428304 GCA_037893225.1 Hippasteria phrygiana
CGATCAGTTAAAGATTGTAAATTACAATTAGTTAAAACATCATCGTAAGTTGTATAATTTGACCCCAATATTATTTTAAGGGATCTCTTCTGTACTCGTTCAATATGAGTTATCTGTTGTTTAGTCAGTGCCCCATTCCACACTGGAGCAGCGTATTCAGTAATTGGTCTGATAAAACATGTATAAATCGTCATAAGGTCATGAGATGGAAGACCGTGACATTTAAGCACACGTAACATGTGAATCTTACTATTAGCCCGTTTAACTATGTTATCAACATTTCTATCCCACTTCAAATCATTTTGAATAATTACTCCTAACACTTTCATTTGAGTCACTGTTACAAGGTTATGAGCACCAATAGAAAATGTTTGACAAATGGGTGGATTTCGCAAAAAACTAACATTCATGTGGAGGCATTTGGATGGATTAAGTTTCATTAGATTTTGGTCGCACCATCCAACAAGACTGTCTATTGAATTTTGAATATTTGACGGTTGTGAGAAGTTTCTGCATTCTACTATTGACAGATCATCAACGTATTTGTAAGTAGAAATATTATTACCATCAAGCTTAACATCATTAATCATCGCTAAAAATATAATTGGGCCTAATTTAGTTCCTTGTGGAACACCTGAATATAAAGTCGACCAATCAGAACATGTTGAATGGTATCGAACACATTGTTGGCGAGCACTCAAAAAATCAATAATCCAAGGGATAATAGAGAGGCGAACATCCAAGTCAATGAGTTTTGTGATAGCCAGGGTATGATCAATTCTATCAAATGCTTTGGCAAAGTCGGTAACAATTACAGTAGAAGTGGATTTCGGTTTATCCCCATGTTCATACAACAAATGTAACATATTTATTAAATAGTGATTTGTAGATAGGAATTTTCTGTTACCAAATTGACATGGATCCAATTTTGGTGCGATATCTTGTAATACCCATTGTGCAATAAAACCTTCCGCAATCTTTGCAAAATGATTGGTAAGAGAAATTGGTCTCAATTTCTCAACTGAAGGGGGATTAGTCTTCGGAACAGGGATCACAATAGCTTTTTTCCAGTCATTCGGAACTCTTCCTTGTTGAAATGATAAATTAATTATATCAGTGAGTGGCGTTGCCAGTTCGATGGAATATTCCCGAATGAAACGGGCAGTTATGTTATCAGGACCACCAGAGCATGTTAAACGGATTCCCGTCAAAGCCTTATGAACAGTCCACGGTGCTAAAATTGGACAAGGTATTTCCGTTGGTAAGTATGCAGGTAGCTTATTCATGTCGATTGGTTCCAAATCCTCAGCTACTGACAAAAAACGATTATTAATATTTGATGCAATTGCGAACTCGTCACAAGGACTAATTCCAGGAATATTAATCGGATGACGTTGTTTTCGATCACCAGTAATGCTTCGTATTTGGCGAAACCATGCTGATGGATTACTTTGTTTAAGTCTTTGGACACGTAAAGCATAGAATTGCTTCTTAGCTGTGGCTATTGCAACTATGACCATGTTTTTTAATCGTCTCCACGCTGTCATATCATTACGATGGAATGCTGCTTGTCGAGACCGAATCAAGCTTTTGACTCGAGTAGACATCCACGGTTTATCAGTTGGATGAAGTTTAGTTTTACGAATTGTGAAAAACTCATCAATAGCTTTTTGCAGAGTCTGAATAAACAAATCATATTTTTGATTAATATCCGTGAGGTTGGTAATTACTGACCAATCGAAATGACTGAGCCATCTCCCACATGAACGTATAGTGCTATCTTGCATCGGACGTGTAATTCGAAGCTGGGTGGCCTTTGTACTAGTCTAATACACGAACTATTTTAGCAGACAAAACAAAATATGAGAATGTTTCTATGGTGCAGAAATTTAAATAAGTACTTCACAATTTTGAAATGTAGAAGATTAATGATGTCATGAATATCAGTTGGGAAGTATTGCTAGTACAAGCCTACTAGCGCGAAATAGATTTTTGTGAATGAATCACTTTCGGCCAATCAAAACGTGTACCGCGCACTACATTACAACCGGTATTCCGTCTTCTGTATTCGCAAGTAATGGACGTCGAGCACCAGCCACATGACGTTGCGGCTCGACTGGCAACTACACGAACACCGCGCCTTCGCGCATGCATGCAGCGCATTCGATCGCACACGCACGTACGTAGAGCGAGAAAACGGCGAATTCATGCCATGTTTAATCCGGTACAATCTCCGCGCGTCGCTTTTGGACCCACGTCTCGTCAGGCAAACCGTCCATACCTCACGTACTGAGCTCGTATACGTGTACTCAACCTCGTCCCCAGGGTCTACTTTCATCCTCGTTCTGGAAGCGTATTGCTCGAACACTATGAGGACGAGGTTTACGCGTACTGTACTACCGAATTAAGTACATATGTACGCTACTGACGGGATTTGCGAACTAAACACTCCGACTTCGTTACA
The DNA here is from genome assembly GCA_037893225.1 of Hippasteria phrygiana. Lineage (NCBI taxonomy): Eukaryota > Metazoa > Echinodermata > Asteroidea > Valvatida > Goniasteridae > Hippasteria > Hippasteria phrygiana. The sequence continues at coordinate 3,079,965 of JAZGUH010000433.1, forward strand.
AAATTGCGGTAAAATTTAAGGTAAAAATTGGTCGAGTCCTTATTGTCCAAGTCCGAGTCCGAGTCCGAGTCCTGACTGTCCGAGTCCGAGTCCGAGTCCGAGTCCGAGTCCGAGTCCGAGTCCGAGTCCGAGAAAATCGGGACTCGAGTCCGAGAAAATCGGGACTCGAGTCCGGACTCGAGTCCGGACTCGAGTCCGACTCGAGTCCTCCAGCACTGTTGATTAGATATAAAAACATGAAGTAAGAAACATCTTACGAATGCCATCGTCTTTGATTTAAATGTACGATTAAAGCGTAGCAAGAATTCTTCTTTTTCGCCAAAAACATTTAGTTGGCAAATGCTTTATGTAATGTCCTTCAAACATTCAAAATGATGAAGTAACGTTTGTAAAAAATAGAAGCAACAATACATACTTTAGAGAATTTTAAATGCAAATAAGGGCGTCTGAGATCAAGAGAGTAAAATTCTCTTGACCTATTTAAATTCTCCCTAAGTCATGCATCAAAATGTACCCAATCGAGTACGCACTGTAGACTGGTTCCCGTCTCTACTGCTATCAATTAAATACCGCAGCAGAGTTAAATTGAAAAAAAAATGACTTGGTAAAAAAGTTGGCTGCAAATTAACACTGGCCGCCACGTAGGTATAGTGGATCATTCCTCCGTATGGGTGGCCGATCTGAGTGATGAAATTGTGACAGAGAGCTTTGGCGGTGTTAAAGGTACACACCGGCCTCTTGGGCGATTTTTTGGCGATTTTAGGCGCTAAATTGGATTTCACCATGACTGGAAGGGTTTTCTTAATTAGAATATAAAGGTCCAAGCGCGACAACTTGAAATGTTCCCGTTTTCGTGTAATATAAAAAAAACGTTAGTCACGTGACTTTCTTGTACCAAATTTTGGTTCACGAAACTCACGTGATCATTAGGGCTAGTTTTACTTCCAGCCGTAAAACCTTTCAATAACTAAACCAAATTCCAGTGTAATTTAACCATAATAATCATGACTATTTTTACAAACTGTACCTATTGTTTAATTGTTAATTATACTTCAATTTGGCGAAATTTTTGCGAAAGTCGTAACACTTTTCCCAAAGACCAAGCGACGGACCCATGTTTCACGAGACACGGCAATATCGGCGATGTAGCGGCGATATAGCGGAAAAAATATCGACTACGGAAAAAAATGCAGTATCGCCAGCGCTAGGTCAGAAGCTGATTATGAAACACTAGAAGTCATCGGGGCACGTGTTAAAGTGGGGGAGATCCACAGCTGCATACACGCTGTCATGAAACTGGGCATTTTATTATTTGTTTAATTGAATGGCAAATCAATATTTTCAGATCGAAAATTGGGGTGGGTGGGTGGGTCAAACAAATTTCGGAATTTTAAAACATTGAATGGCCCCTAAGGATTGAATTTTCGAAAACTGCACGTGAGAATGACACAAAAATCACAACGATATACACATGTACCTCTAATCCATCATTTTATACGCTAATAATTTGATACCCTGTAGGCTGTATCCCCGGAGCACAGACTGCCTTGTGGTCCATTCGTCTATCTATCTTGTCTGTTTGTCTATACTGCAAAACACATCGTCTGCAATGCACCTTATTATAATAATATCCGAATTTTTGATATGCAAATACCTAGTACCAGGGCGAACATGTTGCTCGAACGCGATGGAGACGAGGTTGGGAGACTGAGCCCTTGATTTTGTACATTGCCAAATTAAAGTGGACTGCAACTTCGTTGTTACTTGTAAAAGTTCATTTTGTACTTCAGTGTCGTAACTGTATAAAATTGTAAGCAACAAAGCAATGAAATAATCAGAAAGCCAAAGTTGTCCACAAATACAGTTCTGTGAATATCGCTGTATAAATGGCCAATTGAAATGTTGTCAAGTAATCATTGTACGCTTGTCTCTTGTTTAGTTTATTTTCATGAGTTTGTCCTGGTTTCTGCCTGTAATCAAAAGGGGAACACTTCAAATAGAATCAAACTACAGCTCATTCACTTATAGTAGGTATCGACCATGTTTTGTGCAGGCTCCAATTTGGTAGGTTATAATAATGAATTCGTTTTATGCTACTTTTACGCGACTAGTTTTGACGAAGTGAGCTGCGAAATGATAAATTAAATGATATTCCCCGAAGTACTGCAAGTTTCCCATGTGGATCGCCTACAACAAACTACGATGGGCGTGTTGTGTACGGTAATCTAGACTTGTTCCAAGTCTGTGATCGTGGTTTTTGTCGGCCTGATAGCCAAGGCCAAGTTCGGGCGCGAACTATATAGTTCGACCATTAGTCAATCTCTCCTTACCAACGCGCATGCGCAAATGCAGTCCGCTCGAACGGCTCTAGTCGAACTATTGTTGAAAAGATGGCGACCGTATCACGTCACTGGTTCTTCCTCTCCGTGTTTTCTTATGCAAAGAGGCTATTGATAACCAGCGATGCAACCGTGCCGCGGGGTCTGGTTCCAAATAGTCGACTAGAGTAGTCCAACCATCCTGCGTTCGAGTGACGTTAGTCAAACTATGGTTAACCATAGTCGCGCCCGAACTTGCTCCCATACAGTAGTGCCGGAAATAGCGCCCTCTTGCGTCCTCTTGTGAGTTAACCTTCGATCACGAGATCGCGAGTTAGCGTGTGTTCTCCCAAACAAACGTGGACATTTAACAAAGGGAACAATATCGTCCGCGATTCCCAAAATACGTCCGCGATTGAGATCGTGTACACAACCTATGGGAGTACAAACAAAAGAGGGAACAATAGGACGTCCGCGTTTGACGGTGGATACACACCTGTGTGTGGTAGCCAATATGGGGTGAGTGGGTTAGGCTATACGAGAGAGGACTTGGGACAATGGGGGATTAGGGATAACAATGACACCGAGGACTTGGGCCGAGTCCTCGGGAGAATTTCGTGTACAAACCTTATGGGAGCTGCTCGGAAAAAGTTAGAGTAAAAACAAAGGGAACAAAAGATAGGGTTCCATTCATGGTCCTCAGTAGTATAGGAAAACGCACATGTGTAAGTTCGATTAGCTTACACCATAAACACGGGATTACACCGCGGGGAAGCCACGAAATGAGGCAAATCGAACGATGCGGCGCATTCGCCCAGGCGCGCGTGGCTGGGAGAATTAAGCTCAAAGGTCCTTTGGGGGCGGGAACTTTAAAAAGGGTCGCCGTCGTCTGCTCTACCGGCAAAATATTGACCATGACGACATGATAATTATCAAATTAACAACTTACACAAAGTCTAGTCCCAAACTGTTGTTAATGTCAGGAAATACACTCTTTGCTTTCCAATTTATGTCATTTGTACATTTACTCGCGTCGAACTCGACCTCGCCGCCATGTTTACGTTTTCAGTTAGGCGGTGACGTCAGTACACTCGGGGTTGACACCGGGGCATACACGAGTATCACGTGATGACTAATCGAACGGTCTCTTATAAGTTTCACTTACACGTGTAAGCTAATCGAACGCACCCATGGGTAATGACGTTTGGCGTGGTTGATGCAGACAAAAAGAATAACCGCGATCTCGGACTTGAAATCAAGTCAAAAAGGCAGCCACTGCGTACACCCACCCACAAAACTCAGCCAATTCTTTTTTTGGCCCCTCCCAAAATAAAAATTGGCCCCCCCCCAAACAAATTGTGTTCTGGATCCGCCCTTGTCTAGGGGTAATCGGGTTCTATAATTTATTTCCACCGTACCCCAGCCCCTCCCCAATGAGGAATGAAAAGTCTCTTGAGTTTTTCATTGACTTGAAAATTCCATTTAAAAAAAAAAAATGTAGTTTCTTGAAATATACAAAACTGAAAGGAAGGCCCCCCATTGTCTTCATCCCTCGCCAATAGATTTCATAAGGGGACGTAACTTTCCTTCAATCATAACCAATACATATTGCTAGCACCACCCATGGTTTCAGTCCCACCAAGTCGTCACAGTTTTCACGAACAGACGAACTTTGCCTCTCCGCACTAAACTAAAGTTACAAGAAAATCAGATTTTAAACTGCTCACTTTGTAAATTGAAGATATTTTACCTGCATTTATACCACATGTTGATTCATTGTTGACACTGTGTTAAAGTTCAGTTCTCGGTCTTTCACAAGTCTTTGGCAGCTGAGCGATAAGTCAATTAATTACAGAGTTATTAATTGATTAATAAATTTGTCTCGTTTTGCCCCACAGAGTGTAATTTGGCTCTTCGTGAAAACCCAAAATCCATTTCCTGGCAATTTTGCCCTTCTCAGCCATAATATACGCTATGGCTGAGAAGGGCAAAATTGCCAGAAAATGGATTTTGGGTTTTCACGAAGAGACGAATTTGAACTCCGTGTTAATACAATAGGGCTGTGTGGGGAAAAATTGCCAGAAAATGGATTGACTTATCGCTCAGCTGCCAATGACTTGTGAAAGACCGAGAACTGAACATTAACATAGTGTCAACAATGAATCAACATGTGGTATAATTGCAGGTAATATCTTCAATTTAAAAAGTGAGCAGCTTAAAACCTGATTTTCTTGTAACTTTAGTTTAGTGCGGAGAGGCAAAATTCGTCTGTTCGTGAAAACTGTGACGAAGTGATGGGTGGTTAAAAAAACACTGACTGTTTTCACTCGTAAAAATCGCCTTTCATTTAGCCCCGGTGTCCTTCTCCCCCACGTAGTGTACGTAGACACAGTCCACATAATGGGCCAGCATCCATTCGTGATTCTCATAGCGTTCTATTCTCCCCAGGCTGCGCTTCGGGGAAAAATTGAACGTTTTTGGTATCACATCGGGAGGTATAGCTGTAGCTTTACTCTATCACCCATAGACCATTCAATATAGGCGAATTTCACATCATCTCCGACTGTGCATCTTCGGTTTGAAAATCAAGGCTCTTTGTTCAAAACAAACACAGTGCTATTCAACAAATCCATTCATGGAGGAATATCGAATAAATCAAGGCAAATGACACGTATCGCACGGTCAGCATGGTCAAGCGGTATCTTTTCATCACAATAAAAAATCGTCCGAATTCATTATTAAGCGACATGATGTTCAACTATTTCACAGAACAATTATTCTTAAAGTAACTTACCTGGATTAGATTTTTTTTGGACGACTGGATCAGTGACTTTTCAAAATTGAAAATATGTTATCGTGTATGAATTGTACACAAATGAACGCGACGTACCGGTAGGTTGTTTATAGCACTGAGCCTTGCTTTCAAACCCGGAAGTGCGCAGATCGTTGCTAATTTCATCCAGTCGGGATTTGTCTATTACAAGAGATTTCTGCCATTTCCGAAGTGGTGTTAAGTACTGTATGGTCAGTGCTTCAGCCTTTTGAGTAGTACCGAGAATAGATGATCATAGTGCTCAAGGCGCTACATAATTACCCCTGCTCATCATTCCCGAAACCTTCTAAGCTCCCTGCAAGTTAAGCGCACGTGGGCTAATCAAAGATGTAACCATCACAGGTACCCATTTACTACTAGAGAAGCAACTTGTGAAAAAGTGTCTTGCTCAGGGACACAAGCACCATGACCCCTGGCTGGACTCGAACCCATAATCTGTAGTATCATCAAGTTATTAGTCCGACACACTAGGCCACGAGGCCACAGCGCTGCACGTCGGAAAGGACAAACTTTATCTTGTAATCGTTCCATCAATATAGTATATATACTGTATTTTCCCGTGGCACTTTGGTGAAACTACTGCAGTATTGACAGAAAAAGAGGGAATTCGTCAGTCTAGGTGGATCTGAGCATCCGAGTGGTGTTGCGATGAGGTACGGTTCAGACTAAACAACCGTATTTATGTGGCGCTCCCAAGGGAGAGGGCTTACGACCTCCGAAAATTACTCCAAAGAATGTTGTCCTGCTGACCCCCTCCCTCCAATATTTCTCGCCACGCTGTTGTTGAGCTGCGCATCCATCCCTAATTTTTCCCGATGGGAAAGGGAGTGCCTTTGAACATTATGGGTATCTAAAAGCCGGAGCCTACGGTCCGAAAGTAATCCCGGAACGCGTTTAATAACGGGGCATACACTGCACGGTTTCCTTTCAAGATAATGAAAACTTGTGTCCAGCACTGCGTTAGTATACGGGCGGCATTAGCCTTTTAGAGGTATGGCGGACACAATAGGAGGGCGCTGTTTGATTTGGGTAAACCTTTTGTATGGCACAAAAGGTTTACCCAAATCAGCGCCCTCCTATTGTGTCCGCCATACCTCTAAAAGGCTAATGCCATTGCACGTAGACCTTGAAAATAGGTTAGGTAACTAACCAAACAAATGAACTTTTGTGGGATTTCTGGGTAACGTGTCCCATTAAACTTTCTGGTACATTTCCTTTGGTTTTTATAATTAGTCGTATTCGGTAGAAACACGGAATTCGCAGGAAATTCAGTCTCAAGGAAAACAAAAACAAACAACTTAATGAATCAGTGCGCAAACTCAGTGGGCCCTGACACTAGAATAGCGAGAAACACAGGGTAAGGTTAGGGGTGGGGATTAAGGTGAGAAGTAGGGTAGGGGTTGGGGGTAGAGCCTATGATTTAGGGTAGGGCCTAGGGTTAGGATAAAGTTAAGGGCTATTCCATTGGAAAGATTGCTTGCCTTAATCACAAAACCACAGACTGGTTGCATTGCATCATGGGCAAAGAGTCGAATATCCATGTCACAACGGATATTAAACGTATAGTATGCAACATTTGTAAACGTAACAAAACTGAATCTTTAAAGCTACTGAATTATTACGAAATACCGTACTAGACTGTAAATAAATATCAGTCTCAAAACCCCTTGCGTACAAAAGACGCAATATGGCGCAAAAACCCAGTGCCACCAGGCCGGATGACGCCATTGGCCGCTGTTTGTGCAGTTTCAATCCATTGTTGGATTATTGTGTATATGTTACGCTTGACTGCATAAACACATTGTAGCCGTTTCGCTTGGCTGCCAGAGATGCCGCGGCACCCCGACGTCTCCCGTAAAATACCGTGCCCAAGGGGTTTTAAGCATCCTGATGGCACTGTGCTGTCGATCGTTTTCAAGAAAAGTAAAACATTTATATCGTTTTCCAACAATTGTCGGCCGACAATCGTTCGAAATAGTCTAGTTCCCCGACCTGATAATTTCCTGACTCTACTGCTCCATTTTGTCTAAAGTATGGTCAGGGAACCAGACTATATACAACATAATTTTTACTCTCTGTTTTCCCAGCAACTATGCACACAAAACTTTAAACAAAACTTTAAACATGTCAGTGTTACAGTATTTGCAAGCACTTTAATACTAACCCCCTAATCCATTTATTTCTGAAAATTACAGCAAAAGCAAATGTTGCATACTACATTTAGATCAACAATTATATAAATGTGTTACAACGAGGACTCGATCGACTGGGGGGGGGGGGGGGTGGGGGCGTACACCAGCCAAAATGTTTACTTCACAGAAGTACAGTCATCATTAAAGAACGCAGTGGTGTAAAACATTTATAAACAACGCATGAAGTTGTCTGAGAGAAAAGAGCCTGTGCAGCACACGGTCCGAAACTTGGCCTCAAGTACCGATTTTTAAAAACAACATCTGGCCATAGAGCTGTCGGCATGCAGTCCAAACTAATGTCTTTTAATTACGCTGAACCCACTTATATACAGGTTTAACTTGAGGTTGAAATAAATAGGCGTAGGGCCTATATAATTTGTCACATCCAATTAAACAGGACAGATTAAACAGATAAAAACACATGGAAGCTCCAAGCAATTAACACAACTATCATTAACTGATATGAGCCCAGAAAATGTTCCCAAACTCAATGTGAAATTATTCCCACGCATGTATATAACACCGGTCGGGAGTGTTTCACCGTCCGTGACAATCGAGTTTAACTAGTATACAACATTTGCTTTTGCTGTAATTTAATAAACAAATATTGTAACTTTTAAAAGTTTGTGTGCATATATAGATGATGGGAAAACAGAGAAAAAAACATATGGTGCCGGGTAGTCTGGTTCCCTGCACCAACTTCAGACAAAGCGGAGCAATTTATAAACGTCAGGTCGGGAACTAGATTATTTAAACCCCCTTTTTAAATCTGTCACACTTTGCATCGAGTATTAATTTTTGTTCGTTTTCAATGAAAAGAAGGGTTATTTAGAGCACCTCTAGCCTCTCCATATGCCTTTTACGTTGCACTTCACGTCTTTTTCTATGCGGCCCGCCAGGTGATCACGTGACCCCGTTTTGGATCAAAGATTGCTGCAAACGCGAAACGCCATATAACACTACAGGTGCACTTTGCATGGCGTGTCACGCCACAATTAAGTTCATGGTCGTACGATACTTGTTCAGTCCCACTGCACATTATGCACACACACATGCGGTGTATTGAGATATACATTTAAATCACATTTTGTGTCACACACACGGCGTTGCATATCGACTATACCAGTAATGTCTACCAAAACAGGTAAGATTATTTGTACTAATGACAGGCTGGATGGTGACAACCAGATAAACCGAAACATTTTCCATGCGCCATTTGTAAGTGTATAGACGTGAAAGCCTAAGTCAAAAGCTTTCTTTTAGTACAATAAACCCCAAACCGATTCACTTTGGGCGTGTTTGTTTCCAGTGTTGTAGTCGAGACCCCGAAGTCCGAGACCGAGACCAAGACCGAGACCTGGAAGACCGAGACCGAGACCGAGACCTAATGGCCCGAGACCGAGACCGAGACCTCGAGACCTCGAGACCTTGTATGTCATTTACATATTAAAAGAATGCAAAAAGATCACAAATTTCCATATGCATTATGTGCAAAGGAGTATACATATAGCGAGAGGGATTCGCGATCCTGTTTGTTTTCGTTCGGCTCTGGACGGATCACCTCCCGATCCGTGTGAAACAAACAGGCTCTTTGTTGGCGAGGTTATTGACGTTTGAAGACAGACGCTGTTTCAGTGACTTAGCCCATGGAATAAGCCATTTCGGTATTTCAACTGCACATGTGCACAATGACAACGCGCGCGTGTTAAATTCAATCAGAATTAGGGCCTGTTTGTTTCACACGGATCGGGAGGTGATCCAGAGCCGAACGAAAACAAACAGGATCGCGAATCCCTCTCGCTATACGGTATGTTGCATGCTGGGAGAATTTGTACTACACGACAATGTCGTCTGCTTCAGATTCTGTCGGGCTATTTTTATGATAAACTATGTAGTATTTCCAGAAAAGTAAATAAATCGGACATAGCTTTAATAACAAAAATACACTGTAAAAGAATTATGAGTAAATACTGTCACAATAGCTCGTTAAATGCTTCAAATCTACGAAAAAATACCTTCACTTTTCTCTGTCCGTCCCGTACGTCGCCATCTTGGATCTTGCGAACCCACCTCGCGAGCAGGATCACTAAAAACGTGATCCGGAGCAGCTTTCGACGCTCCGGATCACTGATCGCGCTCCGGATCTGCATGAAACAAAAACGCCCAGCGAGTACCGAAGTCTGACGTCGTTGGCATGACAACTGGTTCCTAACAAATGTAAATTTCGACTGTTCCTTTGTTAACAGCCAGTCATGCAAACACATAACAGAAGTATTCTGGTTCGAAACATTTGCATTGACGTCATCACTTTGGTGCTCTATGGGCGTTCGCGTAAAAACATGGCGTGACATTATACGTTTAGCAATTTTATCCCGCATAACCTTTGATACCGAACTAGCTTATTGCTTTGAAATGCACGTTGTTCCTCGGATAAAGCTTTGAATTTCTAGTGGCGTGGAAATAACGCTGTTCTTCATGTATTTAAGTGATACAAATCCTATAAATATTTACTACTTACTTGGATATTTGGTTGATCATCTTTTTTAGTCAATGGGCAGCAGCAGCGTAGCCAGGGCTGTCTCCATAGGGGGGGGGGGGGGGTGAGTGGGGGGGGGGGGGCTCGTTTTTACAGTGGAGGGGGGGGGGGCGCTCACAGTGTCTCTTTATTTATAATACTATTATTTTCTGCGTTTGCGAAATTTTCAGTGGCGGACGACTGGGGGGGGCCGACGATTTTGTTTTATGTGGGGGGGGGGGGGGGGGCGCACGCCCCACCCCTTAGCTACGCCACTGATGGGCAGGGATCTCAACTTTTGCTTGAATGCTCAGACATCGCGGGTAACGATACTAGTTGTTTTCCGTAGATTGTTCGAGGGTGAGATTACATAGATGGCAAAAAATATATGCCAATTATTTGAAACGCTGATGCATTTATTACACGGTCCCCTTAACCTAGGAATCATTCCTTCAAGAAGTTACCTGACGTTTGCAGTTCTGTTGTGCATTAATCATTGATCCCTATGTAAACCGAATAGCTCATTGGCCACTGCGCTCTGTACGAAAAACTGAAGCCAACAGCGTCATCCACTTCCCATCGTATTATGGAGTCGTTTCCGTACTAATACATTATTAAATTGCATGTACTATTGAGATCGAGGATGAAAGTAGGCCGTGGGGATAAGGCTATCAAATTTCGGGATGTATCTAGTCTGGTTTTTCAGACCTAACGAATCTGACTATTCGCGACGTTACGTAGTTCCGGTGATCAACAAGAAGAAATTCCTCCGAAAATGTCCGAAGTTTGGCGAACTCGTTTTCGTCAACATTCGGATTTTATCGTTGATGTTGGTCAAACAAAAGTTATGTTTGACCCACTGTCGATCCTAAACTTGTTCAATTCTCAATTAGCTCCAAAATCAATGCCATACTCTTGCAGTATTTTTTTGACCGGATTTGGCAAGTGGAGCCTATTTTGGAAATATTGCCAATGACGTCACTCAAACACTGTACGTCATGATCTATTTTAAACTGTGGTGACTACCTGACCTAAGATTTTTCAAGAGTCATCAGGGAATCTTCAGGTCAGGGAACCAGACTAGATTATATCCTCTTCGTAAGTGTGACGTCATTTAGACCGGAAGTGCAGTGCGAACGACTGGCGTACGCGCGCTCGTTGCTTCATAGGCACGCGATTTCCATGGAGCCCTACGTGTTTGGGACTCGACGAGGAGGATTGGGAGTACTGCAATGGCGGACGCCAGCTTCAACCCGAACAGGGTATGCGCTATCAAGTTTACATAGCGATCAGTAATAATATAAATAGCTGAGCAGCGACTATAGGCTTTTCTTCTTTTCATCGACAATGCAGGCCTTGGCCTCTTGGAGCGATTAGCCAATGGAGGGCGAGTGATTTGCGCCGAGGGTTACGTGTTTGTCTTCGAGCGTCGTGGGTACCTGAAGGCCGGAACCTACGTTCCGGAAGTAGTCCTGGAACATCCGGAACTCATCCGCCAACAGTATCAGGAGTTCGTATATGCTGGCAGTGATGTGGTCCTGGCCTTTACGGTTTGTGCACCGGAACTTCTTAATGCTTGTCAAAGTGGTGAAAAAGTGGGAAAACAACGCGAGATGTAATAATACAACATTTGCAAAAATAAAAAAATACAAACTACTGATTTATTATGAAATACCTGACGTGACTGTAAGTAAATAATAGTCTCAAGTATTCTGAAATCATGGCACCTGGTGTGCTGTCCTTTTCAAGAAAAGTGGGATTTTTGTATCAATTTCTAGCGACGACCATCGTTGGACCATATTTATCAAATACTGCCCCCAATTTACCAACTTTAGTTAGTCCACATTTTGTTTGGCAGTTGGTTACACATCCGTGAACGGGTGCAAGCCAGCTAGTCTAGTTCTCCGACCTGATAATTTCCTGACGTGTATAATTTCTTTTAAGTGCATACAACACTTTTAAGTGCATACAAGCTCATGAAAGCCTAAAGAAACATGTAGGAAGAAGACGAAGAAATGTTGATTTAGAGGCGGGAGAACAAAAACCCAGACTAATAATCTTTGAATAGCCACGGAGTCAGGCAGGGACTGAAAAACCGATGCGCATGTCGGCCCTGCTCCGTTTTGTGGGGTCAGGGAACAGGTGTACAAAAACATCATTTTTTTCTCTTTGTTTTCCCACTGTGCATACAGTGTTACAGTATTTACTATAATAATTGTAACCCAAAGTCCTACATTTCCTACCTTTAACCATGCATTCAAAAATATTAACTGCTATACACCCGCCGCTAGATAATTATGTCCCAGGAATATTTCAACGAATCCACATTCCCTTTTCCATGACGTGCAGTATTATGCTCACCGCGAGAAGTTGGCTGCGATCGATCGCGAGGCCGATCTTGAGAGGTTGAACAGGCAGGCCTTGCGCATCGCGAGAGAGGTAGCGGATCAAACGGGCACGCTCATGGCCGGCAACATCTGCAACTCCACACTCTTCGAAGCCAACAATCCAGACTGCCTACCGAAGATTGAGGCTATGTTCAAGGTATAGTCTTTTAGATTTCAGATTCCATTTTGTGCACAAAAGCATCAGGGCCGATGGTTTGTGCATAAAGACTTTTTAAGTTTTTGCGAGGTTTAACGGGGGTCGTTCGGGTAATGTATAATGATCATAACTACAAAACGTTATCTTTAATCTAGATGAAATTTCACACTAATTATTATCATAAACATCCCCATTTTCCAAATTAATTTCATAAAAAAATATCAATGTTTGGCTGAGATACAGGAGGGGGTCTTCCCCGGCTTACGAGTTTAGGTACTTTCCTACAATTACAATGAATTTTAATTTTAAACGCATATTCGGACCTTAGATTTTCACTATATAAACGCTACGTTTTGAGGCCGATATTTGCAAGAAATGGGGAATAAGGACAACAGAAATACCAGCAAAAAATACCATTTTCAAATGCGTTTTTCTTGCATCGTAATTTTGAATAAACATCGAATTTTTGAAAAAATATATTTTCTCTATTTCTATTTTTTGTTTCATTTTTGTGTTATTGTAAGCAGAAACGTCATTGTAATCCATTGCCACTCCCAGAGGATACAATTTTTAGAAGCAATACCCTTAATATCCACTGAATTAATAGTCAAATGTCACAAGACAGATGCACATTTTTTCATTTTGTTTTAAGAAAAACTCTTCAACAGTTGGTAATATTGACAATCACAGAATGTCATTGATTGCTGCTTTAATAAGCTTTAATTTGATATATTATTGGCCATGGTAGGTGCTGTAGTTTCCGAGCTACACTTTAAAAACAATATATTTTGTTACGAGCTCGTTAATTAGTCTAATTAGCCGTATACCCAAATTAGGTAAAAGTTGTAAAAAAGTGTTTCGCAACTGATAAACAGTAAAAAATATGATGAAAAATTTAAGAAATTATGATTTTTTTTCCCAATAAATTACCCTAATTGCAGGAAAGCACCTTAAACAATCTAATATTAATTATTAAATTGTAAAAAAATGTTTCGCAACTTATAAACCGAAAAAATATGATGCAAAATTTAAGAAATTATGATTTTTTTCTTCAATAAATTACCCTAATTGTAGGGAAGCTCCTTAAATGTAGTGTACACGATTGGTAATCCTCCAATTTTTTTGTTTACGAATTATTACGAAATACATTACTAGACTGTAAGTTAATAGTAGTCTCAATCATCCTATGAAATGATGGCACCAGTTGTGCTGTCGTTGTCAAGAAAAGTGGAAATGTATATCGTTTTCCAACAATTTCCAGCTGAAAATCGTTGGGAAAACTGCCCTGTAGCCGTTAGTCAAGGCGCGCGTGGCTACCTGGACGAGTGGCGCGCCCCGGACATGATGGCGCCATGGCATATCCGGGGCGCGTCACGCGCCCACAGCCACGCGCGCCTTGATTAAAGGCTATTATCCGCCCGACGGTTGAAAACGAGCGCCGTTTCTCTCTCGTTTTTTTCGCCATCCAACAACGCAAAACTTTGAACAGGTCAGTGGCACGATATTTCCTATAAAATACTAACCCCCAAATCCGCCCATTTCTGAAAATTGCAACAATGGACCAATCATGTACACTGCCTTTAAACAATCTGATTTTCTTCTCTGACAATATAACGAGAATAGGAGCAGATAGAATGGGCAGTGGAGGAAGGAGCAGACTACATTGTTGGGGAGTCGTTTGGACATCTTGGGGAAGCAATGGTTGCCCTCGAAGCAATAAAAATATATGGACAAGGTACATGTACTTTTTAAAGACCAACTAAAACGCAAAAAAAAAAAATATTTTTTGGACTTATCTGATAGTTTATGCCTCCCAAAAACTAATGTAAGAAGTTTCATGATTCTGAAAAAACAAAAGAATTTGTTTTTGAGCATTTTCCTTCTGAGCCACTTTGACTCGATTCAGAAAAGGCCGAGGTCAACTGCGTGCCGTATCGCGCGAGTGATGACGTATACGTGTAGAAACATATGACGTCATTGTATTATACGACAATGTTTTACGTAGTCTGTACGTATTTTTATGTCTAAGGCTAGTATTACTTGCTGTGCTGATTCAGCTGTAACACTACGGTAAACATATTTTAAAGTGTTGACATCTTTGTGAGACACATTTTGAATTGGGGTTATATGCTTGTTCTTGCTGAAAAGTTAGTTATGAGTCATACTTTCCTTTGTTTGCAGTCGGCTTTTATTGGGACCTGCGCGGCGAGTTGTGTGTGAGCTGATGCTGTACTCTAGTCTGTCGACTTTGCTTATGCAGCCCCCATAAGGACCCGCACCTTCTCAGAACTATACACGCAATTTCTGTTATAAGGAACCAGACTCAATCACATGCAGCCTATTAATACGGTACCGTACGTGTACAATGCATGTTGAGTCAAGCGCGCGTGGACAGGGAGACGGCCGGGGCTCTGGCTGCTCGAGCCGGCAACCGCAGGGAACGTCGTGGTGATCTGGGGCGCGTGAATCCGGGACAGGATTGGAATGCTCGGTGCCTTTTGAGTTGGAATGGCTCCAGTCTTTAAACGGAATTGTGCCTTCAAACCCAGCTGAGTTTTCATACTAACACCATTATCAATAAAGTCTTTAGTGAAATATTCTGCACATATTTTCGACCATTTCGACAGCCGAAAATCAGATATTGTATTGTCTACAAAGCGGACCCACTGTCGCCTTTGAACTCCATTCAGCACTGGGAATCGCAGGAAGGTTAGGTCAGGGTTTTTGTCGCTGTTCCTCGTGCAACCCTAACTACACACGATCTAGGCATAATGATTATCTCAGAACCATGCTCATACTGAAATAATATCAAAATTAAACAAAATAGATGAAAAAACGGAGGAGTTATGTCGACCAAAACTCTTCCAGAAGCATCAACTCCACGTACGTACATGCATAGTGTTTGGCTGTAGCACCAACCGACTCTACACGTGTACGTCACTCACGGGGTCACGTACATATAAAGAGTATTTAAACTGTCGGAAAAGTCCAAAAAGTCACACAAATTTGGGGCGTTTTAGTTGCTCTTTAAATTGAAATTCTCCCGAATAAGGCCAAGAGTCACTCGACGCACGGCGTTAGTTTAATAGAAGAAGTCTCAAAACAGAAGTAGGAAGGGCATTTCTCAAACCCTGGCTTCGGCTTGGGCTTCGGCTTCGTCTCCAACTATTCCCCAGTCCCATTGCCAATCTGAAGGCTTGAATACGTAAATAGATGAACACGCTCTGGCTATGAATTAAAACATAAGACTTTGATGTACATGTAGCAAAAACAGTGTCCAAGGTCTTGCCAAATCCGGGGACATAAAATTACGCGAAGCCCAAGCCCAAGCCCAAGCTAGTGTTTGAGAAATGCCCTTTTACTCCACTTGAAGCAGAGAATATCTTATGGATGGAAACGTGCGTCAGGCAAGGGATTACATAGAGAAGCAGTACGAGGGGAAATACTATTTTTCGTTCTACATTTATTTGGCGGAAAGCCTAGTTTATAGGAACCATGTTGGAATGACTGGGGGAAAATTTACCATGAAATTATCTGTAGAACAAGAGTGGCAACAGACCTAAAGTGCGGAAGTGATCGTAAGGAAGTGAGAATTTGTTATAATGATGAGTAGCCTCGAGCGTTAATTAAACTGCCTCTGTATACATACTTTGTTTACCCCAAAAATCGGCCGTCCGAACAACCGAATATTCGATCGAATGGAAGGTCGAATATTCGAATCTTCAATTATGCGATTTAACTCAGCCTTAGTTTCATTCCAGGCCTCCCAGCAGTTATTACGATGTGTTTCTTCCAGGCCACGACTGACGGTAAGTTGTCCACCGTGGATGGTGTTGAGATGTGTTCAGCCTTTCAGCTCCTGGAGGACGCCGGTGCTGATGTATTGGGTCTGAACTGTGTCCGCGGTCCAGCCACTACCGTACCCCTGCTGAAACAGATAAAAAAAAGTACTGAAGGTAACGCGAAATCAATGTGAAGATGGAATTTCCGTCGGGGATGATTAGAAGAGACGTTTTGCCCTCCCCGACGTTGCGGTCGAGGGGGGTGAGTTGGTCTCACCAACGGTGGAAGTTACCCCGCCGGGGTCTTTAAATCTAAAAATTGAGATCATTTCTTTGGTATCTACTGACGATTTATCCTGTCTTTGGATCTGGACCTATAGGAAAACCGTAAGGGTGGAAGGGCTGGCAACCTAAAATGTGACAAACCCCACCTCCTCTGCTGTAGCCCTTTTACCCACCCCCACAGATATTTTCTCAGAATCACGAATACTTGAGGCATAAAAAAGTACGTGCATGAGGTAACTCATTTACTAGGATTCCAATCGCAATACAATATGTGAGCGGGTCGTACGAAATGAGACTTAAGGTCATTTTTCTTTACTTGTTTTTGCGTGTTGCTTAGGAAAGAGCATATTCGGCTATTCAATTTGATATATCACTCAGTTTGACATCCTGATGAATATGGACATTGTGCAAACCTTGATTTCCACTAGTCATGTTTAAGGAGCTGTAACTCCAAAATAGCTCTGGCAAGTTGTGACTCATTTTGTTGGGTTGAGTCACATAATACCTAAATTCCACGATGCAATAGTGAGATTAGGGTTGACCAATCACATGCAGCGCCGCAAGTAAATCTCAACTTGCCCGAAGCCGCCTCATGCGCCTCATGACATGCGTATACCTTCTACGTGTATTTTTCAGGTTCCTATTGCCGCCCTTCCTGTCGTCTATCGGACGACCGAGGCAGCTCCCCACATGCTGGCTTTGAAAGATCCATTGACAGGTAAGCTCAATTATCAAGTGGGATAATGAATATCGAACACGGCGCAGTATATCCATGCCACGCCACTCTCAACCCATTATGGCTTCGGCCCGTGTAAAAAGTGACATAAAGCTAGTTGTGCGCATGTGCCACTTTCACAGCCAGGTCAAATAAAATGCCTAATTCATTAGTGGTGACCCGCGACAGAGAGACGATAAAAAACCGAGAATTATTAAATAATGTTCACATTAGGGGATCTTCAATATAAAGCATTTCATTCATAAGGATATCCATGATGTAATCAACCCCAAAAGCCAAACAAAATGGGTATGACAAGCGCGAAATTCAAACTCAAATACAGACGCTCCCGTTTCGTAAGTCATTGCCGAAGGGATGGTTTCCAGGACAGATTTGACAGTTAAATTGAATTATCCCAAACTTAGAAAGTATAGTTTTCTTAAAAGAGCAGTTGTGATCTCATTGATCCATGTGTTTTCGTAAGGGCAAACCCAACAAGTGATAACAAAAAAGACTTGAATAATTATTTTTTTTCAATTTTGAACGGGGTTTCCACAACATATGAAGCGCGATATGGGGGAAAAGGGACCCCCCCTCTTTTGTGTTGGTCATTGTGTTCCCGGAATCGCAGGAATTCTATTCAGAAATCTAGGGGGATGTGTTAGATAACAATAATCTGGAGTGTGCTTAGGGTATAGGGATAAAAGGGGGGGGGGGGAGGGTACCCTTTTCCCCCATATCGTGCAGGGTATCTTTCACAACGCGTCTTCGCGGTCTAGTATGATACCCAAGTTGATGAGTCTTATCTACTGTTCAAGGACACATTTGGGGATACACGGTTCTAGACTACGGATTAAAGGGGTAAAAGCAATAAGGCTTGCTTAATAGTATTGTTCGCAAGGTCCTAGATTCACGTAAAAAAAAATAGAAATAAACTGAAACATTCCTAACACAACATTTATTAGATATTCTTTAGCTCTTAAGATCTTTTTAAACTGTTGTTGCACAAAATAAACACGATGAAAAATTGATTATTAATACAACTATGTTCTTGTCTTTTTTGGGGGGAGGGGTGGATCCAATTTGTGGATCATAGTCTCCGAATTGAAGTTTCAAAAACACACAGCATTACAGTTATTGATTAATCATAAAAGTCAAAGATTAAGCTTATACATGTTATTATATATTGATATAATTGATTGATTATTCATAAAAATCAATAAAGCAAAACGATCTTATTTAATGTACCCGAGTTGGATAAATCGTATCGTTTTGACCTACATGTAGGCCTATATGGGATGGCTTTTTAACTCTTAAATAACTTGAATGGGCATCTCCAAATCTACAACAGCACTAGCTAGCAATCTGCACATGCATCATGGCATGCCTGTTTTATATTACTCATGGCACGTTTAATTTTGGGTTTGTCAACTCACCATCAAGGGTACAAAAGAGCCAAGTGATCACTCCTTACCCTGGAACTGGACATTTTCGCTGGAAAATTCAAAGACTATTAGTAGTCCACTAAGAATTGACGAGGACCCTGACATTTTAGTCAACAGGCAAATTTTAGTGGCAATGTATTTATTGGGACTCTAACTACCTCCCATAAAAATTCAACCAAAATCAACTTTGGGGAAATATATTAATTAATTGAAAAACAAAAGGGATGCACATTATTTATATGGAAAGGCACGTATTTCCGACACCTAAGCTAAATCATATCCTTTGAAAGATTGGGAAAGGGTCCTTGCAAACGTTCAACTTAAATTAATACAAAATGGGAAATTCCTTAAAATTAATGAAGATTATGACCAAAATTATCATGAGAAAAGAGTATTTCAAGGACGTCGTCGTCATTATCGTCATTGCATAATCATTGTCACCATTATCAAAGTACCAAACGGCTTCTACCCTCAAAACTCTTCAAGATTTTCGGGAAGAGATTACCCTAATAGATATTGACAAAAATATTTCAATTACAGTTTTAGAGTGATGTAATGGGTGCGGGGGAATTGTGTCATGCCCCCCCCCCCCCCCCCCCCATTGAGGCCTTTTTCCTCCACCACTTGTGCTCCCCCATCCTACCCCACCCCATTAGAACTTTGGGAGAGAAAGACTTGAAATGCACAGCAGCAAAGAATCGGAGTAAAACTGTATGGAATTAGCCGTATTGAGGGTAATTTGGTAATTTTCTTTACAGAAGTGTAAACTTTAAACAAAAAATCGCATAAAACCTTAAAATCAGACATCAACTAAGGACATATTTTGTCCGCAAGTTATTTTATCTGGCTGCAAAATAATATCAATCCGGTTAATAACATCAGTTCGGTTAAATATGGCAATAACTGAGTCTGTGATCGATTACAAACAAGTAACAACTTAGCTACATTCGGTTTTACGCATAGAGCTAATTAAATTAAATATAGCTCTATGGTTTAACGTGACATGCTTTATTGCCCATATTTGATTCTGACCAACTTATGTTGAGCCTGTATTGGCTTATCATTGTTCCAATTTGGGCATCAGTATTTGGGTAATAGCAAATACGCATGTAGAAATCGGCATTTTTAAGAGCTTAAAAATTACATTTCCCCAAGTAAAAAATGTGTATATTTTTTGGTGTGTGTTCAGGGCAACCATATAAAGGTTTCCGAGTAGAAATTTGGTTGTTAACTAAAATGTCAGGGTTGGACATTTTTCATGTCAATTCTTACTGGACTACAATTTGAGGCCCGTAAAAATCCCCTTCAATTGCAATCAAAACGTACAAAACGAAAATTCTACGGTGCCCTTCGGGTCTGACGCTCACACAACACGAGCTTCAAAAATGTCCAATTTCATCTCGATATAAACACCAAGTTAATATCTCACCTTAATCAGCAGTGAGAGATGAATATTCATATTCCTTTTCTGTAAATTATGCATTTTCTTCCAGAAAGCTCTTCCTTTTTTTATTAATAATTACGTTATCTTTCTAGCAACAGAGGGCGGGCTTTCACATGGTAAATAATGCGCACGCGTACATCATTATGTCACGTTGGAAACAGCGGTGGGCTGTCCTCGCGTGAAAGAAGCATACGAAGCATCGTTGGCCCTGCGTAGCCTGTTTTATACAGGTTTCTCAGCTTGACAATTTGTACATGCTAGAATTCATATACCCATCACGATATGGGGCAGAGGGGTACCCCCCTTTTGTTTCTATACCCTATACACTCTCCAGACTATTGTTACCCCCACATCCCCCTAGAGATCTGAAAAGAATTCCTGAGATGACACCGGGAACACAATGACCAACACAAAAGGGGGGGGGGGGGGGGGGTCCCTCTGCCCTATATCGTGCATCATATGTGAATTCATAGTTGTTCATAAATATAATGCAACTGAGAGTATCGGAATATAACACTATGAACCCCTTGGATGTGATTTCCTATTCAGAATGGACAGGAGGATTAAGAGAATGTGATTTTAACAATGAGGGTCCAAAATCACATGCAGAGTCCAGAATCACAATAAGCTTCTAAACCATGTCAGAGTGGGATAATAGTTCACAGGCTTCAGATGTGATTTTAAATAGAGTAGGATGTGATTTTGGATCCTCATTGTTAAAATCACATCCTCTTAATCCTCATGTCCATTTTGAATAGGAAATTACATTCAAGGGATTCACAGTGTAATATTGTAACATGTACGTTGTGTTGCAGTACACCGTTTTTGTGGCGATAATTTATACACGCTTTGCGGCTAAAAGTATCCGAATAACCTTAGTAAGAACGCAAGAAACTGGATTCCTTTTGCACGCAGCCATGATTGGGAAATTTCGATCTCGCACTGATGGAAGCCATCTTTTGATTAGTCCAAAGTTACGGCTTGTGACATCGCTGATCAAACCAAAACAGCGTGGTCCGAGTGTGCAGTATTTTTTTTCTGGGTATCGCCCAACACAAGGCCAAAAAGCCACTCACGGTGTGGGTTACAAAAGACAATAAAAGACATGAATCCCAGTTATATCAGTACACTCCTGGCAGTGGCATATCCAGCATAGGGCGGATCCGACGTACGCCCCCTCCTCGTTTGCAGGCCCAGACAAAAAAATCAATAAAACTAGAAAAAAAATACCTTTTAGTATAGCAGTGGGTCTTCAGGGGTAACGTCAAGTAGACTCTTCATTATTAGGCCTAATTTTCGGGGGGGGGGGGGGGGGGGGCAGCATGCCCCCAGACCCCCCTAGCGCTGGCGTGTCTACGGCACTCGGGGCTGCCGTCGGCAGCCCAGGTACATTCCTCCCCCTGTTTATCAATTTCTGGATACGCCACTGCCTGGGGCCAATTTCATAGAGCTGCTTAAGCACACACAAAATGCTTAAGGGTAGTATACACCATTTGCTTTTGCTGTAATTTTCAGAAATAAATGGATGTGGGGGTTAGTATTTTATAGTGTGTTAGCAAATCTTAGATGCTGGGAAAACAGAGAAAAAAACATCAGTTCCAGCAGTCTGGTTCTTTGACCCTACTTTAGACAATGCGGAGCAATTGATAGACGTCAGGAAATCGGGCAACTAGACTATTTCCAACGGTTGTCGGCTGACAATAGTTGGAAAACGATATAAATTTCCACTTTTCTTGAAAACGACAGCACACCAGGTGCCATGATTTCACGGAAATGCTTGAGACTGCTGTTAATTACTTACATTCTAGTACGGTATTTCGTAATAATCCAGTAGTTTAAATTTGTTTTTTGATGTTTTTGAATGTTATATACATGTACTACCTTTAAGCATATAAAAACCTTGCTTAGTAAAATCAGGTACTTACCAACTAAAACTCCATGCGATGTATATACTGGTACTTAGCTGTTGTTTGCTTAGCATGAAAATTACATAGAGTTTTGGCTGGTAACCTGGGGCCAATTTCACGGAGCTGCTCAGCACAAAAATTTGCTTAGCACAAACAAGTCTTGCTTAATTAAAACAGGTTAACAGCCAAAAGGCCATGGGGTTTTCATGCTAAGCAAACAACAGTTGAATGCCAGCCACAAGCGATATCAAAATTTGGTTGGTAATCATGTATTTATAAAGGAAGACTTTTCATGCTAAGCAAATGTTTGTACTTAGCATCGCCGTGAAATTGGCCCCCGGTTCTACTATTAGCAAAGTTTTGTGTTGAAGCAAGTATATGAAATTGGCCCCACGTTACAGTTTATACTCTTGTAAAATTAGAAGAGAGATTTTGCTCTTTCCCGGCGTAGTGTGTGAAGCACCGTACGCTCAGTGCTTTTCGACATCCTGTGGGAAATATTTACAGGCTTAGTCGGGTGGGATTCAAACCCACGACCTCCCGCTTACTAGTGCAGACCTCTTAACCATTCGTCTATACTGTTGTAATTTCAAACAGGCAAGCTTCTCTTTCCTTCTGTCGACTTGGATTGTGCCGCCTGTTCGCGTGGAGACATCGAGTGGTTTGGCAAGCAGTGTCTTGAGCTGGGTATCCAGTATGTAGGCCTGTGCTGCGGTAACGCGGCCCACTACACTCGTACTCTCAGCGAGACCATGGGACGGCAGCCCCCTGCCTCCAAGTACAGCCCTGACATGAGGCAGCACTTCGTCTTTGGCGATAACCCCAAGTCCTTCAACTCCTACCAGGAATTTGTGAAGAAGTCATAATTAGCCGTGTCGCGGGCAAAACGGAAAATTTTAATTTTTACTATAATTTGTTTTTATTTTGTTTTTATTTGTTAATGCAATTTCGCCCCGAACAATTACAAGGCACTCGACGTACGGAGCTACAAAGAGAAAAAGAATCAAAGATGCAAGAGGTAGGAATTAATATTCCTTTTGAAGCAGGAAAGATCATACGATGAAAGGAAGCATGGACCACGCGAAGAATTCTATAGAGATACAGGAGTGAAAAAGCTATTGGCATAGCTTTTTGTTCTACATCTAGGTACAGCTAGTGACCGAGTCGTGGTGTTCAGAAATCAAATTCGTCTTTTGCCACACAATTTAATAACAAATTTGTTCAATATCGTCGTAGGCTACTTCATTATTGATTCTCAGTAAAATGCATATAGGCCGCTGTTAAGGATAATTCCCACCATTTTCCCTTTTCTTACTATTCATACATTTATTGTTTGTTTGTTTCTTTCAATTATTTCATTCAATTTCTTTCGACATTTTTGACATTTCCTTCTTTAATATTTTTGCTCCTTTTTAATTGTTTCTTCAGTAACAAGAACTATATAATTTGTTGTAAAAAGTCACGAACTTCAGCCAATAACTGAGCTTGGGGACGCAAGGAAGATGCTTAGGTACAGACCAGACTAATTTACTTAACAAAAGTATTAAACTGATTGATACAAGACAAATTCGATCTGAATGCTGCCATTCGGCAACAGCGTAGACGAATTTAATCTGTAATAACGAATATTCTCGACCCAGTGTTTATAAGTAGATCGACCGAAGTTTAAAATTGAATTGTAAATGACGAAATTGCTTTTGCCAAAAGCAGGTGAAATTAGTCTTGGACGAATTTGAATATTATAAAATTAGTAAATTCGAATGAAATTTTTTTTAAAATCATAGCCGGAAAAACCTACTTTATGGAATATTCGTATGTAACTTTAAGCTTTGTTGTTTATGGAATCACCATGTAATTCAACTTTTAGCTGCAAACTGGTATAATCATGATAGATAAATAAATACGAAATACGAAACACAACATCAGAGACAGACTTTGCTGAGTAAAAAACGTATACCCAGAAGATACCCAGCACGCATAGGGGCAAGGGGTACCTCCCTTTTGTCCCTATACCCTATACACACTCCATACTATTGTTACCCAACACATCCCCCCCTATATTTCTGAAAAGAATTCCTGAGATTCCGGGAACACAATGACCAACACAAAAGAGGAGGGGGTGGGGGTTCCATTTGCCCCATATCGTGCTTCATATGACCCAGAACGATATGGGACCAAGCCTACCCCCTCTTGTCCCTACGGACCTATACACACTCCGAACTACTGTTACCTAACACACCCCCCTGGATATCTGAAAGGAATAATCCCTGTGATTCCGGGAACACAATGACCAACACAAAAGAGGGGGCGGGGGAGGGGAGGGGGGTTACCTCCATCCCATATCTTCCTTCAAATGGAAAGACGACTGGCAAAATATGTATTCAGCGTGGAACACGCAACATGGTGTTTCCCCCATGTTGTCGGACTTTGATTAATTGTAAAAACAAGACACAATTGGATGTGTGAAACAAATAAAAGAATTTGTTCTTGAAATAATTTTTTAAATTGTTGGCAGGTATTTTTCAAACATTTTTTTTTCAAACTTACAATAATGTATTTTTCCTTAATTTTAAAATAGATATGTATTTATCATCAGGGGATAGTCATCAGGGTATTTTTTTTTTAATAACCAAAACCAAATATAAGTTTTAAAAAACTATTAGCGTCCCCACTTGTTTCCTTTTCAGGTCTGCAAACTTAAGGGACTGCAAAGTCAGCCAAAGTCATTTGCGTGGCCATCTTTCCTAGCAGAGTCAAAACAAATTAAGTGAAAAAAAGCGCCTAGCTCCTTCTTCCCTATAAAGGAACGACGCTAAACATGATTTTTTTGTATTATTATTTTGCCTTATTATTTCCCTCCAGTCTAGAAAGAGTTTACCCCATGCTTTTAAATGATCTTCCAGGGCGGACTATCCATTGCGTTTCAACTATGTTGAGCCCTTGACGTCATGGGTATTTAAGAACTGCGCTGTCGCTAGTCTTGGTTCAAGACGTTGTTACGTATATACGCGATAACCGGCCGCCGCGAGAGGGCGTTATCACGACAAAAGACAAACTATTAGGTTATTATGTCTGGCCGAGTTCGGGCGAGTTGTTCTTGTTTGCTCAAGAACAACTCGTGTCTTCGTTCGTGTTCCGGCCGGCGCTCGAACGCCAAAGAACATCTTATAGCCAAGAGCGCCATCTATCGCTGGTAACCACGCAAAATGTAATGGCTGCGCCCATAATATGTACGTTATTCAACTTTAATTCAAGCATTCGTTTCAAAAACCTGAATTTCAGACGCAAAATAATTTAACGGAAGCACTATTTAGACTGCAATTTCCCCTAGTTTGTTCAGAAAAGCTTTATTTTTCAAAACGTTTGGAAGGAAATTTTAGGCAACATTCGCCGACTTTCATGCTTCGTCAAATCATCCGACATCTTTCGTCGTCTTCTACGTCGCGTCAAATTACGTCATGTTCTTGTAAACCCCGACTGGTATGGTAGGCCTAGGTGGTGTGTTATCTTGTTCCGAGTGCAACGTTCGCGGGTCGCGTTCCCGCCGTTCCCATTCGGGCGCAAGAACAGGGAACTCGTGTTAAGAACAGACCGCCCAAACTCAGCCTCTGTGATTAAAGGGACACATTGCCTTCAAATGTCATGAAATTTTACTGTTTGGAAATGTTCCTTATCTTTTATAAGAGTTGTTCATGCAAACAAACACGTATAATGTGTTGTAATTAGTGATTAGTGATTACGAAACAAAAAAATTGGCCGCTTACCCCTGACATCTGACCCGCGATACATAGACGTATTTCCAGTACTAAATACCACCGTCTAAATAATGCGCAAAATACGCTGTAAGAGTCTTTAGGCTGGCGCCGCAGCCAGTGGCCTTGTGAACCTATCAGATGATCGCCAGGTACAATTCTCTACCTCTCGATATCGCCAGTGCTGCGCGCCGTGCCACAGTACATCAAAATGGATCAACAGAACGTACTTCAACCAGATGCGACTGGAAATACGACTGGTGAACACAGTCCGCCATTTTGTGGAGTCAAAAATTTGGTTCTACAAAATGGCGGACTGCTATTTGTCACGAAATTAAACAAAAACCACGCAATTTGAAGAGATAGTTATGTGAATCTTTATATTCTACTTTAAAAAAAGCTTCCCAACCATATCCATTTCAGTTTTATAGCCCAAATCGCAAAATCCAAAGCAATGTGTACCTTTAATACTAGTTTGTCGTAATACGCCCTCTCGCGGCGGCCGGTTATCGCGCAACAACGTCTTGAACCAAGACTACGCTGTCGCGTGCAGGATCAATGTCCAAAAATAGTGTTTCTAAAAATAGACAATTCGTCAAGATGCTTTAGAACTCTTGAGGGCGCTATCTTTATCGATGACTTTTGGTCGTGATTCAGGAACACCTGACTCGACATGTAACGTTACATTTTATTGTACCTGGTGCAAAATAAAAAGAAGTTGTTTTGAGAATCTATTGCATTTCACATTTCTAAAGAAATAAACATGTTCCGAAAGAAGCCCACAGATAAAGGTAAGAACATGTCTTTTAGAGGGGCGATTACAGTGTAGGGCCCCTCTTCTCTTGACCTAGTTTTGATCAAATTAAAGGGTCCGGGTATTTTTTCTCATTACAAAATGACTTTTTCAACCCAGGCTAAAGCAAACTTCTCTTCATTCTACTGACATAATTGTTTTAATTTAGAACAGTTTATTGCGGTAGAAAATGCAATTTTTTTACACGCTGTACGGCAGTTGCCATGCGAATCAACATGGTTTTGCATGTTTACTGTGCGAGTGTGCGTCGCGGTAATCGCCATCTTTATTTTTGCGTTGCGTTTTGTCGTCTTCATCATCGCTTTACCCGAAAATTTCCCTCAAAACCTAAAACTCTGCCCTTTATCTACGGCATACCTGTTGGTTTGTAATGTCGCTAACTAGTTTGGCAATAAGCCCTTTCGCAATTCCAACGCGCGTGCGCACATCATGATTCATGATTTAGTTTCGAGCGATAAACAGTTCGCCAAATGTGTGCAAAATCATAGCGGGTTACCAGCGAAATCAAAGAAAGTTTTTGTTTTGAAGTAAATGAAAAAAATACAGATTTTTTTGTTGTTACGGCACTGTGGTATAACTAAGATATTTTGTATGCTTCAGCTTTGTGCAAACAAAAGTTTTCATTTTCTTTTGGATTAGATGAAAAAATGATAGAATACGGATTCGGTTTACCATGTCCCTTATTAGTCATAGACTTGTGTGCAACTGTCTGCTTTGTTTATCTCCTGAAACCAAAGCATTGAATCTGATGTACATGTGTGCACGCGCAGTCGAATTTGCGTAAAGGCTAAATAAATTCCAATAACCTAAAAGCGGATTTTTGTTCCCTTATGGAACGGCCCTACACTACATTGTACACAATCGCCTTTAGAAGTTCATGTATGTATATTGATAGTCCGAGTAACTTGGACCCTTTAATCACATTTTTTTTTACATTTGGACATGATCTGTAGGGTCCAAGTGTAATGTGCGCTAGGGATTGGTTTTTTCCAAAATATATCTGAAAACCCAACAAAAATGTCAGATTTCACCCTTAAAACCGAGACCAAAAAACTAGATACACCACCTGAGGTACAAGTAGAGTTTCATAATTAAGATGGACGGACTAAGGTTTACTTACGATTTGGATGAAAAGTGAAATTTTCCATTCAATTCCGAGGAGCACCAGTCAGGAAAGTTGTAGGAGAAGCCATCTTATTCGTTTGTTTGTGACTTCTCGTGAGACGTCACGTCATGGCAGCGATCCGAATGCGCATACCGCGCCTACACTATCTGACTATTTTATTCTCCAAAGTCCTACTTTTGTCCTGTTTTTCTAAAAAATTTGATCCTACTATTCTCCTACTTGTTCACCTGGGTCTGCTTGAAAGCCTGCAAATAAACCTCCGTCCACAAAGTTCCCGTCGAAAAAAATGCGGCATTTGACACTGCTAAGCGTCGTAACTTTTCTATTACAATTTGTAAAATACCATCAGAGTCGTATCTGTACGTGCATACATGCATTTTTTCCAATGTTCGAACCGCCAAGAAGGATATTCAAATCTTGACAATGAAATATTTGAATATTCGATATATCCGGGAAAGCCCTAGCGGGAATGCTAAATTTAGCATTGGTCCCTGACCTGGGCCTAATTTCATAAAGCTGTTAAGCACACAAATTTGCTGAGCATGAAAATGTCTTGCTTAATAAAAACAGGTTACCAGCCAAAAATCCATGTAATTTTCTGGTTGGTAATCCAGTTTTTATCAAGGAAGCATTTGCATGCTAAGCAAATTTTTGTGCTTAACAGCTTTATGAAATTGGCCCCTGGTGTACATACATGTACATTGAGTTGTCTAATGGGGGTGTGCACTTTGATTTTTTTCCGTTTTTCCCAAATTTCTTCAGATAGTTTTCGGAACTCTCATAGTTGATGAGTTCGAACTCACTTGCGAGTCGTGATTTTTTAAAAAAGATTTTACTTTAATATAGATAATACCCCAACCAAAATCAGTCAGGAACAGCAAATCTTGCAAAATAACCATCCATCTGTGTTCAGAATTATAAACACTTTGGCACAACCTTTAAATTTGATAATTTTGTTGGTGAATTGTTGCGCAATATAGGGGAAGAATGTTTGTGTTTTCTGTGTTGGAATAAATGTTCTTGGCAGTCGACAGTGTATGGTCACTCAAAGTGTTCACATACATGTCAATTTCTGCCGCAGTTTTACAGATTCTGCTGACATAAATCTTAAAATAACAGGTTGTGCCACATATGTTATCAAGGAGGGTTAATTATTTTCCAAGATTTTGCTGTTCCTGACTGATTTTGGTGGGGGTATTAACCCTAACCCTCCAGGGTATTTTGGCTAGAAACCCTGCCAGACGCATCAGATTGCATACTTTGTCACATTGACTTGTGTGCAGAGTGCAGCAAGGTCAAGCTGTCACCACAGATGCACTGTGCTGCGTCTGGCAGGGTTAGGGTTAAAGTAAAATCTTTCCTTTTTTGTTTTTTTACTTACCCTTTCTTGAAATTTAGTCCAGAAGTCAAAAAGATGAAGTACGGATGTTGGGCACAGATTTGAGCTAATCTGAGGGTCGTCTAACATGGCGCACTTGATTAAATCTCAGTACATCCCAAATTTAATGATAAGATTTTGACAGATTTATAGTACCCATTAAATTTTCTCTTTTCATGATGTACCTACATGTTGTAACTTCATGTTTGTCAGAAAGTTATTATCTTGTTCTTTTCTTTTTTGGCACATTTTGAAAGGGTACCATGCACTTCAAATGTTCTTCAATTAACCCTAACTTCCTCCATCATTTTTCCTCCAAGTAACCTGAATCCTCCAACATCCTCTGATTTCAGAGTGTTAAAGTTGTCTGTAACCTGAATCCTCCAAAATCCTCTTATAGGGACCACTGCATGAATCCTGCAAAATCCTCCAGGGGTTTTCGTAAACACCCTAGTAACCTCAATCCTCCGAAATCAACCAGCATCAGATTGGCCTGATGACCTGGATCCTCCATTTTCCTCCAGAGGCAAGATCCTTATCTTATGCCCTTGCAATCCTGCAAAATCCTACGATGCTTCAACTTCCAAAGACCCCCAATCCTCCAAATTCCTCCATTTGGCAAAGAGGATTTTGAAGGATTTGGGAAGGTTAGGGTTAAACAAAATTGAAATCATGTCGAAAACATTTTACTCATAACTTTAAAATGGGTCAGTATTAAACCTACATGTACACGTGTAAGTACGGAAAGGGAATGAGCTAGAATTTCACTTTGTGTGCAGCGGGGGGTAAAATTGTGTCTTATGCAGGGTGCTAAAGAAAACCTTCAGTTTGCAATGTCAGACGATGTACATGTACCACACAAGCTGCCATCAATGATATATGGGTCATTCCATAAATTTGGGGTTCAAAAGTGTGAGATTTTTTCGGTGTATCAGTTACACCTAACCTGTGTAATTTCCATCAAGTATCATTAAAATTGACTTCACACTATTTTTTACTTGTTTGGCAGGTACTTTGCTTTACACAATCACTCTTGGAAACAAAAGGCATTAAAGAATGTGTCTGGAATTGCAAAATATTATACATGTCAGTCACTATGTATTATTAACAAAGACACCGAAAATATTACACTTTTGGACCCCAAATTTATAGAATGACCCACATGTTTAACATCACCAATGATGTGGTAGGCTGTATACATGTGATTCTATTACAAAGATTAAAAATTGAGACTACCATTATTTATCTTCTGTCACTTTTGAGATGTAGAGTGTAGTTGTGCGCGCAAGCTGCACACTTTTTTCGCTCTGTATATTTCATGTATTATATCCTGCTATTCACATTAGTTTGTTGCATATTTTATATCACCCTGAAGAGCTAACACCAAGGAATCTTCTGGTGCTATCTACATGTTGTCATCTACTCTTCTAGTTGAAATATTGATGTTGGAAATCTTCAATTTGTGCTCACTGGAAGGTAATATTCATTGATGGGCTTTTCAGCCATGCAAACCACGGATCAATGACTCATCAGACAAGCCACAAGCCTGACCATGCTTGAACAATAAGAGGAGCTGCTGTTTGTCTCCTGCCCACTGCCTTATACAATGGAGGTGTTAACTTGGAGTTTCCTGTTTGCCCTTGTTCTGGTGTGTGATGTGCAGGGATTAGCAAGTGAAGGGTCTGCCAGATATGCCTACTCTCCAGCATATGGCCCAACATGGAAGAGATTGACCATCAAGTGTTACCTGAAAACACCTACATGTATTCCATACTACCAGAATTCTTCTTCAAATTTCAACATTGCCCTGTTAATCTGTGGGGATATAAACCCCAACCCTGGTCCTGTTAGTGAAATAACTACAGCTGCAGTCATCAACAAACCTACTCATAGGTATGAGCGTGAGCATCTCCTGAGTATCGGTTTAAGATGTAAAACAATACCCGTTTCTCCAGCTACATGGTCCACCTTGAAAGACCTACGAATAAACACAAAGCGACCATCACGTCGAGGAAACCGATCTGACCCCCCAACACAAGTGGTACATGCAATACCAACTGTATCCTCGGACAATGACCTGCATATATCAACACCGCCAACATCAACAGACAGTAGTCTGAAACGACCCATGCTCTCCAAACTGTGTGTCCTAAATGCCCAGTCTGTGTGCAATAAAACCAACCTACTGACTGACTACTTTATTGAACATGATTTTGATTTGATTGCACTGACTGAAACTTGGTTATCAGCTACTGATAAACATGATAAAATAATAGGTGAATTATGCATTCCTGGATATGACATGTGTCATGTACCTCGTCCAAATGGAACTGGTGGGGGTATTGCTCTCATATATAAGACTAATATCAAACACGGCCCAATAACATCACACAGTAGTGGTAATTTTGAAAGTCTATGTTGTGATGTAACTGTCAAAGGAACTTTCTCATCCGTGAAGCTGGTAATCATCTATAGGCCACCATACAGCTCAAAGAATCGTATAACCCCTACAATGTTCCTTGACGATTTCTCCGAATATGTCAGTGTACTCTCGGCATCCCCAAGCAAGTTGCTGATTGTTGGGGATTTTAATTTCCACTGGGATACAGATGATTCTGCTGCTCGCCACCTCAATGATATAATTCAAAACACTAACCTGAAACAGTTTGTATGTGCTCCTACACATGTGAGTGGCCATATATTGGACCTTGTCTTTGCACGACCCACGGACAACCTAATTGATTCAGTGGATGTTGCATGTTTTCTGACAGATCATGCTGCTTTGCATTGTGCACTGAATCTGACTAAACCTCAACCAACTAAGAAGCATATTTCCTATCGGAAATATGGATCTCTAGACCATGACAGTTTTTCCAACGATATTAGCCAGTCAGAATTGTTTACCAACCCGTCCAATGACCTCCAAACACTCATAGATCAGTACAACTCCACACTGAAGTCTATTCTGGAAAAGCATGCTCCACTGAAAACTCGCTGTATTACCATTAGACCAGCCAATCCATGGTATTCCCCGGAGATTGCCGATGCCAAGAGACACCGCAAGAAATTGGAGAGACGCTGGAGGAAAACCAGATCAGAATCTGATAGAAACCAATTTAAAGCGCAACGACTCTGTGTTGTTAATATGATCAACAGTGCCAAATCATCATACTTCAAAGAAAAACTAGCCAGCTGTGGGAACCAGAGAGAGCTCTACAAAATTGTTGAATCTCTACTCCACAACAAAGGAAAAACTAAACTACCCACACACGACAATAAACAGGAATTGGCGACAACTTTTAGTGATTATTTCATAACAAAGATTCGGAACATTCGTAATAATCTTGACCACGATCTAGATTGTATGCAGCCGTATACCACCGAGTCATCTCACTCTGATATTACACCATTGGAAGAATTCACACCAGCTCTGGATGAGGAAATCAGGAAAATCATCAAATCATCACCATCAAAGACGTGCGATTTGGATCCAATTCCTACCTGGCTCCTAAAGAACAATCTGAATATTTTGACTCCAGTTATCTCCAAAATTGTCAACCTGTCTCTTCAATCTTCTAAATTCCCACAGCAATTTAGAAATGCCCTGGTGACTCCTCTGCTGAAGAAACCCACCCTCGATCCTGAAAACCTCAAGAACTTTCGTCCCGTATCCAACCTTTCATTCATATCCAAAGTAATAGAGAAGGTTGTTTATTCCCAAATTACTGATCATCTGACTGAACACAATCTACATGAACCATTGCAATCTGCGTATAGAAAACATCATGGAACAGAGACTGCTCTTCTAAGAGTTAAGAACGATATTCTCCGGGCAGTTGACGATAAGCGTGGTGTGTTCCTTGTTCTCCTTGATCTCTCTGCAGCATTCGACACTATAGACTATGATGTTTTATTCCACCGCCTTCAGTCCATCGGTGTTACTGGTCCAGCCCTGCAATGGATTAGATCATATATATGTCATCGAACACAGACTGTGAACATCAATGAATCTTTATCATCTCCCATCTCACTTTCTTCTGGCGTCCCTCAAGGATCAGTATTAGGTCCCTTATTCTTCACAATATACTCCGAGCCTATTGCCGCTATTGTACGGAGGCATCAACTTCAAGTTCATTGCTATGCAGACGACACACAGATATATGGATCGTTTCATCTAGGAAACCAAGACGACGAACATTCCGTGAGACAGCGTATTGAACAATGTGTTTGTGATCTTAAGCAATGGATGACCAGGAATAAATTAAAATTTAACGACGACAAGACCGAACTTCTAATTATCACTTCCAAACGTAGCCAGGATAAAATCAGATGCAACCAGATGCAATTTGGGACTTCTAATATTCAACGTTCTACGACTGCACGTAATCTTGGCATCATGTTTGACAGCACGATGTCAATGGAATCGCATGTCAAGAAAGTTTGCCAAACGTCATACTACCATATTAGAAACATCAACAGCATCCGCCGAATCCTGACTGATGAGTCGGCTGCCATCCTTATCCATGCTCTCGTGACATCAAGGTTGGATAATGGCAACTCACTTCTGTTTGGAATCACCAACACTCTCATGTGCAAACTTCAACATGTTCAAAACACTGCGGCTCGTGTCTTATCCCGAACACGGAAATTTGACCACATTACTCCAGTCCTGAGAAATCTTCACTGGCTTCCAGTCAAACAGAGGGTTGCCTTCAAAATAATCCTACTTACCTGGAAAGCCCTCAATGACAGCGCACCAACATATCTGCAGGATCTCTTCACCCAGTATTCCCCTAATCGCCACCTAAGGTCATCTGACAAACATCTTCTTGTGACACCAAGAACTAGAACATCGTATGGGGACTATGCCTTCTCAGTTGCGGCGCCCACTCTATGGAACTCTTTGCCTCAGGAAATTCGTAGCTGTCAATCTTTACATACCTTCAAATGCCTTCTTAAAACATTCCTGTTTAACTCAACTTATAATTAGATTGCTGGTTTTGTTTCAAGTATACATACATGTACATGTATATTTAACTATTTGTAGAGTTCTGGACAGTTTCTTTTCTTCAAGCGCCTCGGAATATGTCTACATAGATAGATGGCGCTTTACAAATGCTTGTATTATTATTATTATTATTATGTAATGACGACACAATTTTGCCGTCAGAGACAAAGATTTGTCACCAAAAGTGACGAATGGGAGTGTCACTCTCCCTTCCCTCCAGTGACGGCTGTGTGTTCAGCAGCAGAAAAGGTAAGAAAAACAGAAAAATCACGAACAAACTATGTTGGTGTTAAGTTTGCGGTTTGTGTCTCATTGCAGAAGTGATGCGAAAGGTGGACAGGGATCTGAAGAACACACAACGAGGCTTGGAACGAGATAGAACTAAACTGGAGAGAGAGGAACAGAAACTTGTGAGTCAAGAAGACATGTCGTATCATCCTCTTTACACTATGAGAATCTGTGCCCATAAAAAAAAACCTAAGACCCTAATACCATAAAAGTAAACCCTATTAAACCCTGCCAGACGCAGCACAGTGCATCTGTGCTGACAGCTCCACTTTGCTGGACACTTCACACTTCACACAAGTCAATGTGACAAAAGTATGGAATCTGATGCATCTGGCAGGGTTCTAGCAAACCTGCCCTGGACCATGGAGGGTTCGGGTTAACCCCGTCTCAAATCTGCCAAAATCCAACACCATGTAGGCTTGTATTTTGATGGGTTCAGAACTGTAGAGCCTTGGCACCATTACTTTACATGGAGCTATGATGCCCCAATTTGTCTAAGTCCAAAGAATGTGCCATAGGTTTACTGCACAGTGTTGGATTTGGACAGGTTGAGGACACTTCCTGGTAAACGTACCACAGGAGTTAGGGTTTATTACCCTGCGCTTACACATTGGCAACAATAGGGACAATGGTACCCCACAAAAGTGTACAATAATAATAATAACTAGGACTCTGTCTCTTCGCTGAACAGAACATAGGGCTTTTCCGCATTATTTTTTTATGATGTCACTGCGACTTTTGCTTGCTTGTGACAAGTCTGCCTATTACCCACCAGGCTTCATGACAATTGGACCTACCAATTTACATGTCTTACGAGAAATTATGCCTTTGATGACGTCATTATGATGGTGCACATATTTTGCATTTTTTGTTACATATGTAGGACCTAGCTAACCTATTACAAAAAGAATTTCGATATTAGCATGTTCTGTTGATAAATTATGGCTTAAAAAAAAATTTTAAGGTTCAAAAACTTTAAAATTACTATAATTTCGTATGATTATGTCATCGTGACGTCACCTCAATTTTCATCAACAACAAATGCTTGCCTACCAACAAACTACGTTTAAGCGTAAACGGACCTACGGTTCTCTAGATACGGGCCATTGAAAAATGCACATTTAAGATGACATCACGTGACATGTGATGACGTCATCACCCCGTCACTCTTCGGCATACTATTTCAGATTAGGGTCTATGTTTGTGTTAAGTCTGATTAAGATCTGAGGTTGTTTAGTGACCAAAGTGCCACTTACAAAATTCGAGTACAAAGTCTATGGGATTTTGGATAGAACTAAAAATTCATAGAAAATCAGCCAATGACGTCATCATGACGTCACTTCGGATTTTACATGCTAGTGGCACTATCTACCTACTTACCAATTTTTTTGATGATCGGACCTACCCTTATATGTGTTTCCAAAAAGCACATTTTTGATGATGTCATAATGACGTCACACATTTTTTACATTTATGTGAAAGAATATAGAAGCTAACAAAGCTATTACAAAAAGAATTTTGAATTTAGCATGTTCTGTTGATGAGATATGGCTTTAAGAAACTTTGAAGTTCAAAAACTTTAATATTACCATAAAATCGTATGATGATGTCATCATGACGTCACCTCAATTTTTATCTATAACACGAGCTACCATACCAACATACCTGGTTTGAAGGCAATCGGACGTACCATTCTCTAGATATGGGCCCTTATCAAATGCACCTTTAAGATGTCGTCACATGACACGTGATGACATCATCATGACGTCACGTTTCGGCATACATTTTCAGCTTAGGGTCTCTGTTTGTGTTAAGCCTGATTAAGATCTGATGTTGTTTAGTGACCAAAGTGGCTCTTACAAAATTCGTGTACAAAGTCTATGGGATTTGGGATAGAACAAAAAAATCATAGAAAATCAGCCGATGACGTCATCATGACGTCACCTCGGATTTTACATGCTAGTAGCACTATCTACCTGCCCACTAATTTTTATGACGATCGGACGTACCCTTATATGTGTTTCAAAAAGCATATTTTTGATGACGTCACGATGACGTCAAACATTTTTCACATTTATGTGAAAGAATATAGGAGCTAACAAAGCTATTACAAAAAGAATTTTGAATTTAGCATGTTCTGTTGATGAGATATGGCTTTAAGAAACTTTGAAGTTCAAAAACAAAAAAATTACTATAAAATCGTATGATGATGTCATCTTGACGTCACCTCAATTTTCATCTATAACACGAGCTAGCCTACCAACATACCAGGTTTAAAGGAAATCGGACCTACCGTTCTCTAGATATGGGCCCTTGAAAAACGTACCTTTAAGATGACGTCACGTGACACGTGATGACGTCATCATGACGTCACTCTTCGACATACAATTTCAGCTTAGGGTCTATGTTTGAGGTAAGTTTGGTTAAGATCTGAGGTTTTTTAAGACCTAAAGTGCCACCGACAAAATTCGTGTACAAAGTCTATGGGATTTTGGTCAGAACTAAAAGAAGAAGAAGAAGAACAAAAACAAATCAGAACAAAAACAAGGCCTTTTCCGACTGTCAGTGTCGGAAAAGCCAATAATAGTAATACTTTATTCAGGCAATTAAATGATAACCAGTCTACAGTATGATTGACTGGTAATTCATTCCAGGCATGTCTCAGTATTGGGTTGAAAACAGTAAACTAAAAAAAATAAGTGTTTTACAATAATTTGTAAAAACATGTTTGGATACTGGTGTATGAATATGGCCTTTTCTGAAGAAAAGAAATAATCATAAGTTCTGCACCTTTTCTATTTTGTTTTGTGTCAAGACTTGTCTTTTTGTTCCAACTACTATTTTGTTTGTTTTGTTCCGTGGTCTTTATAAATGATATTTACTTGGTAGCTTGTATATTGGTTTTTACATAATATTACTTTTTTATACCTTTAATGTTTTACTCAATTTTTATATGTAATACTTAATCGCGGAAGTGGATCTCATTGTGGGTTTTTAACCTTTTACATGACCCGTGACCTTGTGTCAAAGCTTTAAATATAAATAAATAACTGAAATCATTCAAATGAGATTGAGGCAGTCATTGTATTTAATTTTATTTGGGTCTTTTTTCAGATACTGGAGATCAAAAAGGCTGCCAAACAAGGAAACAAACAAGTAAGTTCATGATCAACGAATCCCAAATTGACGAAATTAGCACCGATCTGTGCACTTCCTGGATAGAAAGTGAGGCCGTCGGTGCAAAGAAACAACTCATACCACATTCATTTTTATGCAGTTTTTATACATGGGAAAATCCTTTGAATTTTTCATAAAGTCGCTGATCGAGTCGTCCAGAAAACATAAGGGCAATTCCACTGTCATGGACGTTACATGCCAGGAAGCTTGGGAAGTTAATCTTATCAGTGGTACTGGTGCTGGTAAAAACATGACACTAAATCTCTAGAAAAAGCTCCAGTTAATTAATAAACATATGAGCTTTAGAAGTGAGCATCATGGACATTACACGAATGGCCACACGTCTTTTTAAAAATATATAACATCCATCACAAAAAAGTTGCAACCTCAAGTTTTGTAATACCTGTTTAACCCTAACGTCACCGAATACTACAAAATACTACTTGAGTAAACTGTAGTATGCAGTACATTTACCACACTGGCCTATGAGAATTGAGTAGTATTTTGTAGTACAGTGTACTGTACCCCAAGTGAATGCCTAGGACATTAAGGGTAAATATGTTATAAACATGGTTACACTAAAAAATCCAAATTTAAATACAAATTAGGAGAAAAACCCTTGCTAAAAAACTGTATAGAAACACCTCTAAATGAGCGTCATGGATGTTACATTTGTAGGCACGTCATGGACGTTACACATTTGAATTTTCAACATTTACTTGCTTATAAAGAAGTTGATCACCCACAGTCATGGGCTCGCTGCAGTTTTTATTTATAAATGTCTGTTCATCAACCACATGTTTTTTTATTTTCCCATTTTGTTGCAATAAAATGAATTTCCATTTTTAGTCACAGGGGAACATTGACATGGAATTGCCGATAATCTAATGCACGTGGGTTTATTTGGGAATCATCATTCTGTGAAATAGTCCCCATGTCGATTAAGAATGAGTTTGGATGATTTTTGCCGTGGTGAACTGGTGTACCGCTAGGCTATGCTGATGACCGTGTGCTGCGCTGTCATTTATACTGTGATTCATTCATGCATGAATAAATTGGCGGAATAGCACTGTGATTAGCACTGAGATCTTTAGCACTGATGAGAGCCTGGCTTTCAACCCCGCCTAGCTGTTGAACTTTGATGCAATCAGCAGACTTCACACTCTCACTCTTGCCCAGGTACCATTGTACATGTAGTGCTCTTCCTTGAAGTTGAACCGTGGTGTGCAAAATTATTCGAACACTTGACATATCTGATGAAATTGATATTTAATGCTTTACAATGCCTGGTTTACATTTTTCACCTGTATTAACCCTTTGCGTACGGATGACGCCATTGGCCGCCGTTTGTGCAGTTTCAATCCATTGTTGGATTATTGTTTATGTCATGCTTGACTGCACAAACACATTGTAGCGGTTTGCTTGGCTGCCGGAACCGCTGCTACACCCCGTCGTCTCCCGTAAAAATAACGTGCCGGAGGGGTTAAATAGAAAAGGTAATTGTTGTGAGCATACACGTAGTATCTGCCAGTCCTACGTGTACCATCTCTTTTTATCAAACTTTACTCTAATATATTTGGTGTGTCCACCCTTGGCAGCAATCACTGCGGCACATCTTTCGGGCATAGTGTCTATATATTTCCTGAGAGTTTCTACACTAATGCTTTTCCAAGTCTTCTGAAGTTCATTCCAGAGGGTTTCATTTGAACGTACAATGGTATGTTGATTGCCATTTCATCACACAAACAACTAAAGTACCTAAAATATGCCAAGTGTTCAAATAATTTTGCACACCACTGTACATGTACCTTAATGTATGCGCTTCTTTTGAAATTTACTCCCCAAGCCTAGTGCTAGACACAAAAGGGGAGGCCATTTTTATGATGTCAGATTTGTTTGCCGCCCACAGTGATGATTTCTAGACAAACGGCACCAGTGGGCTAGACGGGATTTGATAAAAACAGCTCTCAAAAGTATCTTTTTAAAATTATTTTATGGCAGAAATAATTGCCAGTGGTATTGTAATACACCCTAATCTACATCAAACTGCAAAATGACACAGATTTCTCTCAACAATCAACACTGTGGAAGTGCCGTGGCCCAGTGGTTTAGAGCATTGAATTCTGCAAGTTGTGGGGTCGAGCCCAGTCCTGGGCTATAGCACTTTTACGCTTTGGGTAGAGGCATTATAAATGCCTTGCAGCGGACTAGTTACCCATCCCGACCCTATTCACACTGTGAAGAGATCAGATTATCTTTTCTTGTTTCAGTGTGAGGGGCTGGGTCTTCCACATTTTCCACTGGAGCCCACACCTTGTGATGGGCAACTTGCATAAAAACACCCCAAAAAACAAAACCCCCCCCTCCCCCCTAAAAAACACCAACACATTCTTTAACCCCTTGTGTCCAGCTGTTATTGATGGGGTGCTGGTATGCCAAGAACAGGGCTGTGCAGCCAAGCGTAAATGCACAAAATATAGGGCTGTCCCGAATATACCGAATAATACGATCCTCAACCGAATATTCGAATACCTTTTTGCCGCTTTGAATATTCGAAAAAATATATTTGCACGTACAGATATGACTCTGATGCTATTTTAATAGAAAAGTTACGGCGCTTAGCAGTACCAAATGCCGCTTTTTTGTCGACGGTAACTTTTTGTGGACGGAGGTTTATTGTTCCTGTCCATAAACCCTTGTCACTTATAAAATAATAACTGCAAAAGTAACGCAGGCTGGAGTTTGGTTTCTTGTTAATATCAGAACGTTATATATACCCATAATGATCTTGATACAAGAGACGCATGCAAACAAAATGTCGATCGGGGCGGTCCATAATATCGATCATTACACGTAAAACACCGGCTTTTACCGGCACGGCATGCAGTTGCAGCTGACATGTGAAAATATTGATAGGCAAGGATCCAATATTTGAATATTCGGTCAAACCCAATTTCGAATAATCAAATTCTAAATTAATCGAATTCTAAATTAATCGAATTCTAAATTAATCGAATTCTAAATTATTCGAAAATGAACAGCCCTAAAACAATAGGCACCACACTGAATAGAGAGGTCCTACTCATCGCACTTGGAGCTTTCGTGCGAATGAAAGCTTTGTTTGAAAAAGCGCCATCAATTCATTACACTCCCATTCAAGAACAATATAGTTGAAACATGAATGGATTGAGTGCGTGCAGGAATGCACCTGTAGACATCAACTGCCCTTGGTTTTTATGCTTTGCAGGCTGCTACAGTGTTGGCCAAACAGCTGGTAAATCTAAGGAAACAGAAGACGCGGATGTATGGGGCCAGTGCCAGAGTCTCATCAGTCAATGCACAGGCAAAGGTATGAACCCATTAATTAACCCTTGTGCTATTTAAAAGGTCAAAATCAGTCAAAATTTCCTTCCACCTCCCCTGCCTTTACTTTGTACACAGACAGGGTCAGATTACATGTGGTTTGTACATGTGGCAGAAGGGTCACAAACAATCACCTTGACTGATTTTGACCCATACAACAACATGGCTCAGAATGCATGTTTGCATAGGAGGGTTTTAAGGCCCGGGCTAGGGTGTGGGGTAAAGGGGGGGTGGGGGTTGGTATGTACCCCTAGGGGCATCAAGGTTGTATATCAGTGGAGTTTTAGGGTTTGGGGTTGGTACATGTACATGTATGTACCCGTATAGCTAAGATTGTATTCAGTGGGTTTGGGGGTGGTATATTATACCCATTGAGGCATTATTGGGCGTATGTTTTGGGGTTGGGGATTTGAGCATATACAGGGTGGTCCAAAAAAAAAACTGGAACGGCATACTTCCGCTACCTTTAGAGTCAAACCACCTGTATCGATGGATGGAGAATCTTTCTAGAAGAAAAATGATACTAAGACCTCCTGGATCGGTCCAGTAGTTTTTTTCTCCAGAGCCATTTTTGTGTGCAGCAAAGTCGGGTCACTTGGCCATTTGTTCCATGCAGAAAAGAGGATGATGATAGCATCTCGGGACCAACTGACCCTCTGATCTGAAAATAGGCTCTGCAGCAAAAACTACTGGACCGAATCGGGAGGTCTTAGTATCATTTTTCTTCTAGAAAGATTCTCCATCCATCGGTACAGGTGGTTTGACTCTAAACGTAGCGTAAGTATGCAGTTCTATTATTTTTTGGACCACACTGTATACACCCAGTGAGACGACATTGGGTTTACTTTTTGGGGTTGGTTGTTCACACATGTATATACCCATTGGAATAGTGTACTCTGTAGGATGGGGATTAGGCATTATTGGGTGTATACTGTGTGGTTGGGGGCTAGTACAAATGTATATATCCATCAGGCATTATTGGGTGGATGGCTATACGCTGTAGTGTTGAGGGCTAGTATATACCCAGTGAGGCATTATTGGGTGTACGCTGTGGGGCTAGGGTGGTACCAACCCTACGCATACCTGGGCAAGTGTGTCTGTGAGTTGTGCACTCAGGTACAGGCAGACGGGCACACATGGAAGAATGCGCACATTCTCAAAAACACATTCTTGTGGAGCCACGTCTTTGTCTTCCCCTTTTGTTCCTGTATATAAACCTGTCGGGTGGTCTTTTTCAAACCGCAGCTGTGGCCGTCGTCTTATTCATCGCACTTGGAGACTCCCCTTTCGTGCGAATGAAAGCTTTGTTTGAAAATGCTCCATCTGTTCATTCCACTCCCATTCAAGAACATAGTTGAAAAATGAATTGATTAAGCACAGGAATGCGCATATAGACGACAACCAGTCAGGTGGTCTTTTTTTTCAGACCGCAGCTATGGCCGTCGAGGGTAACGATTGGAATATGGTTATGGGATAGGTGTATAGTACCTGAATCTCTCTGCATTTGTTCTCTATTTTCTTGTTCCAGACGATGCAGTCAAACAAGACCATGGCAGTTGCAATGGGAAACACGTCAAAGGTAAGTATCGCCCCGAACTTTGACAGCCAAAACGGCGGGATTTGCCTGATTGTGACCTGGAACCGGTGAAACGGGGGGAAAGAAGCCAAAGTTGAACATTGTAATGGTGGTATTTTTTCTGGGAGTACATGTACATGGGTCATTCCATAAATTTGGGGTCCAAAAGTGTGACTTTTTTTTTGGTGTCCGTGTCACACCTGACCTGTGTAATTTCCCATCAGGTGTCATTAATTGACTTCACACTATTTTGGACTTGTTTGGCAGGTACTTTGCTTTTACGCAATCACTCTTGGAGATGGAAGGCATTAAAGAATGTGTCCGGAATTGCAAAATCTTATACGAGTCACTATGTAACAGGGACACCAAAAATGACACACATTTGGACCCCAAATTTAATGAATGACCAACATGCAATAACCTTTAAAGATAGTTTACACGATTGGTAATCCTCCAATTTGTTTTTACTGAATTATTACGAAATACCTTACTAGACTATAAGTTAATAGTAGTCTCAATCATCCTGTGAAATGATGGTGTCTTTTTCAAGAAAAGTGGAAATTTATATCGTTTTCCAACGATTATTCGGCCGAACAATCGTTGGAAAAAGTAACTGATTTGTTTAAATACTGCCCTCTATTGACTGAATGTAGTTAGTCCGCATTGTGTCTAAAATGGGTTAACAATCCGAAAACAATCCGAAAACAAGCGTACGCG
Source organism: Hippasteria phrygiana (assembly GCA_037893225.1). Lineage (NCBI taxonomy): Eukaryota > Metazoa > Echinodermata > Asteroidea > Valvatida > Goniasteridae > Hippasteria > Hippasteria phrygiana. Next base: position 3,123,144 of record JAZGUH010000433.1, read on the forward strand.
TAGTGTACCGAAGCGACGCGTTGTTGGCCGTTTGCTGCACGACGTAAGGACCGCTTGGCCTTTGTACATGTTATGTGACCGATTGAAAACGATCCCATTTACAAAAATTGGGTATATTTAACAAATCCAGTGAGCTTACCGCCCTACGGTTAAAAACGAATGCCATTTTTCTCTCGTTTTTTTTCGCCATCCAAGCACGCAAAACTTTAAACAGGTTTAGTGGAATGATATTTCCTATAAAATACTAACCCCCAAATCCGCCCATTTCTGAAAATTGCAACAATGACCAATCATGTACTGCAAAATGACACAGATGTGTTGCTTTCCTAGGCCCTGTTTTAATTTTTCCAAGCTGTCGGGAACTGCTAAAAATACCGCCTATTTGATAAGGATGTCCTCCCTATATACATCTGACGTTGTTTTTGTTGACAGGCAATGGGTTCCATGAATAAAGCTCTGAGTCCAGAGAAGATGATGCAGGATATGAAGACGTTCCAGATGGAATCGGACAAGATGGCGATGAAAGAAGAACTCAGTATGTAGCCTGTCTGTCTGTCTGTCAGTCAGTCAGTCAGTCTGTCTGTCAGTCTTTCTTAAAGGCTGTCAATTGACCTGCAGCCATCTGTCATTCTGTCCTCTGTTAGTTTCCCGTCACCGTTGTCTGTATTGTTGTAATGATTCTCGTTGTTGACTGAACTTGAGTCTCCGGTGACTAGACTTGATTTGAGTCATTGCCATTCAATAAGGGAGCATTTCATATTGTCCAGATGCGGTATCGATTGCATCATCGCTGTTTTTCTTTGCGGAAAACCAGCCGGCTTCAATGACTGAATACTCATAAGGTCAAAACTTGAGCATGGAGCTCATTATAGCCCAGTCGGCTTGTCATTAATGCACAGCCAGCTTGGCATTAATGCCGGTACCGCAATCAATATCGCTGCCAGATAATATGAAATGATCCCTAACTTGACTCAACTGGAGCCCCAATGTAAAAGGACTTGACTATACTCAAGTCCAAGCACTGTAACATGTATAAAGACTCAATGTGACGAACAAAAGTCGAAGAAAACCAGAAAATTGTCCAGCGGCATAAGCCAGCCAGACCAGTACACCGTTTATTGTGACATCAACTTTAACATTACTGATATTACCAATAATAGTCATAGCATTAAATAGATTGGAATCAATCAATCAATCAATCAATCAATCAATCAATCAATCAATCAATCAATCAATCAATCAATCAATTAATAAATAAACAAAATAAATAAATCAATGAATGAATCAATAAATAAATAATAAATTAAATTTTTAAAAATTAAAAAAATTAAATTAAAAAATCTTTAATTTCCAATTTAAATTTTTTTTAAAGCATTTTTAAAGCACTATAATACATGTCTAAATGGCACCACCAATTTCTAAAGAGGTTCCCTACCTTTTAAAACTTATTTTCCATGCCAGATTTTTGAAAAATGTCGAAAAATATTTTGAAAAAAATTGGTAAAGTCCCCTCTTCCCAAATTCAAGTCAAAATACTGGTGTGCCACTGGGTCTCGCCAGCCATAGGAAGTAATACCCTGCCTTGGTCATAGGTATGAAAGCTGGGATGATTTCTCTAGCTTCGGTTAAAGATTTATCCGGTGTTTAGATTTGGGCATGGAAAACTTTGGGATTGGTAGGGCTAGCGCCTAAAGTGGCTTTTAGCCTTGTAGGGCGACTTCCATTAACCCTAATCCTCCAGGGTATTTTGGCTAGAAACCCTGCCAGACACATCAGATTGCATACTTTGTCACATTGACTTGTGTGCAGAGTGCAGCAAGGTCAAGCTGTCACCACAGATGCACTGTGCTGCGTCTGACAGGGTTAGGGTTAAAAGTAGGGCTGTTCATTTTTGAATAATTCAGTATTTGATTATTCCAAGCTGGGTTTGACCGAATATTTGAGACTCGCCGATCAAGTTGTTCACTAGTCTTGGTTCCAAGACGTCCTTAGTGCGGTGCGACGTACAGCGCGCACAACAGCGCCCTCTAGCTACACACACACACACACACACACACGCCAAGGCTAAATCGCTAAGAACGTCTCAGGTATTTCGCAAGGGAGCGCGCGCGACCTGCTTATGCATAATTTAACAGGCGGGTCAAACGAATAATCGCGCTTGCGCACTGGAGGAAACTCATGTTTAAGTAATAACTTACTAGTCAGTTAACGTTCTGAGCAGAGTGATTCTGGACTGGCAAACAGGATTGAGAAATCTTCGGATTGTTCCAAAAATGTGATCTGGAATATCAGACGTTATCTCTGCCAATTTCAGTCCCAGATGTTCAGCACGATGTAACTGATCAACGGCCAGAGCTTTCAATGGCACGACGACAATAATCAGCGCTTTCTCCTGTTTGCATTCGGTTACATGCTTCGTTCAAGAAATCTAAGACCAATGCAATGGAGCAGCTTGAAACATTACACTCTTGCCAACTCCCGTTGGTAAATTCACAAAAAAAACATGGCCACGTACAAATTGATGAATGGCACTGATCTGATGACTTTTTAGCTTTCTAAAGCCCAGTTTTGTTTGCTGTAAAATCGATCGCTTGGTCCACGCGGTCAGACATTTTTTCCAACAAACAACGAATGGCTTGGTACTGCGCTGCACGTTCATACGTACGTACACGCACGGAGGCCTTCCTCCATGGTACACGTAAACCCGACGTGAGTACAGAAACTAGACTAGTGAGTGTTGGCTATTTACATGCGATAATGCAGCTACGTCACACGCGCATGCAAATGCCAAACAGTTCTGCTAGCGATTTCACGAGCAGAACTTACGAAATTCCCAAGACGGTCTTAGCGTTTGGCCTTGGCGTGTGTGTGTGTAGCAAGAGGGCGATGTCGGCCGGCTGTGCGCGCTATACGTCGCACCGCTAAGGACGTCTTGGAACCAAGACTAGTTGTTCACGCGTTAGCTGCAACTGCATGCCGCGCCGGTAAAAAGTTGCACGAAAGCACACCGGTGTTTTACGTGCGGCGATCGATATTATGGACCGCCCGATCAACTGCGTTTTTGCAGTAATTATTTGATAAGTGTCAAGGATTTTACGGACGGGAACAATAAACCTCTGTCCACAAAAACTTACCATCGACAAAAAGGCGGCATTTGACACTGCGAAAAGTGCCAGAACTTTTCTATTAAAATGCACGTGTGCATTTTGAATCGGCAAAAATGATTCGAATATTCGGTTGACGATCGAGTATTCGAATATTCAGTATATTCGGGAAAGCCATAATTAAAAGAAAAAGAAAAAAACCTGTAGTATTTGTCTCCTTGAAGGGAGGGTTTAACTCTTGCCCTGTCTTTTGCCCGCAGTGGATGACACTCTAGATGCCATGTTTGAGGAGTCAGGGGACGAGGAGGAACAAGACGCCATTGTCAGCCAGGTCCTGGATGAGATCGGCATTGAAGTGTCAGGGAAGGTAAGAACCGTGGAATTCACTGACCACCATCTTGGTCAAGTTCCCAATTTTTTTCCCCTGTTGAAATCACCCAATACAAGGCTAAAGCAACTCTTGGTAAAGGGTTACAATCGGAGGTGGTAGGGTTGGCGACATTTTGAATTAGCAGCCCTACCACCCGTACGGTTTTCCTGGGCCGAGATCTTTGTGATTGTGGATTCAAGACCAGCAGATATCATGGTGCTGGTGACCTTGAGCAAGGCACTTTGTCGCAAGTTGCTTCTCCCAACCCAGGAGGGCAGTGGTAGTTATATGTATTTGATTAGCCCGAGGGAAAGTAACTTGCAGCCGGGGCTGTATACTCCCCAGAGAGCCAAATTTTCAGGAATGATTAAGGGAGCACTGCCTTACCCATGGTCGGGCCAGGCCTTTGAAAAGCATGGCAATGCCTGGGCCTTCTGGCTTTTAGTCTTACTATTGTGAGCCACAAATCACCTAACAATAGAGCATCTATTAGTCGATAAAGCCCAGCCTCTGCCAGGCTAGGCCGGGCTATAGGCCAGGCTGTGGCCCCTCCCACACTAATCCGTAGTGATTGCTTCGGTTGTCATAGTCCATTGACGGGCCAGAGATCAAGTCTGGGTGAACAATGGGAGCTGGTTGGACTCCCGCATTAGTGGGCAGTTTATTGTGTACAACCAGGGGATTATAAAAGCCCGGGCGTTCCCGGGGCTTGGCCAGGCTTTTCAATGGCCTGGCCCGACTATGGGTTAGACAGTGCTCCCTAATAGGCCTGATGAGCCGGGGTAATAATGAAGTGCTTTGAGCATAGTTTTCATGGTGGATATGTGCGCTTTACAAAATGACATTAATATTACTACCTCAATTCTGTACTACTTTTTATTATAGCTATCGGATACTCCCTCAGCTTCGCACGCACTACCAGCAAGCCAGGAAAGGTCAAAGGACACGGCGGATCAAGAAATAGAGGCACAACTAGCCAGGCTTTTAAAGAATTAGTAGAGTAAATAATTGACCGTTCGCTTTGATATATTGGGGTGGTGTGGGCTCTGTGTGCATCATCGCCGTCGACGCGGTGATGATGCAAACAAATCATGGTGTGAGGTGGGCATTTATAAAGCGTCGTTTTCTATTGTGTGCCCCCAGCGGCATATCACGGTGTGGGGCCCATGAGGGCAAAATTTTAAATTGAAAATAATGTGGTGGGTACTGGCTTCAGTTTCTTGTACAGCGCGCAATGACCAATGAGCTGTCCAGTTTACCAAGAGATCAGGCAAGGCCTACACCAGGCTTTCGTCGTGAAGTCAGACAGCACCTCACGTGCATGGACTGGATGGATGCAAACAATCAGGCATGCAACTTTTCCGCGGATCCGCGGATTTCTGCGTTTTCAAAAAATCTGACCGTGAAAAAAATCCGCGCTTCAGCTCGTTTCTCACCGTGCCGACCGCGAAATCGTCCACAAACATGACCAATATTGCTAGCGCACATCGTCTGGCTCCGTATTTTGTATACATACATTTATACAATACATCGGGATACGGACACTATACCTACATGTACATGTTTGCACAACATCGTAAGTGCTTCACGCTAGCGCTACGCGCTCGCATTTTATTTTCCGCGTTTTTGGAAATTGAAGAGTTGCATGCCTGAAACAATGGATTGCGCGTATAGACGACAACCGGCCAGGTGGTCCTTTTTCCTTCAAACCACGGCCATGGCCATCGTCCGTATTCAAGAGGATTTCACGAAACATATTATATAACATTTTTTGTCAGGGTAGGATGACTTTTATTGTACAGTTGTAGTCGAGTCCCTGCTAGTCCTTTCACAAGTCCTTTCCCAAGTCCAGTCAGAAGTCCTTTCATAAAGCCGGTCACAAGAAACTGGATGAACAATGACAAAGGAATGCCTTTGTCAAAGCTCATTTGACAAAGGGATTTGCAGGGACTTGTGATGGACTCCACTATACATCTCTGTTGTATAGTATACAAATAATGAATGTTTATGAGTGCGATGGTAAGAATACATTTCATGAGGTGACATTGAATGTTCCATTCCACGAGGCGAAGCCGAGTGGAATGGGACATTCCATCTGTCACCGAATGAAATTATTCTTACCATTGCACGAATGTGAAACATTCTTTATTTGTTTTATACAACGCCTGAATAAATCGACAGATTGTATGCATGGATTTCTTGGTGTACAACGTGCCGTTTACCTTCTCAGTCCCACTGAGTTTTTGTGGTGCCATGCATTGGCACGAATAATTCAATGTGCATGATCAACGATCTACCAATCAGATGGCGGGGATCTTTTTAGGCGTTGTAGAATTCTGTTTATAGATGGTATAGACGAATCCTGTATTCAAAAAAATAGCCCCAATCTGTGCGCTTCATGGTTTGAAAACGAGGCTCTCAGAGCTAAGTAAACAACTTACTATACTGATCCTGCTCTGCGCTGCCATTTATGGCGTGGTTCATTCATCTAGAATGAATTTGTTGAGCACTGAGAGCCTCGCTTTTAACCCGGATGTGCACTAATGGGGCTAATGTGAAATTCGTCTGTAGAGTAACCTATTGAAATTGCTATCTTATCTCATTGATTGTATCAAATATTTTTGGAAGAAAGAAAGGCACTTTGGGAAAAACTTGTTATATTATGGCTATTCTCTCAGGATTGTTCTGTTGTACACGTAGCCTGACTGCTGCTGGCCTTGATACACAATGTACAAGCTATTTACAGACACGACGTACAGCATATGAAGGCCAGAGATAGTTGGTCTTCAGTTTTAAGGCCAAAAGACTATGCCAATTAATAGCCAGAACATTTATTTTTGTATTTCTTGAAGTTAGGCCACAGCATCATTCATTTTAGAAGAATTTGCCGAATGTGTATAAAGTGTATCTACTTGAACCTTAAATTGCCCAAACTACAGTGCTTGTGTCGCGGTCCAGCTACCGTTTTTTGCGGTGGGTCAAGTGTACAGAATTGCCTTTTGTATGTGTAGAAACCCTTTAATATGATTTTTTTTTTAATTGTAAGCAGTTGTTATATTTTATTGAAAAAAGCTTTGGAATAGACTGTATCAAATACCCACTGTCACCATAGCAACAACAATAGGCCACCATGTTGTTGGGCAGGCATGTGTAATATCGGCATGTACTCGTGTGTCCCGCAACATGGCTGCCATAGTGCCATGTCACATTCAATACAGTCTATAGTACTACAGGCCTGTGTACATTCAGATATAGTGGGGAGCTGGAGCTGTAGCACTCACTTGGTTGTCACCCCCCCCCCCCCCACCCCCACCCCCACCCCCCCCCCCCCCCACATGGACCAAGTTTGGGTCATTACTACTACATTATTTCTCTTACTGATATATTTTTAATTTTTTTGGGGGGGTCCAATTCCCGCTTCAATCTGAATCTGTTCAGATTGAAGGGGGAATTGGACCCCCCCCCCCCAAAAAAAAAAAAATCAGTTAGGCCTGTTACGCAATTTGGGCAGTCAGAATGCAGCATTTAGATTGTGGCACAAACATCATACAGAATTGTATCAATTTTTTTCCACACCTTTAAAAAAGGGACACCTTTAAAAAGAAAACAATCTCAAAGTTGTCATCTGGATCTGCCAGTGACACAGACCACTCTCCACACCCACCCTCGGCTCCATGCCCCACCTCCAGCCCATCCCCATTCCCTCCCCATCCTCTCCCCATCCCCTCCCCTCCCCATCCCAACCCCAGCCCCTCCATCCATCCCCCGGCTCCCCTCCATCCCCTCCCCAGCTAGTCCCTCTCTATCCCCTCCCTTCCCCAGCCCCTCCCATGCTAAGCCCCTCCCTATCCCACCCCAGCCCCTCCTTTTCCCCAGCCTCTCCCCAGCCCAGCCCCACCCTAGACCAACCCCACCCAACCCCCAGCTCCACTCCACGATCCACCTAGCCCGCCTCAACCCCACCTCAGCCCCACCTCAACCCCACCCCAGCCCCACCCAGTTGTGATCTGGATCTGCCAGTAAAAAGGGACCCCTACCATTCCAACCCCAGCCCCACCCCACTCCAAAAAACTAAAATATAAAAGGTTTTTGAAATATAAATCAACCTAATTAATCAGAACTGTATGTGTGTCTTGTAAAGTGAATCAGCAAGTTGCTGCTGGAAAAAGTGGTACATAGATTTGTATACTTATTTATATTCACACCACGATACTCCCTAACTAAAACATCATGTAATTTGTTTATTTTATTTTAAAAGGTAACTAAAGACTGTATAGACCTCATGCGTGGTGACCACCGTCAAGATATACATGTACTTTCGTTATTCATAATCTGTAACAATGTAAGAACAAAAGGTTTACCCATGCCTGTCCGAGGTTTACCCATGCCTGTCCGAGGTTCACCCATGCCTGTCCGAGGTTCACCCATGCCTGTCCGAGGTTCACCCATGCCTGTCCGAGGTTCACCCATGCCTGTCCGAGGTTTACCCATGCCTGTCCGAAGTTTACCCATGCCTGTCCGAGGTTTAACCATGCCTGTCCGAGGTTTAACCATGACTGCCTCGGAGACGGCCACTACGCATAATATTAGCATTTTTATGATTTTATCATCTCACATACCAGATTTATTCAAATTTTTGCTCATAAAAGAGGAAAAATATTGTATATAGGCCAAAGGCATTCTGTGAATGAAAAGTTCAGTTGACGTTCTGTTGTAAAAATGGCTTTATTTGATGAGAGTCGTCTGTGTAGAATTGATATGAAAATCGCTGTATAGATTGATTTGATACATGTACATGTAAACTTGTAATATTCGTTTGACTTTAGAATTGTTCAATGATTATTTCAAAATGATTAATCTTTAAACGTTCTTTGTCAATTCTAGTGTAACTTATATATCAAAGATTAATAATTTACATATAGTGAACTCGACCAGTCGACCTGTGTTCCACTTCAATATATACATTTTTCCGTATCTAGACTCGGGTGATGAGGAGGGGGGGGGGGGGGGGGGGGTTCGGGGTTTCCCCGAAAATAATACCAAAACGTCACTTTAAATCAATTATTATTTGGAATACGCCTTCATCTTCTGTGCGTTCCTGCACATGTAATGCGTTATGTTTTGGCGTATGTGTAACGGATATTGAAATTCCCCCCAAAGAACAGAACAGACGGTGTCAGACTGCAACACCGGTGTCATAATAAATATATGAATATCCGACTCCCATGAAATTTGGGCTTCTCGTCCCTATTATTGGTTAAACCCTCTCACGTGACCGGTCACTCCTGATTACTTTACTGCCGTATTTATTAAGGCATGCGCAGTACTACCGATGAGCCAGTATTTCATGGCGACTGAAATCACGCCACGCGGAATCTGAACCAGCACCAGCAGGGAAGCTTTAAAGGGGATGTTGATTGCTGAGAGAAATCTGCGTCATTTTGTAGTTTTATGTAGATGAAGGTACATTACAATAAAGAAGATAATTAAAAAAAAGTTACTTTTCAGAGCTGATTTTTTTTATCAAGTCCCGTCTCGCCAGCTGGTCATTTTTGGTGCCATTTGTCGAACGGTCGTCGCTGCGGGAAGCGAACAAATCTGACATCATAAAACGGACTCCCCTTTTGTGTCCAGCACTGGAAATGAGACTTTGTCTTATGACGTCAGATTTGTTTGCTGCCCGCAGCGACAACTTTTAAACAAATGGCACCAGCGGGCCGGAATAGACTGGACTTAATAATACAGCTCTCAAATGTACCTTTAAAATATATTATTTCATGGCAGAAATACCCAAATCGCCTGCTTTATTGTATTTACCTTTAATCTACATAAAACTACAACATGGCGCAAATATTCTCTCAGCAATCAACATCTTTAATTAAAGAAAACATACAGTGGACATTTAGCTCAACTTGTTTTTCACGTATATTACTGTGTGTTACAAAAATACAAACGATCTAAGTTGGTAGGTTGTCAATTCCAATAAATCCTTTCCTTGATGTATTCAAGAGGGCGCTATATGTTCTGTCTCGTCATACAAGGTACACCTTGTCAATGTAAACAATACAAACATCAATCCTTCAAAATCACCCACCAACATAGCTTTGAAGACATTTTGACAACTTATATATTGTCTAAACAAGCTGCTTAACACGAAAATCAAGTACGAAGTGCAACCTACTCCACGGAAAGGTAGAATTAAAAGACTGATATATTTTGTACACGAAGCTACCATGAAGCCACTGCTGTTCTGTCTTGAATGATATCATGAATAGGGAAATATTTCAACGTAGTATACAACATTTGCAAATATCAAAAACAAAACTACTGAATTATTAAGAAATACCGTACTAGACTGTAAGTAAATAGCAGTCTCAAGCATCCTGTGAAATCATGGCACCCGGTGTGCTGAGGTTTTCCAGAAAAGTGGAAATATATATCGCTTTCCACCAACGTTTGTCGACCGACAATCGTTGGAAATAGTCTAGTTCCCCGACCTAATAATTCCCTGATGTCTATAAATTGTTCCGTTTTGTCGTAAGTATGGTCAGGGAACCAGACTACTGACAACAGATTTTTCTATTCTTTACCCAGCACGATATGGGGCAGAGGGGTACCCCCCTTTTTGTCCCTATACCCTATACACTCTCCAGACTATTGTTACCTAACACATCCCCCTAGACCTCTGAAAAGAATTCCTGAGATTCCTGGAACACAATGACCAACACAAAAGGGGAGGGGGGGGGGGGTTCCCTCTGCCCATATCGTGCATCATATGTTTTTTCTCTCTGTTAGGCCGTGGGCCAAGGCCCAAAAACAGCTTCTTTCGTAACGTACCTAAGGAGGATGATTTCTTTTTGGTTTGTTCAATAGAAATAAATATCACAGATAGTATTTGGGTTGTTCTTAGTTGTGAATCTTGTTTGTTAATGAGCACAACACTCTCAAACAATTGAAAAATCGACTTCTTCTCACGGAAAGAGGCTGAAAAGTGACTAGTCTGGCGCAGTTCACCGTGTGTATGTGACGTCTAGGAACCATACAATAGTCTCCATAGTACCGCGCCATTGTTTACGTAAATTCAGCAACCGCAGGAGACTACGAGAGAGCGATGCATAAGAGAGCGGTTCTAACGTGGACTTCGGCGATATTTCTTACAATTGTCGACCTGACAGAGGAAAATTAAAACTTCAAAACACAAAATCTGGGACAGAATGTATCATAGCTCTTGCAGGTTTCCTGAGTTTGAAAATATTTTCTTTAGAAATACGTTAAAACAACGAGTGTTTGAGGCCGTTTGTGTCATGTTTACTTCGTACATCAGCTGCTTGGGTGCACGTACAGTGTGTATGCACCCTAAATTTCAGGTCGCTGACGCAATACTTTCAAGCAAGGCTGTAATGAAGGTGAGGTTATTTCCCCCGTATATTATCGATAGATTGATGCAATGATCAGGCATGTTTTGGTAGATTTTTCAAACTACATACAACGAAGACTCGGTCCCATGTATTCATATGCATTTTCGTCTGCAGGTCTATAGTGTTGGTCGAGACTGCTGTCATGGTCATTATGGCAGTGTTCTTTTTAAAAAGAAATGTTGGGAGGTTAGTATTTAGTTTATTTTTGGGTTTGTGGGGGGGGTGGGGGGGTTCTGTTGAGAAAAGGTCTTACACACTGTGTAAAGTCATCACTTTCTGAATGTTTTGTTTTCAAGGGACACTAGTTGAATAGGAAAGAATGTAGTATTGAGACGCTATTGTGTTAGTTATGTACAATGTCTATGGTGACTCATGACCATTTTTAGACATTTTCTGTCCCAAATTCATGTTTTTTTTCCTTTTCAACATATATCTGCAATGACTAACCATCATTGAAGTAAGATATGGTGAAAAAAAAGTAGCGGCAGGACGTTGCATTCTTTCCGTTGAATATTTTAAATAATTCGAAAAACAATGAGCCAAACTGTTGCGCCATTTAACCACCCCGCCCCTAAAAAAATCCACATTGGTTGTGTTGATTTTGCACAACATATGTTCCAGCAAGTTGTTTCCAATAAATTTGCCTGACAAGTTCAACATTTTCCAATAAATTTCGTTAATTGGCCTTTATTAGGAGTTTCAGGACATCCTGGAGATATTAGCAAACTATATCAACATCTGAGAGAAGGATCCAACCATCTTGAATATTCATTTTACATGTACATGTATTTATAATTGTTTTCCTTTTTTTTAGCACGTGGGGTCTACCACCAGTCACTGAAGGACAAATAATCTTTCAAAAGGGCCCATAGAAATTTCACCAGCATGATCAATGCAGAAAAAACTTTTGTGCACGCCTTTTTGTGCATGCCCTGTTGGACTTCACCAACTGGATCGACTGGGCAAGTGCTCCATTTATTCATCAAGGAAGAAAGGCAACCTGATTTTACTGTGACCTTATTTTTTAAGTCCATGCAATTATTTTGGCTTTCTATGTTGCATGTTGTGCTTATGCCCTGTTAAATTTCACTGACGAGGCGGCCCTGATGAAGCTACTTGGATTTTGAGCAGACATTGGAGCTAAAGTAATTTTCCTTCGAGAAAGTGTCTTCCATTACTTAACGTGACCAAATGCAAGTACTACTAAGGGATCTCTTTCTTAATATGCCATCAACCATTACGTAATTTAAGGCCACTCATTCTTCAGTCTTGTTCCTTGATGGACAATACAATGTGTGATATTCACTCAAAGTTTTAAATATCGGTGACTGTTTTATAACTTAATTATGCCATTCTTCAACTGGAACTGTAAGGTCTGAGAAGAACAGTGGACTGTGTGTGGCCATCAATTTGTTTAATTTAATGTTGCAAGATAACTGTCAGTGCCCAATTTTTTTCCAATAACTGTTGGAAGTGAATTTTCAATTGAAGACTGAAAGGAGTAAACAATTCTGAATTAATAATTTCAATGGCTAAAATCACTTTCCAAGGTGTTGTACTTTACATTTCTTGTTTTAGTAAGTACATGTATTAATAACGAATGAAAAAAAAATGAAATTGCTGACAAAAGTTAACATGTTCATATATTAACAAATTTATTCTTGTCCATTCCATGATCAGCATGTGAAATTTATTCTCAATAAATTGATGGATTATATTTTTGTAGATATTCTTGAAATGATAAAAAGGAAAAATTGTACTCAATCTAACACTCTTGCAATACAGGTGTAATTTTACAAGGGGTGATTAGTCTGTCTGGAAACATCCCCCCCCCCCCCCCAACAAACCTTTTTGTTCAGGGTACTGAACAATTTTGTTTCTGATGCAATGGTTTTAAAAAGTAAATTTAAGAACAATTTGAACTACTTTAAAGGTTTAGCGTACTTGTTCACCATGCATGCTGCCCTATAGCAAATGACGAGTTTCATTAGAATACTTCAAACTTAAGTTGCCTTTTTAAAATGAGGTAGAATGACAGGGAACAGGTGTGTACATCTGTATAATGATCAGACTACTATAAACAATAAGTACCTCAGGAATATTCTGATATAAAGCACAAGTTCAATACGTATTTGCTTTCTTTTTAAATAAATTAAACTACACTAAAAACACGTACACAGAAAGCATCTTTAACTAGTAAAGACAATTAAGATGAACATAAGGATTACTAGAACAGCTCAGTCTCACTTAAATGTTTGCTTTGGTTCTCATAATGAGCTAATATAGCTTGTAGTACTAGTAGTAAAAATGAAAATGTGCACCCATAATATTTAACCCAGATTCCTCGAAAAAATGTATGTCCCCCACGAGCTATAATTTCAAAACGTTGTCAGGCATGGTTTCATTAATACTAATTGTATTTTATTTTATTTTATTTTTTTTTTGGGGGGGGGTTCTGTACTCGTTGCTTCTGACCTGATTTTCATAAAATTCTTTGAAAAAATACATGTCTTTGGAATTATGCGTAAATTGTTAAATATCGTAAAAAAGTTTAAAATTGATTTGTTCGGATAAAGCTACCGCCCTTCCCCCATACAAGTTTTATGCCTTAATTTTACTTACTACTGAATGAAAGTCTTTATATCTTGTTAACAAATAATATTAGTCGAGATGCCTGGCTTACAATTTTAATAAAGTAATGAAATAAGTGAGATTACACAGCATTCCCGATGAAACCCAGCGCTTGTTAACGCGGCCGCGGATAGACATCCGCAGTCGCCGCTACTGCACAAGCGATCTCGGCGAAATTGCTGTCCAGTTGTTCTCCTTTTGCACACCGTGTGTCACCTTGTTCCATGACGTTTCAGTAAAGGGGAACACTTTTTCCTTTGGCAGATTGTGCAACATGTATTTTATGCACCCAAATCACGACTGCATGTCATGTCCGTCTCCTCTGGACGTCGCCATCTTGGATTGCGCAACATCTTGTTACCAGACGCTCCAATACATTGTTAACATTGATCGATAGCAGAGGGACCCGACTTTTTTTGACAGCCACGTACTCCAAAAAATAGAGCTTTGAAGGAATTTTATTTGCCCGAACTTTTTACTACTACATAAAAGCAAACAAAACCAGACAAAAAGAACAAGGTTCACACAATTCAGTCTTTTTTTGGCTTCGTTTTAATATGATTTGCAGGTATATTGCCGAGGTACGTTACGAAAATTAAAAACTAAAGCACTTTTTGCGACTCGGCCCACGGCCTATATCGTATATTTTTGGTGGCACAAACACATACAAAATACTTGTACATGCAGTATGTATCATAACTACAGGATCATGCATGCAGCAGTCATTGCAATTGTAATCTGATCTGGCGCGCGCGCCCTGTGGGTCAGCGCGCGCGAGAGCCCTGTAGGTACGGTCAGCGCGCGGTCGTGGGGTATTATTTGCAGTTACTGGGTTCATCTGCGTTCATCAGTTCGGGATTCAGTGCACAGCCGCAAGCCTGCTATGATCGTGACGACACAGCCCCTTTAACCACTCGACCACCGAGCTTCTCGGGGTAGGGTGGCCGATTCGAATGCAATGCAGCAGCAGGTACCGCGTAATTGAGAAAAAAACTCTGTTCTAATTTACATTATCATCCCCGACGCAAATTTAATCTTCATAACATAAATCTTCATGCGCCTGCACGTGTTACAATGCGCGACCTGACTGTGAAATAGCGCTTAAGCCAGCAATATTTTCCTGCTACAGTTAGCACAAAATGTCTGCTTACCGGTAAGCAGCCCTATGAAATTGGGCGCCGGTCTATATAGGCCATAGGTTGTGTAGGTCAATTTATATAATCTATTCCTAGCATTTATCATTTATGATTATTCACTGTTGTACTAATCTTTACTTCAAAGTATCTTGATTTAGGCCTAAGTATTGGCTCCATCAGCCTGTGAAAAAAGGGAAAAAATACAATTTTATTGATTACGGATTTGTACCCAGAAGTGCTAACCAAAAATATAAAAAAAAGCTACCGCTGTACGCCCGTAGAGGAATAATCCAAAGCGAAATACTATAAACAGTTTGCCAAAGCTTTGGGGGGAAATAGAAGGTGAATCCCAAAGACAAACGCTCGGTATCACTGCAAAACGTTCACTCAACTAACGAAAAGAGTCCACCCCTTGGTCTTTCAAAAAGAGATCAGTCAGACCTGACCACCCGCCCCAGAAAAACTCCTAAATCCGCCCTTGCTCAGTGACCGCGGCCGAAGGGCATAGACTATCCGTGCTCGACTTGGCCTTTTTTCTCCTAAATTTTCAAAACATTTTACATGTACTTTATTTTAACTTTTTTTTTTTTTTTACTTTTGGTGTCTGCAACCCTCGAAAAAAGGGGTCTCATTGTTGCTTTCGCACAAAAAGAACTGAATTACATTATAGCCTATATGACATGCTGCAACTTTTTGTTTGTTCCGCCATACAAAGGTTATTCAAAGACATCGAATCGATGTCTCATTAAAAATTGAATAACTTTTGTATGGCTTGAAGTATAGCAATAAAAACCCCAGAAAAGAGCAGGTTGGTAATTGGAGGTAAGCGGGTCCTGAGTTGCCACATGCAAATATCCATTGACAGATGGGACCGACCCACAATATTGAGGCATAGGCCTATACTTTATTTGTGTTCCAGCTTGTTAGGGTGCAACTTATTGTGTGGCATGTGGTACCGGCACCATTGCTCCTACATTTTGGCCTCGTTTTTCACTTTGAGTTTTGCAAAGGTAACAGCACAGAGATACCATTATTAAGCTGTGATGCTTCTGGGCACACTTTGAACTGGTCATTTTCTGAGATTTTTGGGGCGAGACATTACCGATGACGTACTAATCAGTACAGTAGGCTAAAAGGTTGACATATATTTAAAGGTATAGTACATCATTTGCAAACATCAAGAAATAGAACTACTGAATTATGTGACGAAATACGTATTGGTAAATAGCAGTCTCAAGCATCCTGCGAAATCATGGCACCTGGTGTGCTGTCGTTTTCAAGAAAAGTGGAAATTTATATAATTTTCCAACGATTGTCGACCGACAATCGTTAGAAATAGTCAAGTTCCCCAACCTTATAATTCCCTGAGTAGGGTCACGGAACCAGCATCTAATGCACACAAAACTGTAAACAGATCAGTATTACAGTATTTGATAGCACGCTATAAAATACTACACCCCAAAATCCATGTATTTACAGCAAAAGCATACGTTTAACGTTAGTAATTACGCACTTACAATGGAACTGTACAGCCACGATATTGGTAATACGTCATACGCAAGTACGCGTAAATACGTGCGCACACGCACATAGATGTACAAGTTACAAAACCTCAATTCCTCTCTTCACACTATATAGTACATGCAGGCCTGTAGAGAGACTCTCAACCCGACCCGGGCTGAACTCAATCCTGGGCGAATCCGGGCCGCCCCGGGTTGAGTTAGTATTTTTTCAACCCCGCGTTCAAGTTCAACCACGCGTCAACCCCGAGATTTGTCTTGTGTGAAAAGGGCTTATGGCTTGAAGTTGAACTCGATAACCAGTGTCAGACAAAGTTACCCACACTATAGACTAAAGAAGCATAATAGGCCTATTCACTTTTACTTGCGCTTTCACGAGGCCTCGATGTTTGAAAATATTGCGGTGAATACAATATTCGCTTTTAATAATATATTCACTTTTACTTGATACTTTTACTGCGCTTTCACGAGGCCTCCGCGCGTCACGACTCACGAGGGTTGAAAATATTGCGGTTATGATCCCGATGGAGACAATTATTTTTATTGTCTGCTTGTGTAGTTTTCTCGAAAGGAATTCTTCATGAATGAGGGACCCGAAAACTGTATTATAGCACGGCGTGAATACACGCATAACTTCGGAACAAAGTGGCTTCCATGCGATATGCATACATGTACATGTACATCCATGATCGAGACTAGTGTTGTGAGAACTGCAGGGATCTGTAAGCTAAGGTTTCATTTCCTCTACTGCTGTTTCCTCTGTGGTCTGTACCATTGTTTGGACTTTGCAGTGCTACTGGACGTGGGCTTTGTGTAACAAATTTATTCAATTCTTCCACAGAGCTTGGCGTCACTAAGGGCATATCAGTCAGGCGTGACATTGACACTGAGATTTCAAAGCAGCACTGAACGGGGAGACATTATGTAGCGTCACTTGCTAGCTATCATTGGTATATGGTGTTCACAGTCTAGTCACACCTTTCGAGAATTCAACTACAGAGGTAAGTTTCATGGGTGGAGATCTCGGGGTGGATAGGGGTACACGTCCCCAATATTTTCGATAAGCAGCAGTAGAAATTGTTTTTAAGACCATAGACTTCTGTTAAAAAATAACTACAAATAAGAAACCTTGGTGTGTCCCAATTAATCCGCGCACTGACACACCGCTGCATCGACTCGGAGCCTGGTTGAAGTTTTGTTCAACTAGCCTACATATGATGTTTCGTGAGTACTGCTATTATACCATGTGATAACGAATTACGTACAACCAGTGGTCGAACGTTGCACCAGACTCGTAGTTCCTCAATGTGACATTACCAGCACATTGTAAATTTTGAGATCTGGAGTATAGATGCAGACGCGGATCCGGGGGGGGGGGGGGGGGGGGGGGGGGGGGTCAACCCCCCCCCCCCCCCCCCCCCCCCCCCCCCCATTGCTCGTTGCCATTTTAAATTATTATTTTTATTTTATTATTTTTTTTGCTTTTGCTTGTAGGGGCCTACGCCTTGCAAATACAGGTCTTATTTTGCATATGGGCGAGAACAAAACAGAGGTTAAATGGCGCCACCTACGCACATGTACGTATAGTACGTACGGACGTACACGCATAAAGCTATAAAAAGGAGGTGCATAAATTATGTACGTGTACGTGTGTGTGTACGTGTACATGTACATGTACATGTAATGCGATACCATGACATGCATTTTTGTTTCGCTATACACGTGAGGACTTTCCATTGTTCCCTTTAATATAACCCATCCCCATAGACTAAGTACCAGTTTGCCTGTCCTCACTTTTTTCCGGAACAAAGAAATGTGAGGACAGTATTGTTCCCTTTGTTCTACCCTCTTTTCTGTCCTCACGTGTAATGCGATACCATGACATGTGTACACGCATACGCTGGCTACATTCTACAATGTACTTTGTAGCCAGCGGTCGAAAAAGGGTGGATGCCGTGAAATTTGGTCTTCACTAAAATGGTATTTTCCCCCTATTATCCAAACCCAGATGAGATGGAGTTTCTCAAGCTAATCGAATTCCATGATTGTAACGGGGACCTGTATTTTATAAAAATTTAGTTTACAATTTTTGGAAATTCGTTTTGTGAGTTTGTATTTTTTAGCTCGCAAATTCCTTCTCTATACGTTAGAAGCTGTATTGTTTTTTACAATACGTTTGGCATGATGTTATGTTGCCCTGTACAACCGAACTGTTAGGCACATGACTGTATAGAATTCATGTAGTATTATGTATTATTTTGTAATTCATTGAACCATAATCCACGACTGTATAGTTATCAGTGTTGTAGTCAAGGCCACAACCTCCGAGGCCGAGGCCAAGACCGAGGCCACAACCTCCGAGGCCGAGACCGAGGCCGAGGCCACAACGTCCGAGGCCAAGGCCGAGGCCGAAGCCACAACGTCCGAGGCCGAGGCCGAGGCCGAGGCCGGTTACTAAACACGTAATAAACTAATAATCCACTCAATCAAGGTTAAAGGCAGTGTGTATGATTGGTCATTGTTGCAATTTTCAGAAATGGGCGGATTTGGGGTTAGTATTTTATAGGAAATATCGTTCCACTGACCTGTTCAAAGTTTTGCGTTGTTGGATGGCGAGAAAAACCAGAGAAAAACGGCGCTTGTTTTCAACCGTCGGGCGGATGATAGCCTATAGTCAACAAGACGCGCGTGGCTACCTGGACACGTGACGCGCCCCGTATGCCAGCATGTCCGGGGCGCGCCACTCGTCCGGGTAGCCACGCGCGCCTTGACTAAAGCCTACAGGGCAGTTTTCCAACGATTGAAAACAATATAAATTTCCACTTTTCTTAACAACGACAGCACACCTGGTGCTATCATTTCACACGATGATTGAGACTACTATTAACTTACAGGCTAGTAAGGTATTTCGTAATACTTCAGTAAAAACAAATTAGAGGATTACCAATCGTGTACACTACCTTCATTGTTGGATTTTTTATTTTATTTTCAAGTCACGTCAATGGCAGGTTCCTTAAAGGATATGTTTATTGCATTTCAAGAACATAAGGGTCTCCAGCATCTATTGGGATAGCTTTGCACGGTGTGGCCTCATATATAATCCCTCCTCTGCTAAAAATGCGCTCCACTGGAGCACTGCTGGCTGGAACATAGTCTTGGGCCCAAGACCCTTGTGTTGTTATTTCGGAGCGCCCGCGCGCCAGATTCACTAACGTTGTGTCCTCGAAATCCCGGCTTCGTACGTGCGTTCTGGCCTCACGCATGCGTAGTTTACAAAATGCAGCCGAATCCGCAGCCGGTGTTTGTCAAACGTGCACGATTTTGGATCGCCACAAGGGTCTTGGATAAGTTGTCAGGCAATTCTTAACTTTGTCTTTACTTTTCGATGATTCTCCCTCGCTTTTCCGAGGGATCCAATCAGTGACCGAGTTTGAGCCTTATCATAAATTATTCATTACATGCAAATACATAGGACATGACGAGGCATCATGACCATTGATCTGCAGCTGCGCGCGTCACATGCGCGTGCACGCATGTCGGACATAAACCACGAATGTGATTGGTCAGAACACCATCAGGCGACGCTCACTGGATTGGTCTATTGCATAACCGTCATCATTATCACAGTCCACAGTCTGGTCGCGCCCCCGAAATGCCAACTTATCCAAGACTTTACCACAGATCCAAAATCTTATCGCGCTGTCGGCCTATTGCAACTACAGTGTACCTGATCGCGCTGCCTGTGCATTGCAACTGCGAAAGTACAGAAGTACAATAGTAACGTCTTTGAACCAAGACTAGCTGGAACAGATAGGACAGTCTTTGCAAGGGCATACAGTTATGGGTACATAGACTAGTAGACATGTGACAGGCTTCGCGTTGCGCGAGCAGCGTGAATAACAGGTTGATTCCCCCAACTTCACTGCCGGCCATTATGATTATCGCTTTAACGTTCACTCGTTCTGGGCCGAGTGGTGGACCAGGAACCAGTCTAGATGCTACCTGAGTACGTGTAACACAATAGTGGCAGTTCATGGGGCGAGTGAAGTGCTGGACCAGCAACTACACGTAGTCTATTACCGGGAGTAGACTGGTTCTACAAGAAGATAATACATATAATGTACGTGCGTAGTACGTGCAATCGGGGAGCTATCTATAGCTCCATGGTGCAATAATGCAAATACCAGTTCATTAATTCGTGCGTATCTGCTTGAAACTTTATTTCGTTTCACGGAACTCACTGTGGCAGCTTCTCGAAAGTTTCATGAGGTAAACAATTTAAATTAATTGAAACAGAAAACACACCTGAATTGGTGGGAAAATTGGTCAAAGTGGGCGGCCTCGAGCCGGCCTCGACCAGATCTTCGAGTCCGGAAGGCTCCGAGGCCGAGGCCGAGGCCGAGGCCTTGCACTCCGAGGCCAAGGCCGAGACCGAGGCCATAAAAATCGGCCTCGAGGCCGGCCTCGAGGCCGAGGCCGGTCTCGAGACCTCCAACACTGATAGTTATGCGTCTATAGCGAGCTAGCTCCTCAGGTGATATGACAAGTTGACATAGGTAACAACTAGTTACCGCCTTCAAGCTGATTGGTCGTCGTTGATACAAAGCGGGCGCTAAAGAATGCCGACTTCTGAACCTTGCGCGGGCGATCGCGTCTGTGGAGAACACCGAGCCGCTAAGGGATTTGATCAGTCCAGCGCGTTGTTCCAGTGATAATGGATGTGCGCCACATGCACATTACGGCTCCTTTTTTTTATAGCTCCATGCGTGTGTGTACGTACGTACCTACGTACATGTACGTACGAACATGGGCGTGGGCGAAATGGCGCGTGGGCGAAGTGACTGACAACCGGTCCAACGTACGTCCCATTGGTCTAACGTACGTCCCATTGGTCTAACGTACGTCCCATTGGTCCTACGTACGTCCCATTGGTCCTACGTACGTCCCATTTGGTCAGATGAAACCTAATAACTGACATTCTGAGGACAATGTTGTCTGGGTCTATCGTGCCTGACTACAATGTGGTGCACAGAATATATGGATAATCAGATGACGTTCATTTATTCGATCTTAATTGTTAATTGTTAACGGGTTCTCGGAACTGTGATTTCAAATGACTTGTATTTCTGTTCAAAACAACAATCATATGACGTTCATTTATTCGATTTTAATTGTTATTTGTTAATGTCTTCTCTCAAAAATTGCGGGGGGGAGGGGCTGGGTACTTAGGGAGACATGAAAATGTCTCCCTATAAAATGTACCCATGTCTCCCTAAGTGATAATAATGAACCACTAAATGTCACCCTAATACACTCTAAAAACAAAAGTGCTAAATACTTAGTGCTGAGCAAGTGCGTGCACCTAACGTGCACAAGTTAGCACCTCACGTGTTAAATTTTACCCAAACAAGTGGAAGTGCTGCACGGTGAGTGCTGAAAATGAGTGCTGAATACCGAGGCTTCCTTGACTGCACCTCAGGTGTAAAATTACGTAGCAATTGCACGACCAATCAGAAATGAGGAAATTTGTGTTTACAAAAGTCAGGTTAAATTGCAGTTTTTAGTCCAAAAATACACTTTCTTGACCATAATATGTTTTATTCAAACAATTCCACAATATAGTTTTTTACGAACATAGGTGAATAATCTCATTACATCTCTCTTCGTATTCAAATATTGAAATTGTTCATGCGAGGCCATGACTTTTTATGGAGGGATAGGATGAATATAAAGCTAAAGCTTGTAGTGTTTATGTAGGTTGTCGTAGCAAGTGTACACTCTACCATAGAAATGTATAATATGTTATTTCTGTTTAGTCTGGTTCCTACTTCATGTGTTTCCGTTAATTTGTAGTTAATGAATGTCAACCAAGCTTCCGGTATAACCTTTTCCGCTGTTCTCTAGTGCTTTATTTTGTATCCTATGAGTTGTTGAAAATAGCACCTGAAGTGATTTAGTTTAGCTCTTTATGGGTGCTATTATTATAGCACGCATGCTTGTGCTAAATCGGCACGACACGTGCAGTCACTACACGAGCACCTAGAAGTGCACAATTTTAGCTCTTCAAGTGCTAAATTAGCACTTCAGGTTTTTTTTTAGAGTGTACCGTTGTAAAGAACACAATATATGCTTTAAAACGATGAAAGAATTATTAAAATCGGAGCAGTACTAAACAAGTTATGATTATTTTAGTTTTATTAGATGATCCAGCACTATTGTATAAATCAAGCGATAAAGTTTGTTCATTTCCGCACCGCTGAACGGCTCACGATTACGGGGTAGCCTTGGTATCTCCTAAAAGTGTCTCTCATTGGTTTATTTATGGAAATATCGGTCAGACCGGCCAATCAATGAAGAGTTTAGATCACAAGCTTTAAATTAATACCAAGTTTATCATTGCATTCAAAATGGCGATGTACACGAATCGAAAAATAACGAATCTTATGAAGAAAACTAAACACAAATTCCGGTGCATGATTATCAGTGAGTTACCTTACTCAAATCCTTTTTTAAACATGTTACATTGTATTGTGCTAAAATATAAAACAAAAACGAAAATACAGTATGATTCTATTTTACACAAACTAGCATTTTAAGCAATAAAATGAAAATCGATTTTTGCCTGTAGCTCAAAACGGAGGAATGCGACTTCCGACTGGTCCCTTGTGAGAATGCCACAAATATCAGACAGACGCAAGAATGTTGTAAACGGCACGTCTTATGTATATAATCTAAAATGGGATAATCACCTAGCTAATATGACTAATAAAGTTAACAGAAAACTCTTCATGCTCAGGAAAAAAAAAACCGGTTTAACTCATGCTGAACTTGCCAGTGTGTACAAGGGTTATATAAGACCTGTATTAGAATATGCATCCCCTTTATGGCATTCAGTTCTTACTCGCAGCCAAACTGACAATTTAGAGTCGATTCAAAAACGAGTGTGCCGTATTCATGTACATTCAATATGACCATGCATTAACTGCTCTTGGACTAGAAACACTAGCTAACAGACGAATTGATCTATGTACTACATTTGCATTAAAGACATTTAATACCAACATATTTAATGAATGGTTTATTAAATCGAAAAATACTTATACAATGAATCTCAGATCCAACAGAACACTTCAAGAATTTTTATCAAAAACTAAGCGTTTCAGAAATAGCCCGGTCCCATACTTTGCTAGACTTGTGAATGTATCCACCCTATCCCCACCGCTCATTTCCATGTAATTTTTTTAGTTAATGTGTATTGTTTTTTTCTTTGTGTGTTAAGTGCAATCATATCTATAATTCTTATGGATGTTTGTAATTTGTATAATTTTATGTTTGTTTATTTTTACAAAGTTTTAACTTCATTATCTTGTAATAACTGTTTTTTATTCAGCCTTCGGGCTGCTATGACAGTTTTAATAAACCAGTAATTATAAAAACCAGTAATTATAAAAATATGGTAAAACACTGTATATTGACATTTTCATTATTTGCGTTGGGGTAGTTAACTTTTTTATCTGGACCAACGTACTCCGTTTTTGCACGCTTTCATGTTCATAAGTTTCATCGAACAACGTGTATCAAGATTGTCTATAAACTAGCTAGGTTCAATTGATAAGGATTTAAAGATATCGGTACTGTCCGTGCTTTTCAACAAATTTGATTTTTTCTTCTCAGTACTGTTTCTTACATGTTTTATTTTGAACGTAAAACCTACATTTTCTACCTTGGGCATCAACAACCTTCCAAAGTTTTTTTTATATCAATGAAGTAATTATTCGATAACTAAACGTGGCTGGGTTCTTTCGTTCGATATCCCACTAAAAAGTGAATAACTTCTGCGTCGATAGAAAAATTGCAAATCTGAATTAATTTCTTTTTACAGAATCGTACGGGTGTGAGATGCCTGAGACCAAAGGAACTGCAATGGAATTGATGTGCGCTGCTATCGGAATATGCTGCCTGTTGGCGCTAACAGCGCCCTCAGCGTCTGAAGGAATGACGTTCCCTGGTAGTTCATATGATGGATCGCTGTTGATTGGTGCCTTCAACATTCAAGTATTCGGAGTCAGTAAAGTGCGCAAAGTAGACGTAGTGGACATACTGGTTGATGTAAGTGTACAAGCAATATTGTATCAAATTATCAAAGCACCTTTTTTCAAAACATCCAAGATATCGGTGTTGATTTTTTTTTTAAAGGTTGGCATATAGAACACCAAACATCACATAACTTGATCTGTAATACCTTCTCATGTTGCAACAACGGGAGTAAAACGATACGATGTTTATGCTGGTACAAGGGTAGAGAAATGAACAACATTGGTGTAATGCCTTTTCCCCTTGCGAAGAGACCACTATTATGAACGTTCCGATTGTGACGTCTATTCCAATGTAAAGGTTGTGCTTTCACTAGTTAATTGTTCACTTTTCGGCAGATTCTGAAGCGATATGATCTGGTTTTGATTCAAGAAATCCGTGACAGTTCTGGAACTGCAATCCAAACACTTCTAGATTCTCTGAACTCGTAAGTCTTCTCTCGTATTTCGTCATTATTGTCATGAAGGGACGGGTATGTTGATTTGCAAATTGAAAAGTCGCATGAATTGTAATTTTTGACACAATGTCACTTTGTGAAAACGATGATGAATTTCTTTTAGATAGATCATAAACGAACAACCATTTTAATAGCTGCAATATGAATATTTTAACGATACAGCAGGGGTGGAACAAGAGGGGTTTGGGGAAGGTTTCCCCCCCCCCCCCTCCGCTCCTTTATTATTTTTTGTGTAAAAAAAAATGTTTTGCTTTTAAGCATAAGGCGTAAAATTTGACCTTACCCACAGAACAGCTCCCTTGAATGCTTTTCAACTTTGAAGCTGTTTTTTTACAACTGTTCCAAAACTTAGTTCTAGTTTCTTGAATAACAAACCTATTTCGGCTGGATGATTTCACTTTAGCATACTTGTGAATAACTGTTTAACAGAAGGAGATCATGACGGTGTAATCGTCCGACCAGTATATTTGAAGAATATGAAGGGCACCTCAAGCTTGACCAAGTTCATTCATGGCAGTCTTTCGCAACCTGTTTCTTTTCAAAATTTCAAACATCCAAGTTAAACTTTATTATTCTTTTTAAAGTTAAGTTTGTTTTAATTATAGTATTCGAAGTTCTTTTCTTCTTCTTCTGAAATGTTCCTCTTGGCAGAGAGGTGAAGGACCAGTATGAGATGGCTTTGAGCAGTCGACTTGGGAGAACATCCAGCAAAGAGCAGTATGCGTTCTTATACAAGTAAGATTCAGAGTCAGTGTCAGAGTTTAATGTGATTTTTTTGGTACTGTTCCTGCATTACGTTGGTGCAGTGCCAATACTTGCCATTAACTCCTACAATATTGTATACGCTTTATTTAAACATCCTCAATAGTTGTTTTTCTTTTTAATGCATTGCATGTTATGCCTTAAAATGTATATGCATATACTATATCATGAATCAAAATAACTAATTACATTTTAGGCCAAGTCGGTTGACCTTACTTTGGAGTTACGTTTATGATGACAACGCTGACGACAAATTTGAAAGGGAGCCGTTTGTTGCTTATTTCGAGTCACCAACTACTGGTAAGAGCCGGTATCACAAAACAATCTGGATTATTTATTTATTTTGATTTGGTTATTCAAATTATTTGTGCTAATGCCACCAATTAGGATTCCTCAAAGTGCACATCTAAGTGTAGCTCGAAAGCTCGAAGAAGCCTCAAGGAAGAAGACGAAGAAATGTTCAGAACTGAAGAAAAATTAACCTCAGAATTATATTTTGGGGAAACTCACAGAATCAGGCAGGGTTTGAAACCCAATCAACAAGTCGGCCCTGGTGGGATTCGAAACAGCGGTGGAAGGCACTAACCTGATTCCCCTTATCAAATACAAATTTGAAGAGAAATTCGCAAATTTCGTTGCACCTGTTTATAGCAAGGTCCAATTAACAAGCAATAATAATAATAATAGTACTGCAACAAGAAATAATACTGAAATTCACCACACGCCTTGGGAGAAGCAGCTAGGTCTGATTGTTTCTAATTTCACTGGAAATCGGCTGTGACTACTTGAACGTCATTAGACCAGGCAGATGAAACGTCTTACGCCTTGATGTCTGCAAACTAAATATTAACCTGGCACCACAAAACGAGATGAAATGAAAGTAGCTAAATTTACTAGCATTAATTTGATGATAAAGGTTATTTAATTGGATGTATTGTGTGTTGCTGTAGCTCGTTATACATTTGTTAGCCCTTAGGATATCATTCTGAAGTTGTTCTAAAGTTAGAACTACTTGTTTTGAGAAAATGAAGCTATAAGTCAGTGAGTGGACTGTGTGAATTATACTCTCGTGTACAAAAATCAAATACATGTACTCACAAGAACAATAATTTGACATTGAATTGGGTTGTAAAACTATCGTTAAATAGGTTTTTCAGATGTAAACATGTTGAAACCCCCAAATCGACTTCCCAGTGAAAAAAAGGTTGTTTTCGCTTTTATAACTCAATAATATGCCAGTGTGCTGTGGCTTTCCGCTCATATCGTGCAACCACATGTCACAAATCTTAATGGTTTGGTCAGCAGCCATTTCCTTTGGAATAATTTGTGACATTGAACCAACTGTAGTTAAGGATGTTCTTCTGGTGGAATCAGGATGCTCTTCACAACCTTCTTTTGGTTTTTGGATTATCTTTTATCGTCATCGGTTGGTGGACTCGAAATTTGAAATAGATCAAGACTGAATAACAACATGGGAGGCTGTGATATCAGGTGCTGGAGTTTTTCACTGTCACTATCGGAACAACGTTAGCTTTTCTAACATTGAACCGTTGATTGGTTTTTCCAGCTGTAGACAGATTTGCAATGATCGGAATTCATATCAAACCGAGCAAAGCTGTCGAAGAACTCAACCATTTGGTTGACGTGTATGACGATTACGTCAGTAAATCCGGTGGTAATCAGGTAAGACGGTCGATTGTATAATTGACTGAAACATTGAGTTAACCTTGGATTTTGCTATAATGCGCAATCAACTTGATGAGTTTTATTATTTTGTTCTCATTACCACAGACTTAGATTATATCTCCACCACCCAAAGCACATGTATTTGAATGTTGGATATCCTGAGGGAAAATTCAATTTAATTATTTGTTGTGAACAATATAATTTGACTTCAGCTAAATGCAAATAGATTTAAATCAAACAATGCAAAACAATCGGTTAGCCTTTTAATACTTTTCGAGATCATAACTTTATTTAAAGGTCCTTTTATTATTTCGACTACATGCATCAGAACCCAAAAAATGAAACCATAAACCATTACTTTAATTATATTTGATGTGTTAGTATACATATATGTTCCATTTTAATTTGCTTGGGCTTTTGAGTAAAAACTCTAAAGTGTATGCATCTGTATATTTGTTTATGACGTCATAATGGCAGACTTTTGAGACGCTGGTACATGGTAGCAACAGACACACCGGTGTCATATGAATATCCGACTGCCATGAAAATCGAACTCCTTTTCCCTATTTTTGGTTAAACCCTCTCACGTGACCGGCCACTGTCCTAATTATCTTCACTCAGACCTGCGCAATACTACCAATAGAGGAATCCAACAACGACGAGTTTAGCGCCGATCTGCGCACTTCCGCGTTTGAAAACGAGGATCTCAATGTCACATTAAACAACTATGCTGATCGTGCGCCTGCGCTTCCTTTTATGGCCTGATTAATGCATGCATGAATGAATGTGTTGAAAAGCGTTGTTTTGTTTGCCACTGACATTCTCGCTTTCAACCCGGAAGTGCGCAGAAAGGGCTTATGTGAAATTCCTCTATGAGCCCGTATTTCATAGTGACTGAAATTCACGCTACACCTGTCCTTTTCCATTGTTCTCACTATATGGTGCACAGGCTCAGAACTACGCGCGCATGCTCAGAACTAGCATAAGGGACCGGTATTTCTGCTGCCACCAGCGTCTCAACAGTCTCCGATTATCTTCCACTCATAATATAATTGGATACTTGATTGGATTCAGAACGCCATCATTGCGGGTGATTTCAATGCGGATTGTAGCTATGTCTCCCAGACTGCTCTAGAGAAAACTACCCTACGATCGGATACTCGATTTCGTTGGATTATTCCTGATGATTTGGATACTACTGTAGCCTCTTCCGATTGTTCCTATGATCGGTAAATATTAATTCATTCCATGTATCTCACAGGTGAAATTAGTATAAAAAAAATAGTCAGGTTAATGCACTTACGGAAATCAAGTCTAATACTTTTCAGACTTTTTCAAAGTGAACAAAGAAACCTGGCAGGAGCGGGATTCGAACCTGCGACCTCCGGGGTACCGTACCGTAGTTTTCAGACTTCTTCATTTTGCTTCTATCTGTCTTTCTAGGTTTGTCATTACTGGTGATGATATCTTCGACAACTACAGGCCAGATAGAACAGGGGCGTTTTACTTTGACAAAGAATATCAACTGGACGTAGAAACAGTAAGCAATATTCGTAATTAATTCCGTGTACGTGACCCCATTTATAAGTAGAAATCCAATAACAAAATCTTGCCCAAACACTATTCAATAAAAGTAATATGTTATAAGAGGGTGATGTTACCAATGTGCAATGGACTGCAATCTTATTCAGAAAGCTCAGCTAAGATACATGAACACTGTGCAAGATTTTGCTTCAGAGCTCAAAGCCCCTCTTGGAATAACACCAAAATAATTATCTTCATCACGAACTAAAGTCTCAATTATTTTGGTTAAACTCAACGAAAGTATCCTCTGTAATTTTGACAGACTGAAGATGTCAGTGATCACTACCCTATAGAGATGTTTCTCGTGGGAAATGTTGAGTAAGTATGTTAAATCATGAGAACGGAATGGAGGACTTTTCGGAATAAATAAATAGGTGTTTTTGATTCTTCGCGTTCTTGATTTGACCCTTAGACCCACCGAACCAATGTCGACTACTACCTCTGATAGCATCAGTTGCTCGGGGAGTTTCCGTGCCGTGGTGTGGATGTGTCTACTTGTAGTGGGTCAGGAGGCTGACATGCCTGTATGTATCCACAAAGTCGTCCAGTCATTGGTTGGCTATGTCGACAGATGCACCAATGAGTGGATCAGATTATTCATGAGCTATCATAAGATTTAAGTAGGAGTAAAATTTCAAACAAGATTGCTTCAGCGGCAAGGGAGAAGTGGTTTGAGTTAAATGTCGGGACCCGTGATGGAACAATCAGACTGGTCAGTGATTGGCTGAATCTTGATGGCGCACGCACAGGCTTATGTCTTCATAGATGTTGACCAGAAGCGGATTGCAATACTGCAGTAAAGCCCGGTTCATACTTCATGCGAATGCGTATTAGCCTTTTAGAGGTATGGCGGACACAATAGGAGGGCGGTATTTTATTTGGGTATAAATACACAGGTTTTACCCAAATCAAATAGCGACCTCCTATTGTGTCCGCCATACCTCTAAAAGGCTAATGCGAAGCGAATTCGTTAAGGTAACGGGGAACGTCACAATGAAACATCAATTGTTGACGTCATAAAATTCGATTCGCATTCGCATGAAGTATGAACCGGGCTTTATCCGGCTGGCTTAGCCCGTCCGCTATTAGCCGGCTATCGCTCTAAGACGGTCTTGGATAAGAAGCTGAACAGGGGTGGATCTAGGATTGTTTTCAGGGGGGGGGGGGGGGGGGGGGGGGGGGGGGGGGGGGGGTTGTTATGAATTTGTGTGTACATTTGCCCAAAAAGTTGACTCCCAAAAATGTTTCGCATGCGAACAAAGTTTCACAAGCTGGGGCGGGGGTAATTTTCTCAACGTTGGTGGCGCCATTTAACCACTGTTTTGTTCTTACCCGTACACGCAAAATAAGACCTTTACAGGGTTTTGCTTTTCTTTTCTGGTTTGCTACGGTACTTGAGGCCTATAGGCCCTTACAAGAACGGGGGGGGGGGGGGGTTCGACCCCCAAAACCCCCTCCGTATCTGCGCCTGCTAAACAGCCCAATGCAAAAAGCCGGTCTTTACTAAGCCTACAAGAGGAGTAATGATTTAGGAACACACGCTCATGGAATACCACGAACACACGGTGGCGCGCTTTGCAAAACATAAATCTGTCAATCGCAAGATTGATCGTCGAGGAAATCTGTATTTTTACGATACAACTCTCTGTTGTCATATTTGTCTAAAGGGTCCAATCTGTCCCGAAAAATTCTCTCTCGACGCTGTGCTCTTCTGGTAGATGTAAATGATTAATAACTACAGGGGCAGATCCAGGATTTTTTGCAGGGGTGTTTCTGAAAAGAAATTGCCCAGAAAGGTTACTCCCAAAATGTTTTGTCTGCGAACATTTTTGTACAAGCGGGGGGGGGGGGGGGGGGGGGGGGGGGCTGGGGCTGGTGCTGACACACTTTCTCACCGTTGGTAGCACCATTTAACCTCTTTGTTTTTGTTCTTACCCATATGCAAAATAGGACCTGTAGGGTTTCTGCTTTTCTGGTTGAGAACTTTAGGCGTAGGCCCCTACAAGCTAAACAAATATATAGCAATTTCCAACGAGCGGGGGGGAGGGGGGGGGGGTGGTTTCAATATCAATTTGGCCTACATATAGGCCTAGAAGAAAAATCATGCCAAGCTAAACTTATAAAACGCCTTAAACTACTTTAAGAGCATATGACAGCCAAGACATCTTTAAGACCGCAGGCGGCTTATTGAAATCCGCCTCTGTTTACTGAGGATAAACAAACAAGTCCAGGATTGTTTCCACTGTGGTCCTCGTATTACGAAATAAACAATAATATGTCCTACAAATTACCTAAAAATAACAATAGATTAAAGTTAATCAAGAATTCGAAACACAAACGCAACTCATCAAAGAGGTAAAAATGTTGAATTTGTGAATCTACTTCGCGAACTAAGATTGTAGAATACCAGGGGAAATACAAATGTATTTATCCGTCGTTTTATGCGCCCCTACCCATCCAGTATCAAAGTTCAACACTCCCTTGATGTTTGAACGCGAGTTGAAAATAGAATCAGAAAATAAGCATGGATTTGTTAATTCGTCATTCCCTGCCAACTTTTCACCCAGGATAGTATCATCGCCCAAAATTTACAGCTGTAAGCAAATCTTAGAATAGTAGAATACATTGCACTGATAAGATAATAATATAATTAACTTTTTTATTTTATTTTGATGTATTTCTATTTTGTTATTTTGTTTTGAACAGCACCCCAACAGTTGAAAAAAATCACCAGCTGAAGTTTTCTACAAGGATTTTTATACAAGTGCAACAAAATAAGCCATCGCCTGAAGCGTTTGATTCACTAAATATTCAATCCAGTCAGATTATATTTTTAGTTTGTATGGGTAGGTCAAAGGAAAGTTAATATACATGTAACTTGAATCGATTAAAATATGCAGGAATGATTTTTAACGGTATGTGTCATTTAATCAAGAGTTAAATATTTGGGCTAATATTGTTTGACACCGTTTATTTACTGCCCCTTCACACACACGGTTCTCCAATCCGCGTTTCATGGACACCGCAGACTGATATTGTTTTACGAATCGAAGGTTTGGGGTTTCACATGACTGGTGATATACATGTACATGTATTTGCATTCATACATCTCGAGAAAAATATGCTGAAAGAAAACAATCTGAAAGAATAGTATGTCTCATATTCTAAAAGGTAAAGAGTAAGATTTCCCTCGTTTATTGTAAAGTAAAACAGAATTAAAGTGGAAATTCTGTGAGTATGTTGTCCGGTTTGACGAAAAGCTTCCAGCATGTTGAATGATTGTCATTTAATACATAGAATCACCTGTACAAACAACCTCGTGCAATCTGGGTCAACATGTAGCTAGATGCATATATCTCGGGCTTTACCTCACCGTGTCGTTTTACACCATGCACAACTCACACGAAAAGGAATTGTGACCGTGCAAGAAGACTGTTTGGTTTGTATAGAGGTGTCACGCCCGAGTCTTGCATTCTTCCTCGAACAAAATACACAAATTATTATAAGCGGCGCGTGCATTTCAACAGTTGGAAAATGGTATAAATATTTTTCTTCCTCATGCCTAAAACCGTTCATGAATAAACCGACCGTAATTTATCAACTTTCAAAGCAGAGATACGGCGAAAATCAGATTTTCTTTGGGACAGTACACAGAGAAAACGCTGTTTAAACTTTTTAAACAACCCGGGGTTGTTTAAAAACTTTAAACAGCGTTTTAACAGTGTAGTAGATGCATATTCATAATATATTATGCATATTCATAATATATTATGCATATTCATAATATATTATGCATATTCATAATATATTATGCATATTCATAATATATTATGCATATTCATAAGATATTATGCATATTCATAAGATATTATGCATATTCATAAGATATTATGCATATTCATGAGATATTACGCATCGGCAGTTTAGACAACCAAGGCCGCGTTATTACTATCATTCTCGTTTAAAAACGCGATAGTCTGGTTGAAATTCCAAATTGGGATGAGCGCATTACACCTTTAAACGTTTTTCAACTTGAACTGATTCAGCATCTGCAAGACGAGCAGTGGTGAGGAATACAACATAACGACTACCAAGCTAAACTAGGGTAATGCATTCTACCTGCAGTTTGCTTCCACTCCCAGCAGAAATGATCTGGTCGGAATTGCCAAGAAGTAGAACATCTCAGACAGATGTCCAATTACGCCTTGCGTGATTGCATTTCCTGCGTCCCACGATGTGTGCTTTTTATTACAAAAAGCAATAAGGTGAAAGTGTAGACGCATCATGTTACTGGTTGACGAATGATTAGCAATTTCTGACATTTGCTAATACTAGTGAATGGTTCAGTTCGACTGTCGGCATCCCTGGATTTCAAAAATGAAATGAAATCAAAGGTCTTGTCAGAATTCGTCCTATACTGCAGGGTGGTGCTTTCAGTAGTATATTCAAGTTTGTACAATTATCTTATCTACGATTTTCTCTTAGAATAGCCACACCATTTGTTTGATTAAAAATTTATTTAACATTTATAGACATAATGCAGTATGTACATTTGTGGTAATTCCATCCCATTTATCTACGTACGTTTTCGCGGCACCTTTGCTGTTTTCATTTTTCGAATTTCCAAACTAAAAAGCCCGCCATTGTATTCCACGGTTCTTCTTAATGTAGCCAACACCTTGGAGAGGGACAAACCAAACGGTGACAGTATTTACAGTTAGTAATACCGTATCATGCATTTTTTAAGGTTGAATAATGTATCCATTTGAGTTTGAATCGTACATAATTCGGCTGATGCGTCCATACTTCTTTGCCAACATTGTTTCAGCTTATGCTTAATGTTCCCCGTCCGAGGTCATAAGTTATCTTTGACTGATAGCTTTATACAAATACAGTACCTGCCACTTTACTAAATTACGGGCATCCACTTTGTTAGCTCATTTTTTGACCGGGGGTGGGCCATTGGATCACCCCCCCCCCCCCCCCCCCCCCCCGCCCCAGATTTGTGTGGTGAGAAACAAAAAAATGCTGATTTCGAGGTTATCTTGTAACTTTCCAACAGTCATAATGTATAAACAACGAAAAACAAACAGTACAAAAACTGTAAAATTTGTTGCCGGGCATAGGGACATAGGCCTATCTGCATTAAAGGTAGTGTACATGATTGGTCATTGTTGCAATTTTCAGAAATGGGCGGATTTGGGGACTAGTATTTTATAGGAAATATCGTTTTACTGACCTGTCCAAAGTTTTGCGTTCTTGGATGGCGAAAAAAGAGAGAAAAACTGCGCTCGTTTTCGTAATTTCAACCGTCGGGCGGAATTAACTGGATTTGTTATAGCGCCCTCTTGTTAAATAAGCCAGATTTTTGTAAACGGGATCGTTTTTAATTGTCACATAACTAGGCCGAGCCAACTGGTTACAACCCGTCGCTTCGGTCCACTATATGCATACGACATGTACATGTATATACACACACGTACTATAATTGCAACCATTTCAGACACCATTCGGTTAAACAATCCACAAGGGAAACTGACTCGGTAAACTTGAATACATTTTCAAAGTGAACAAAGAAACTGGCAGAAGCGGTATTCGAACTGTGGAATACCGTACCGGCGTTCTACCAACTGAGCTATCTTGCCCTATGTTGGCGGTCTCCCAAATTGTCAGTGTCTTTGTTCGGGTGGGCGCTAGTCAGAAGTCATAAACCCAGAATGCCGCATAGACAGGGATCACACCCAATTTTACGACACAACCCGGGAAGCGACGTTGTAGGGATCACTCATTCGGTCAATAGAGGGCAGTATTTTAAAAAATCCAGCAATCGTTGGAAAACGACATAAATTTCCACTTTTCTTGAAAACGACGGCACACCAGGTGCCATCATTTCACAGGATGATTGAGACTGCTATTATTTTACAGTCTAGTCGGGTATTTCGTAATAATTGAGTAAAAAAAATTGGGAGGATTACCAATTGTGTACACTACATTTATGAGGTATAAAGCCTACATAGAGCATGGAGTAAGAAACCAGACCTTAGTATTATGAACAACGCCCCCATGGTGTCATATTTTCTCCAGTCCCCCCCCCCCCCCCCCCCCCCCCTCCCCACCGCTTTTCGAATTTCTTTGGTCGGCCGGGATTTTGTTCACCCCATCCCCCACTCGCCATCCCTCACCCCAACTTAACGACACGGATTTACGCCACTGTCCCAGTAACTCCCGACCAATGGCTATTATCTGTTCTCCAGCCTGTGTTTTCATCCTTGTGGCAAATAGTTAAAAAAAGAAACACTCAGTGAAGCAAAACTGTCACACAACCTATATCACATGAAACCGAATTCCGCTGACGATTTTAGATGTTGATTTCCTACGACAGCATTTGATGTTTGTTGATCGGTTAACGGCAATCCTTGGTCAAATAAGCAGAGTTCAGCAGAGGAAGGCCATCTATCTGCCTGTCACACTCAAGTTGTTGATAGACTGTTCTTCCTTCAAGGCAAAAATGTTGGTCAAGTTATGTCAAAGTAGAGCCGGTGGCAGACCTTTGTCTCAAAGTAAAATATCAACAAAGCATTGCCTCGTTTTTCAAATGTTAATGTATTCCACAATAGACATTTCAGTGAAAATATATATAAATGTATCTTTTGTTTTTACTGTACAACATACAGACTAACTTGCTGGAAAACAGATGCTTGTCCGGCAAAATAGATTTGGTCTTTTGTGAGGACATGATTAAAATAGGTGGATGGAAGGAACACCATGTTTTTGAACAAGTTAGACAGGGCCACAATTCTACCGCATTGCAAAACCTAAAAGCTTGATGAGGGTTAATTTGTCAAACTGAGACATGCCTTGGGGTCTGCCTCTTATTTATTCCTCCTCAGTCTCAGATTCAAGGAAAATTAGGATCCTCGGGGAAATTGCCACATCCTTGGGACACATGTTAAAAACCCCTTTGCTTCCACTTTATACCTAACGTGTTTGTTGGGTAAACATTTCTGCTGGGCTTGAGGTAGTTTTGTTTGACGGTGTGAGCTAGGAGAGGCCATTGCCTCGCCTCCAGGGCTTTCTTGGTGAGATGAGGATCAGGGACATAATCTACTAAATAATACATCGCTTGCATTTCAAACCCATAATTGAAGTAGGAGGAACTGGTATATGGCAAAGAGGTCCTTACAAATTCCAACAATATTGCCTTTGGGAGGGATAAGCATACCCGCGCACCAGTCATTCTAAGGGCAATTCGTACTTGTATCGTTCTTTGTTCAAGTTCCATGTCCGAGCTACAGATAAAATAAAATATGTCGAGGCAAAGCGCTCTAAAAAAACATGCATACTATTTTAAATATTCTATTCAAGGTAACGGCACACCGAGTCTTTTCTGCTACAATTTGTATGCTCTGTCAATACACGGACTACACAATCCGGTTACGCAAGTCTTCGTTGAACCATGGAGGAAGAACTTCCTCCATGGTTGAACTCAGCAGGACGTGCAGACTTCGCTCGCTAGTTGTAAAGACGAGGGGACCGGACGTCACACACAGCGCATGAAAGTGTAATAGTCGGTTGTATTTGTTATGAAGATCTTTTGCTGCTAGTGAAGGCAAGGGGACTGGACTGGGATTACTTCTTTTCTCCATCTGGGACATTCAGCATATCAAGACGTCTGAGTGACTGCGAGGGAAAGTCATTGGGATGGAGCTTAAAAGCCTCTGCGCCGAGTCGTGAATTTGCTCTTGCAAACACAATGAGGCGTAAATACACGTATTAGTCCACACCCGGCGACACTCTATGCAAAGTGCGGTGTTAGAATGTACATCGTGCATACAAGACTCGTATTTCTCAGTGTTGGATGTTAAATCGAGCATTTTTCCTGTCAACTTGATTGATGTTTAAAGCTAACTCATAACTTTATAAACCACTGCAAACGCGCGTGCACGGGTGAGCCCTTGAAAACATTATCGATCGTGAACACTTAACCAGTTTGTAATCTGGATTCAGGACACAGCTTCAAGGACTTCGTCACGACATAAAGACGAACACGACGAATCTTGAGTTTGTTTGGCAGCTTTTAAACTCACCACTCTGTCGTTTTCTTCCTCCATGGTCCAATCCAGCCGTTTCATCCATCATATTCATGTTGCCTCTTTGAGTTGGTGTAGGCCTATATTGACAACTACTGAATTATGCTGATTTGACTCAGGTTGTTTTAATTTAACAATCAGGAGTTACTATTCACCTTTAAGTAGAGGAAAGTACACGGACTAGAATTTACAAGCAGGTAAGCCTTTTATTTTGAAGTAGCCTACTTGTAGTGAAATGTTGTTTTTAATAAAAGGAAGAAGTTTACTTTGTACCCGAAAGTACACTCGAACACATCTGGTAATTAGTTGCATGGGCAATAATGAGCAATAACAGTGCATGCATTTAAAGTGCAGAGATTGATGTCTAATTCACACTAGAAAAAGGGGTATTCGCGCTGTTATCTCGCTATAATTTGTCCAGCTCAGTTTCAGTCAAGATTGAAGTGTATGTGGTGTAAATTATGTCATTGTTGCTGCTATTATTGACACGTCTCACATTTTCATGTAAACGACTCCTGATTCTTTAAAATGTCTGCCGATATTGTCATGGCTTTTGTAGTGAATGCATCATTTTGCTTGTCCTTGTATTTTTCTTTGTTTTAGAATATATGTAAAATTTAATCAATGACATTTTAAATTAATATGGCCAAAAGTGTGTTTATTCTGCACACATCCTTTATATAGCAATTATTCAAGGGAGCGTCTAATTCTGGTGAAGGTGACTTGATGTACAAGTACTAAAATACAAAATAATACCCTATACAGTATTAATTATCATTATTTATTTATTTATTTAGTTATTAGAAAACATAAATCAATGCGTAATTAGATTGAGGTGATGAAAGTGTGTCCTCGGAGCCGAATCAATTATGCAGTTTTTAAGGGTCGTTATGTTGTTGACGCGTGCTTGAAGAGCAAAAGGTACGAATTAACAAAATTGAGACAAATATATTCTTAATTGGTTTAGTATTTTCCCCCTTTTTGGGGAGGGGACAGGGGCATCGTTGAAGTTTCTAATATGACTCCATGAAAGAAAAGTTCTAATAAAAACAGGCCGTATTTTTTACCTGATGGGGCGTTCGCCAATTTTGCGATACAAAGTGCATGTAGTAAAACTCTAGAGTGTGACTACTAAGAGAAAATGTCGATTCCTTCCAGCTCATTAGGGTTTATGGCAAATGAAAACTCATTTCCTTAAGTTCTTTTGGCGAGAAAACGACAGCTTGCGCGATTGTCCTGCGGCGAACGCAAAATGATTCTAAACAACCCGTGTGTGGAAAAAAGCTCAAGTCAACTTATTTTGCCCACCGCAGTGCCACTAAATGTAATTGCGCGCACAGCACCATCGATTTGGTGAAAATGGAGCATCCTGAAGATTAAATCTTGTCCTCTGCAGGAGTGCCTTTAAGCTGTGTCTGTCCGGAATACTAAATGGCCTGACAGTATAAGACTGTACACAATATGCTGGCAGGAGGCGTCCTTGCTGGAGTGTAGTATACTGTTTGTTGTCGTATTTATTGGATTGAAAATACTCAAAGAATGACACACAAGTTGTTTATCCCATTTTCTCTCCTTCATAATTATAGACTTTTTTCGCTTGGGGCAGGTTAAGTCACGTGCGCTCACACGCGACACGCTTGACTGGTTTTAATCGAATAATCATTCATTAGCATCATATATGCAGTCCATAAAAAGGTCTTATAGAGCGGGCTGCGTTTTTAAACTAAGCATTTAATTTAAAGATTTAATCTTGATGTTGTTTCTGTAGATACACTAACATTGACGAAATAGTGAAATTAACAACTGAAAATCTGAAAGTTTAATACTTGGGCAGTAGTTCATTTTATGTTTTCCTTCTTTAAATAAATCTTGTTCAAGACCACGAAGCTGAATATGACGCACATTGCTGGAGGTGCTGGCGGAAACATCACTGACGCCTTGTCAATGGGGGACTTTAAATGCTTAAAATTCAACAGTCCTGTGCAAGAATCACAAGTCTCCAGTGCTGAAAATTAGTGCTGAATAACAAGGCTTCCTTGACTGCACCTTAAGTGTAAAATTACGTAAAAATTGCACGACCAATCAAAAATGAGGAAATTTGTGTTTACAAAAGTAATTTTAAATTTCAGTTTTTAGTCAAACAAATACACTTTCTTGACCATAATATGTTTTATTCAAACAATTCCACAACAGAATTTTGATTTTTTAAAAATTATATTATTATTATTATTATTATTTTATTTCTCTCCACATAATAGATACAATAACGTTATAAAACCCAGGATAAAAATCTGCATAAAAATCAACCTAAAAAATAAAATAAACGTGGAGAAGGCAAGACCGTGGAGGAAAACAAATTCCTATGACCCAAACGTACAGTCTACACAATTAAAATGTGAAATAGACAAAATAAAACATGTGCTAAAACACGAAAGTTAACACACACACACTTACATTTAAAATGAGAATAAAAAACGTAAAATTTACCCCCAACTGCTGTCCTTAGCCTACTGAACCATTACTCAAGGAGAAAAGTGTTCACAGCTTTTTTGAATGAGGAAAGTGAAGGGGAACAACGAATTTCAATGGGTAATGAGTTCCACAAAGAATTCTTAAGAGTATTACATCTAGAGAACGGAATTACACAGGTTGGGAAATCTCTACGATGGTTAACTTGAAAGAGTGAATTATCAATACCAGTATGATTGTTAAAAATTTGGTAACAGAAACAGAGACTCAACTGTTT
Source organism: Hippasteria phrygiana (assembly GCA_037893225.1). NCBI lineage: Eukaryota > Metazoa > Echinodermata > Asteroidea > Valvatida > Goniasteridae > Hippasteria > Hippasteria phrygiana. The sequence goes on from JAZGUH010000433.1 coordinate 3,162,742, forward strand.
CCCCCTTGATTCAAGCGAATGAAATTTTAGTACAGACAGTCGCTGGGAGTAATCCAAATAGTCAGCTGTGTCGTGGTTAATTGCATGTTGCTTAAAATAAAATCGTGTAAAATCCCGTTGAATCTTTTCTATACGATTTGTATTACTCTTATTACTAGACTGGAACCATATGGGGCTAGCGTACTCAATGATCGGTCTACACAAGGCTAAATAGAGCTGGTATGAAATGTTAGTGTGCCCACAAGTTCTCTTGATAAGACCAAGAGTTTGAGATGCTTTAGAACATACGGCATTTACATGTTTTTGCCATTTAAGATCAGGCTGTATTATTACTCCAAGATATTTATGTTCCTTAGAAACCAATATATTATCGCCAAGTGTATTGTAATTGTGAGGGAATACATTTTGACGACTCCTAGAAATGGGTAACAAAGCACATTTTGATGGGTTAAGTGACATACCGTTATTTTTACTCCATGATATAATACTATCAAGTGTTGTTTGTAACGCATATGCATCAACATGGTTGGTGACTGAGGTCACAATCTCATTACATCTCCCTTCGTATCCAAATATTAAAATTGTTTATGGGAAGCCACGACTTTTTTATGGTGGGAAAGCTGAATATAAAGCTAAAGCATGACATCGATCATTCAGTTTGTAGTGTTTACGTAGGTTACTGTAGCAAGTGTACACTCTACCATAGAAATGTATAATAAGTTTTTTTCTGTTTAGTTGGTTCCTATTTCATTTGTCTCTGTTAATTTGTAGTTAATTAATGTCAACCAAACTTCCAGTATAACCTTTCCGATTTTCTCTATTTTGTGTCCTATGAGTTGTTGAAAATAGCACCTGAAGTGCATTTATTTCAGCTCTTTTTTAGTGCTATTATTATAGCACGCTTGCTTCTGCTAAATCAGCACGGCATGCGCAGTCACTACAAGTACCTAGAAGTGCACAATTTTAGATCTTTAAGTACTAAATTTAGCACTTCAGTTTTTAGAGTGTATAAGGGTATAGTTGTTGTTAAAGTACAATAAATCATGTGTTTTTCCGGCGCAGTACGTACAGTAAATTTGTAGCTTTACATTTTATAATATTGCACTTTTGAACTTTCTTGTTTGAAGACCGGCCATTGCTAGTAGATCTTTTTGTTGGATTTTTCTTTCTATACGGAGAAATTTGCGAAATGATTCTTAAATTTTAAAATGCACGTCTAAACTTTCATTTAATTTAAGTTAATCACTTCAAGTTCAAACAAACTATTTGCATTCAATAGGAAGAAAATGTTAGTAAATTTATAGTATTGATATTGGTGATCATAAGAAACTAAAGTGCTATTGGGGACATCAGAATACATCAGCCCTAAACTAACATAAATTAGAAGACAGTTTTTGCACTTTCCAGACGTATTGTGAAGCACTTTATGCTCAGTGCTTTCCGAGAGCCTGTTTTTATGTGTGAAAAAAAGATTGCAGGCTTACTCGGGCGGGACGCAAATTCCATCTTCACACTAAACTGATATAATTGCAATACATTTATTGTCTTATTTTAATAATTATTGTAACAATCAGGCCTTCAGTTGTCACGCAGTTGTCCATAAAACTGTTAAGTCACCACACAGTGCATATTCCAGCTCTCCCCAACAAGTCTGTATTCTTGGTTCGGTTCGGTTCGGTTCGGTTCGGTTCGCAGTTGGCCTTATATCACGAGTTCGCCATGTTGTCTTGTTCCTTGAATCCACCTTGCAGAATATCAACACGCCCGTCAATTTTAGTTCCAACTGTATACGGGCATTTCAAACGCGCGCACACAAAACAGTGTTAAGGTATCTGCTCTTTTTTGTAAAATTTCCAGGGGCAACGGCGCTTTTAAAATGCTAACGATTACTTGGAAAAGGAACACAATTATAGCTTGAATTCATAACACAAGACATTCACTGAAGAACGGCAGGGTTCATCTATGAGTTAGGACTGCTATAGGCCTAATCCTCTTTTACATTCAGCACATGCTTAAGTCCAATTAGTGTTCATTCGTTTTGAACGTACACAGCACGGTCATTTACGTCTCAGCCAATGAAATGCCTTGCTTATAACGCTCCGCCCATCATGACCGTCCACTGCCTTACTTCTATTATTCAAATTGTGACCATCCACTGCAGGAAAATAGTAGACAAATTGTTTTGAAAAATTTCAACATGAGATTGAGTCGTCCATTATATTTACCCCAGGTTACGTTTCAAATGCATTCCCTTATCGAGTCATGACGTCAAGTCACAATACAGTACACAACTCCATACGAGACCCTGCCGCGTAGAATTCTCTTTTTTCCCCTGATGTTTGTACCGATGGACGAGTTGAAATCCTCTTGGCCTGTTATTATAATTACACAAGCACTGTGCAATTTGAAGAATAAAGGTAAGGTAGTGGACGGTTACCGTGGGCAGTAACAGTGGGCGGAGCGTTATAAGCAAGGTATTTCATTGGCTGAGACGTAAATTACTGTCCTGTGTACGTTCAAAACGAATGAACACTATTTACACATACGCGACTTTGTCGTGCGATATTGTTGCGCGTTTTTAACACACAAAACAATAAGAGTCTCGTCGCATATCGCGTAAATAAAAACGCACCAATTGATTTGCGTGAATTTAAAAATTGTCCCGCGACTATGTCGCGTATGTGTAAATTGGCCTTTAATTGAGAAAATTGTTGTAGGCAACCTCGCTTTGGTAGTTGTGAATAAGGCGAATACCATTTCACAGTTGCTGTGCCCATTTAAGGTAATTAGCACTTTCATGGTTATGTGCCATCTTGTTTACGGGGCAAATTTACACGCGTCGCTGTGTACGCATCATCAATCGAAAACTGTTGGCGCTTCCAAGTCATCATTCATTCCAAAAAAAAGATTGACATTGACATACCTCGTGACTAAATTTAATTTGGCAAGGCGTTATCACATAGTGGGAAATTGTGATTTCCAAACCAATTGTATGTCACCGCATATAGAGCAAGCTGCAAATAGACACTCCGGGTGTCTAAAATTACGGTACCCGTTTAGAGAATAAAAAGACATAATAATTTCAACTAAAGTGGCAAACAGCCTCATAATCAATCTCCATGATGGTCTTACATCACCCTTGATTTTCTGTCTGTTGCTGCTTTCATTACACCAGTATGTCTTTTGTTCAAGTATATCTTCGTTCCATGCTCCAGTTATTCGTTCGTGTTGCCAACAAATTCAAGACCTGCCGAATGCCGCACATCACAGACACGAGAGGTGCCCTTCATGGTAGATTCTAACGTCTATAGACCGCGTTTACACTAGATCCGGCAAAGGTGGATCGGGATTTGCGGGGTAATAAAACCACAGGGAAGCTTAACCGCAAATAAACTGTGTCGCGTTTACACTAGATCCCGATCCGGCTTCGATCCACCATTTACAGCGGAAGGAAGTTCATTGAGTGTGCACAATAGCCGACCTTACAGTCATTTTTTCGCGCTATTCAGTCAGTGTAAAAACATAACGTACGGACATGTTTGTCATTCGTTTTTGATTTTGTTGCATCATTTGTCGTTTTTCAACGTGAAACGACAGCAGAAAAAAACGAATCTTTGGACCACTTTTCAGCTTGTTATTCGGATACAAAGCGCCGAAATATTATCGGAAATCGCACCAGGAATATATAGCCTGAACGTATATAGGGGCAAATCAACGAACCAACAATGACCTATATAATATATTAACATGCTGTATAATATTTGAGAATTAGGAACTCCCCAGATGACGAAGTCAAGCACGTGAAGGAGAATGACACTATGCGGACGGAGTACCAGCCATGCATTTGCAGTGTGCATGAACCACGTGGGAACCAGCGCAGCGTACGCGTCTCCACAGTAAATATTTTTCGCGGACTTTATACGAGCTTCCCACAATCCACTGCATCACACATACTGGATGTGGCTGTGTCAAATTGCGGGGTCTGATCCGAATCGAATCTCACTAGAAAGGGGGATCGAGAAAGGTGGATCAGATCCGGATCAGACCCCGATCCACCTCGCGTTTACACTTGCCGAATTCGATCCCCCTTTTAATCCAATTGCCGGATCTAGTGTAAACGCGGTCTTTGGATAGTTTGAAGATTGTCTTGTGTGAGTGCTACTCCAGTCTAGTCAGGCCTACAATGAATCACTCACTACTCCTTCATCTTGCAAGTGGGTTGAAGGGGTTGAGGTAAAGGTCCGGGACTGAACGATGGCGTTTCCTCTTATCACTGGCACGTGGGTGGGATTCATGAACTCGGATCATATGAACCACACAGCTGATATTATGGTGTTTTCATTTTGCACTCTGACATTTCTCATCAACTTGATGTCGTCATTAGAATTGTCCACTTGGGAGAAAGTAGAGGCCGCAAGAGTGTTGAAGCACCTTCCAGGGACTTCAGAGATGAATAGGCTGAAGAGAGCAATATTCCAGAGTCAGTATACACTCAATATTTCGAGTAGCTTCACCCGGGATTGCACTGTCTGTCCTTATTCAATTATATTCCGTCGTACTTCGGTTATTTTCTTTCCCACTACATGTTTTTCACTCGCGAAAAGATTATTATGGAAACAAAAATACTCTTTTCGGGACACTCCAGGACTGTACATAAAAGGTGTGAAAAGCCGAGGCTTTCGTGTCAAGACTGAACAGCGGTTGATCCAACTTTGAAATTACAGCTGATCAGTCCCGACAAGTTTAAATTATTTCGAAGTGAATTTGGCCTTTTGTGCAAATTAGTTTGCAGATAAAGAAACTATGCCTAAAATTCACATGTCGAATTTACTCAATGAACCTTTATTTTTAATTGATAACCGTATAGCAAGTGGTTGCAATGCAAGCCCCGACAGAAAGCATATCAACAATATTCATATTTTTCACCTTAGTCATATACTTGTACAGTCCTGCAAGACCAGTTGCATGGAGTATCCCGTCCTTTAAAGTCGAAATTAAAATAAAAGTCAGTTCACTGAAAGCTGTCTGTAAAAATCCCGCTTACAGACTGATCGCCTGGGTCCTGATGTGTCTTGATAAGGTTCAAGCCTTGATTTGCGAGTCTATCAAGATAGTTTTATCTCCAGAGTAGGAAAGGGTATACCGTATTTGACATTATTGGATGCAGTGATCGTGCCCATATCAACTAAGACGAGGGGGAATATTTTCATGTGGGAGTATTTTCACACCTGATACAAGTACAGCTAGCTCGCAGCGAAATTCTCGCAATTCGCAATTTTTGTGAATATTTTACTCCCCTTTAATGTTTTGTCTTGCTTGTGACTGCTTCCTCAATTTTTTAATTTTATGGGAGACCTCCGAAGTATTTAGTTTTGCTTCAGGCAATGAATTAGGTGAAACTAAATCTTTCTTGAACGCGATCCTAAGCATCAGAAGTCTTATCTCATATATCAAGTGTCAGTATACGTTTCCTAAGTTGTTAAATTTGGGTTGCTTTTGGCTGTTGATTCTTCATATCGAATTCTTCATATCGAATTCTTTGTATCGAATTCTTTGTATATTTCTTCGAGCGAGGGAGATTAAGAATTGATGAAGCTACTCTTTCGGGATGTGAATGAAATGTGAATGAAATAAATAGAGTGGTTCATTATCGACCGTTTGGACCCAACTCTGAACAAAAGCTTCCTATTTTTTTTTCAAATTATAAAAAGAAATCGGAAATATTTGTAATCGTAATTGTCTACCACCATTATTCTCCACTGTACAGTAGATTTGACGCCTATCCTGTTAGTTGCTGGTTATTGGATTTGAATACTGAACCTAAACCAGACCCCGACAAAACCAAGTCGACTTTCTCGACATTATTTCCTTACAAGAAATACAATTGGCGGGTGCCCAAATCATGTCTTAAGGCTGCATTACGTCCATTCTTTGATGGGAAACCATCTATGGGATCATTTTCAGCTTGTGTGGATTCAGTTGGAGACAATTTTGAGACATCGTGTGCAACAGACTTTCCTGGGGAAGGAATGGACACTTAAAGGAGTCCCTCAAGGTAGCTTTCCAACACCTTGTTTGATGTTAATGTATCTGGTTTAGTGCTTTGAGACAAACAGTTATGCATACATTTCAGATTCAGTAAAAGAGACAGTTCTAATTCCATCAGATAAACTTGAAGTAATTTTATCTCATCAGTGAAGAGAGGACGCTGAAAGAAGGGCTTAAACTCTGAAAAATGCCGGAGAACAAAAGATAACAATATCGTCCGCGATTCCCAGCATACGTCCCCGTCCGCGATTGGGATTGTGTACAAAACCTATATAGGTCTTCTGAAAAAGTTGAAGTACAAACAAAAGAGGAACAATAGGACGTCCACGTTTGGAGGTCGATACACGACTGTGTGTGTGAGTATGTATATACCGGCAATCGTGGAACTAGGACAAAATAATTCGGGCGTAGACAAAGGGTCCACGTTTGACCGAACGTCCACGATTGAAAATCGTGTACAAAACATATGGGAGCTAGGCCTTCCGAAAAAGCTGAGTATAAACAAAAGAGGAACAATGGGAGGTCCGTGATTGCCGGTGTTTACAGACTTGTGTGTGTGGGAGGGGGGTGATGATTAAATTCCCGAAACCCGCCGACCGTGGAAATTTCGAAAAACGGGGGCGAGGGCGAGCCGCATCGGACACATTCTAACACGTTGTGTATTACATTTTCAAAGTGAACAAAGAAACTGGCAGGAGCGGGATTCAAACCTGCGACCTCCGGGTTACCGTACCGGCGCTCTACCAACTGAGCTATCTTGCACTATGTTGGCGATCTCCTAAATTGTCAGTATCTTTGTTCGGGTGGGCGCTATAGTCAGAAGTCATAAACCCAGAATGCCGTATAGCCAGGGATCACATCCAATTTCACGATACAACCTGGGAAGCGACATTGTGGGGATCACTCAATGAGGATACGACTTTTTAACTTATAATTCGTCAAATTCGATGTGTATTAATTATTGTCCATGTATGTACGTATACCGCATTTTAACCGTCTTTTGACAATTCTGCTGAATTTTCCTCTTTCCGTCCAGTTTGTTTTAGGTTTGTTTTGGTCTTCAAAAATGGGGGGGGGGGGGATGATCCTATAACCCATCTCTCGGGTCAAAAAGTGGAGGGGTATATACCCCCATCCTCCCTATATAATCTATACACCCTTGTTGTAGGATTTCAGCATACAAACCATTATATACGAGTAACTGCATCACAACACCTAGCCCTATAGCTGTGTTTTGTACGTGAATATTAGGTTCTTAAATATGCATTTGATTGAAATCAAGTCGTTTCGGCATCGCGGTACAACTGTGGGTCGGAGTGCCCAATCTCGGCCCTTTTATAAACACGCATCGCGCTGAAAACTTCGATTATTTAAATAACGGTCGGGCACACAATTCCATTGGGATGGGGTGAGGGCACCAAACGAACATAGAAGTCGAATGCAGGTACAACAATATTATTTCAAAAGAAAAACAACAGCAACTATAGCCTGACATGAAGATGCTTGTCTGAATGCTGCCAGGAAACCCGTACATGACGGACAAACCGATTAGTCACAGATGATTAGATGCACTGCCATAATGTGATGCTAAACATCATGATATCTGTATTGAACTATTCGGTCAATAGATTTACCACAAGGTGTTAATTTAACGCCACAGTTTATGCATTGTGGTGGATGGTTGTGGAAGATGAGCATTCCGTGCACTAATGTAAGACAAAAATGGACAGGTATGCAAACTTAGCACGTCCAACGCTAATTGTATCCAATACCTTCCATTAAAAAAAATAGGAGGAAATGGGAAAAGTATTAGGCCAAAGGAAAATATCATCATCAGGAAAATATGATCCTATGAGTTGGTTTGCGCAAAGGTAATTCATGTAACCCAAGTGTAGAATGCAATATAAGTTCACGCAATAATTGTCTCTCCATGCATTCCTCTTTGGCTATTAATGCTTCCGCGGTGTTAGCCAAGCAAGTGATTTATCATTAGTCAGCCTCTTCCAGCACCAAGGCTAGAACGATGAGTATCGTAAGTGGCTGTCCTCATAAATCAAGTTAGGCTGCATAGTAACAGATTGCGCTCGGGGGTGAAAGATACAAACCGAAAAAAACACGTAGGAGTTCTGACCATTTTTTGTTAATATGGTTAGGCCTATAGATAAAATTCAAGCTTGTATCGTTCCGTGACATTTTAATAAATTGAATCTATCTCGTGCATGGTTGGCCTGTAATATGAAATATTTAACTTTTACATCGGTACAACACTCAGAAGAAAGCAATATTTTTTCTTGGTTTATTGCATACTGTTCAGCAAATTTTCCATAAACATTTCAAAAATATCAATTAATTTTGGCAAGCTTTACACAGAAAAAATTAAAGGAAATCGGATGTTGGGAAGCCACTGCATATAGTACCGTACCTTGTAGGAAAAAACGAAGATCAATTTTCATGTAAGAAAAGAACGTTTGAGGCCAGATTCTGGGATCTGATTCTTTTGTAGAAATCAAGAGTAATGGGAGACTTTTGAGACGCTGGTGGCAGCAGACATGCCGGTCCTTTTTTGCTAGTTCTGAGCATGCGTGCGTAGTTCTGACCAAGCGCACGACTGGTGAGAACAGTGGAAAAGGACAGCTTGTCTGCTGCCACCAGCGTCTCAAAATATCTCCTATCACAAAAAAATGCCATAGAGCATATTGGACAAACTTGTTGCAGATACAGTGCGTAATTAAATTACTAAATTCTGTCAAGGGTCATTCTGTCTTAAAGAGTATTTGTGATGACATCTTACGTTAGACATCTCAGGAAAAAATCTACCCGTTCGGAGTGGTTATGGGTAGAATTTTTAATTCGCAATGCAAATAGTCTTGCTTGAACAGATATACCTCTCTTGATATAATGATAGAAGAGTCATACAACTCATGTACATGTTTGAATTAATGATACTAACGACAGGTTGGAAAAACGCAACTTTTCATGACATAAACATGATACATCTACATAAATTTGCTATTATGTCCTATCACCAAGTATGACCATGGTCTGATTCAGTCCGTCGGTACATGTACATCTGATGACAAACCGAGTTTACATTCAGCAATATCTAAGTCTCAATTTTAATCATAATTAGCCAACTTGGTCTTCCTGATTCCCTAATTATAAACAAGCAAAATTGCCTGCCATCCCTGCTAATGTGATACCGGTACGTTTGGCGATATGAAACGAGCAAAGCAAGAACCTGGCTGCAACAACCCTGCCTTACAGACCACGTTCATTCTCTAATAGGTGTTAATGAAGAACTTTAAAGGTGACAAGTAATGGGTTATTTTAGCCGCCTCATATTAGTCAGATTCAACAGTTTTGTTATTGATTTGCCATCCCCAAATTTTGTTCTCTGAGCAAATCAACGTCATTGGGGGGAGGGGGGGGGGGGGGGGTGTATGTTTCAAAGGCATCATGTGTTTCATTTCTATAAATATTTGATATGGATACATTTCATTTTATTAAAAATAATCCTGTTTAATTATTTATTTAGATTCGATTCATCCAATTTAATGTAATTTGTTTTCGGCTTCAGAACAAGTCGCGCGGAGTAGAATCCTATTTAGACCTTTTCACGTTAGGGAATAAACTACTCAGCGTGTTGTGTGTACGCAGTGCGCACGTGGTTTAACCTGCCACATACTATACATGAATCATTTGTTTTATCATTTGTTCATTTCTTAAATTATTTTAATAGCCTTATTTTGTTATTTTGCCTTTAAGTTTGATCAATATTTGTGTGTTTAGCTAATTAATCAGGATTTTTAATTTACTTTTTTATATCTTAATTGTTCTTTAGCGCGCATGGTGCTATCTGATTTCAGGAGTTTTCCCCAGATTATCAGCATAATTGCTTTAGTAAAATGACAAAAATTAATAACTATGTTGCCTACCTATAATCAAGAAGAGTACAGCATTTTAAGTTTACAGCGCCTCCAGGTATAGATCAATAGACGCTGGTTGTATATTTCTCTTTGAGGTCAACTCAAATCAGCTCGTTCAATCATTCGCAAACTAATTCTAGGCCATTCTAGAATTAGCTTGAGGAATGTTGGCTGAAGGGTGAAAGGTGAAACTTAAGACCTCAGAAAATAAAGAATCTCAGAAGTATAGGGCTTACATATAAACTACTTATATAATGAGTTTTCTGAGACGCGACGTTTAATTAAGGCATTTTTAATACCGAACAAAAGTGTTGTATAGCCATGAACTTGGCTTTCGATTGCTTCGATGCCCTTTAAGTGTAAACAGGAATGCTATTTAAGAGGAAAATGAATACACCTAGATCTGGCGAAAATGCAGCTTTGTGTTGTTGGGTTTATTTTTGCATTCAACAGGGGACCTTTAACAATAGAGGACAATAGGGTCCCCGGACTCCCCGGTTGAGAAAAGTCCCCGTTTGAAAACCGTGTACAAAACCAATGAGGGTCCTTGCGAAAAAGGTAAAGTATGACCAATAGGAGGTCCCCGATTGAAGGAGTTTACACACTTTTGTGTTAGTCTTTCTCTTGTTAGAGTAGTATCCTTGATGCTTATTTCCCACATAGCCTTGCTTATTTACACATTCACACAGCAGAAGTCATAACAACAGTAACCATGTATGGTCACTCTATATCCCTATCCTGTACGTGATGAACGTTATAAGCCTAGAATTGGAGTGGGGCAAAGTCATGAACTCACTTGAAAAAATAATAATAAAACGAATTTTCTGTAAAGTAGTGTCCATTGTCTTATCCGAAAAATCACCGACGGGAAAACCATATAATGAACTTAAATGAATAAACAAATTTCATTCTAATTTACATCATTACATGCCTATTGTGATTCACTTTACTTTAAGAACGAACACATATATATCCAAAATGTATGCAAGGGGAGTATAGTGCCTATTTAATAGATTTTGCGTGGCGTCTTAAGCAAGGAAAAGGTCCTTAGGCTAGCCCTTCCCGGATCCCCACTTTCATTTTCTTTTCATCCACCTATTGCAGGGATTTGTTTTTAATGTTTGGGGACAATGTTCGAAACCTTTATGGGTGGCACCATACGAAAAATCCTGATTGAGCACTAGCCGATTGACGTAGACTTCTTTTACCACAATTTGAAGGCTAGTCACATTCCATTGTGTTATTACCATCTAGGCATATACTGATTATCAGCATCCTGCACTTTTTGGTAATCCCAACCTTCAGTTGTGATTTTCGCTCAACTCACTGGCACTGCCTTCTGGCTACTGCAAGATATATTTATGGACAGCTTGCTTTTTAATTATTTGGAGATTTGTCATGCTGTCTGCGACATCTGGTGATGTTATATCTGAAACACGCACCATCCACATCAAATTGATGGTCATGTGTGTTCGTGCGGACAAGGCATACATTTAACATCTCATGTGCAAACACATTAGTATAACAGACGTGCAGTGCAAAGGTGCAGCCACACTGTTACAAATTACGTTGTGGTACAATGATTTACAGAGTTTCTTTCTGTATAACCACATAGAAACTCTGTTACAAACATTTGTTTTTGTTTTAACAAGGAATTCCTTGCATATCAACAACTGCGCAATTGTAAACTGTACATGTACAAAGAAGTTCTGTAATTATACAATGCTCCTTTTTTAACTTGTTCATTCACAAAGAATCTACTGTTATCTTACATGAAGCGTGGAGAGTTGTGGCCTGTGGAGCGTTGTGGCCTGTGGAGCGTTGTGGCCTGTGGAGCGTTGTGGCCTGTGGAGCGTTGTGGCCTGTGGAGCGTTGTGGCCTGTGGAGCGTTGTGGCCTGTGGAGCGTTGTGGCCTCGTGGCTTAACTCAAGATCTCGGTGATACTGCAGATTGTGGGTTCGAGACCAGTTGGGGTCATGGTGCTTTTGTCCTTGAGCAAGGCACTTTGTCACAAGTTGCTTCTCTCCACCCAGGAGTAAATGGGTGCCTGTGAGAGCAGTGATGGTTATGTTTTTGATTAGCCCGTGTGCGCTTAAAATAGCAGCCGGGGCTGTATACTCCCCAGGGAGCTGAGAAGGTTTCAGGAATGATTAATAGGCCGATGACAGGAGGTAATAATAATTGTAAAGCGCTTTGATCTTGCTAAAAGCGCTATATAAGAACCTGCAGTATAAACTACTCAGCGTGTTGTGTGTACGCAGTGCGCACGTGGTTTAACCTGCCACATACTATACATGAATCATTTGTTTTATCATTTGTTCATTTCTTAAATTATTTTAATAGCCTTATTTTGTTATTTTGCCTTTAAGTTTGATCTATATCTGTGTGTTTAGCTAATTAATCAGGATTTTTAATTTACTTTTTTATATCTTAATTGTTTTTTAGCTATCTGATTTCAGGAGTTTTACATTGTGTTTTTCCCCAGATTATCAGCATAATTGCTTTAGTAAAATGACAAAAATGAATAATTATGTTGCCTACCTATAATCAAGAAGAGTACAGCATTTTAAGTTTACAGCGCCTCCAGGTATAGATCAATAGACGCTGGTTGTATATTTCTCTTTGAGGTCAACTCAAATCAGCTCGTTCAATCATTCGCAAACTAATTCTAGGCCATTCTAGAATTAGCTTGAGGAATGTTGGCTGAAGGGTAAAAGGTGAAACTTAAGACCTCAGAAAATAAAGAATCTCAGAAGTATAGGGCTTACATATAAACTACTTATATAATGAGTTTTCTGAGACGCGACGTTTAATTATACTGCAGTATTAGCAGTATAGTATGAATCTCATTATGCGGGCAGCTGACCAATCACAATTAGGGAAATTCGAGCGCAAAAATCATGTTAAATTGCTGTGTCCAAAAACACACTTTGTTGATCATAATAGGTACGGTAACTTGTCAAGCAATTTATGTATAAAATTACTTTTATCGAAACATTATTAAATAATGTCATTGTTACATCCCCGTTCATGTTCAAAATATCGAAATGGTTGATGACGGACCATGACTTCATAATGGCTCGACCGAATGAATATAAAACCAAACTGCGCTATGCTACCGTATCATGTGTATATGTATAAGTATCTTTGGGCGCATGTACACTGTAGGATTGCACAGCAATCACGCTGTACAAATATTGTAAAACTGAAAAGTGATGAAAAGCGTTTTAAAATAGCTGTTGTATATTTAAAAAGGTTCGCTGTATATGCACAATGCAGTGACTGTTATGTAACATAAATTACATGCGGCCCTCTGTTGATGTACATACAAACTTACAGTAGAATCAATTTATCACATAGCTGGCGCTGCTATTTTACCACGAAAATGTCTGTTGAGGTATAATAACAACTTAAGTAGATCTACTGTAGTAGCCCTTGTGGTGCCCTCAGGGAGTTGAGAAGGTTTCAGGAATGATTAATGGGCCCGATGAGCAGGGGTAATAATATTATAAGCGCTGTGATATAAACACAACGCAAAAAGTAAGTCCCCCCCCCCCTAAATGACCCCTCACAGTTTCTTAAGTAAGAACTTTTCAAAGATCACATCTAGTGAAAAATATTTCTGTGGGTGTTAGGCAACTGTTGTGTGAAAATTGAAGGCATCCTTTTATTCATGGTTGACTGAGCTCAAATTGAAGACAAAATGACCCAATTTCAAAATTCACAAGACTGTGTGTGCATGCCTGTATGATGGCAGAAAACGTGTGTGGCGTCGAAGTGGAGAACAGCATGCTGAGTGTTGTGTGCAACCTGTGACATCCTTCGGTGGCGGAAACATCATGGTCTGGGCTGGGATAAGTCTTGTCAACAAAACACCACTTGTTCAGCAGATCAATGGCAATTTGAATGCGCAACGATATGTTGACGATATCCTGCGTCCATATGTTGCACCGTATGCCGCAGCCCATGGTGATGGATTCGTCTTCATGGACGATAAAGCCCGTCCTCACAGAGGGAGAGAGGTGAACGCCTTCTTGGCTCATAAGGGGATCCAGAAAATTGTTTGGCCGGCAAATTCACCAGACCTCAGTCCCATCGAGCATCTTTGGGACCTGCTGAAACGATGTGCATGCCCGTATCCAAGCAGAAAGCACTCTGGAGGACTTGTCGCGATTACTGCAGGAAGAATGGATGGCTAATCCCTCGGCAGCGGGTGACAAGACTCATCAACACCATGAGAAGATGATGTCTGGAGGTCATTGCCAAGCGTGGTGGATACACACGTTATTGAACATTAATGTTAATCTGCTTCTCAGTCATCTGCAGTAATAAAGTCACTTTTGTGAATTTTGAAAATGGGTAATTTTGTCTTCAATTTGTGCTCAGTCAACCATGAATAAAAGGATGCCTTCAATTTTCACACAACAGTTGCCTAACACCAACATAAATATTTTTCCAAGATGTGATCTTTGAAAAGTTCTTACTTAAGAAACTGAGGGGTCATTTAGGGGGGGGGACTTACTTTTTGTGTTGTGTTTAGTTTACTATGCTGAGCGTTCTTAAATGGCGGTTATTATTATTATTATTATTATTATTATTATTAATTGACATACGAAAACAGTGTAAATATACAGCAAATTTTTTAACAGTGCACATTCGTTGTCATTGTAATACAACAAAGGCCGAGTGACAATTGTGACCCGCTCTGGAAAAAGGTATATTATGTCTCAAAATATGAAAAATTTGTTTTATGTATGTTTGAAAGCTTTCATTTGGTACATGATGGAGCTCCAAAGCCCTTTCCGTTCTGGAGATATCGCGTTTTTGCATATTAATTAGTTCTATGGAGTTCAAATTGCACAACAGAGAAAACGGGCTTTGAAATAGCTAGTTCTAATACAATGCAATGGGAAAAATGCACTTTAAAAAGGTTATGTTTTTCACTGAAATCAACGTTGTTGTGCACCAAATCTGAAACCTGAAACTATAGATATATTTAACATGTCATTAAAGAAAAAAAACAAAAAACGAATTTTGACGCAAAATTTCACCATCTCAACGTTGAAAGGACCATTACACGTAAATGCATAGCGCGACTTATATCACCTTTTTCTGGAACAGGTCTCAATTAGTTTCACCGCGCCATCCATCACAAAACAAAAAATCATCAAAAATTCAAATATAGTATTAATTTTTGTAAAGACGAATCCTCACCTTTAAACGACACGTCTATTTTCGTTTTGGCTCAGCTTTGATAGACAAGTCCATTTGAGCTTTAAAATCAATACGAAAGCACCCTCCGGTTTACTGACAGAAGAAAATCAATTTCTCAATACTTGAAAGTGATGTCTGCATGACACTTGTCTGCACCCATTCATTTTACTAACGGACGTTAATAGACATCGTACTCACCTCCTTTTATTACTTTGGGTTTAAGTCGCGTTGCCTCGTTGTTGTTTTTCATCACTTTGACGACAAGTTCACATAAACAATGCCTTTTGCTGTTTTTATAGTAAGCTTGCACAAACGCCGTGTGGTAATGACGTCATACAAGACATTCTACTCCAAGATCAATCTCTTTGCAGCGACCAAGACGCCGCATAGATGCGGATATTAGTTGTACTATCACGGTTGTTTGAAATGAACAACATTATTCCTAAACAATATACTCCTCTTCAATGGCAGTAACCAAATTACCCATGCAGTGAAAAACAACAAACTTTGTTCAAAACCAGGAATCAGAAAACTTCAATTAATAATACCAGCTCCGGGAGTGAAATTCAAGTTTGATAGAGTGATACTCTGGAAGTGTTGATGTCAAAAGGGTGAATGAGGTTTGTGTTACTGTTTTGTTTTTGTTACTCTCTGAAATTTCACACGTAAACTCGTTTTTAATTAATGAGTGTTTTTCCAAAGTCTTCCAACACTCTAAGATTTTCCAATAAAGGCATAAGACAGGGGGCTATGGATAAAGTAGCAAGTGTTCTCTCTTTTTCAAACAGTTATGATTAGTTTTGTTTGAAACATCTCGCTCTCATATCTACCATGACCCACCCTGTAAACACCCAGGCGTATTACATCAACAGTTGTATTTGTGTGTGTGCTTACAAAGAAAGGCAAACTTTAAAGGTAAGTAACTTATATTTCGTCAAACAATCCACAAGGGAAACTGACTAGGTAAATTTGAATACATTTTCAAAGTGAACAAAGAAACTGGCAGGAGCGGGATTCGAACCTGCGACCTCCGGGTTACCGTACCGGCGCTCTACCAACTGAGCTATCTTGCCCTCTATGTTGGCGGTCTCCCAAATTGTCGGTATCTTTGTTCGGGTGGGCGCTAGTCAGAAGTCATAAAGGTAAGTAGCTTACTTAGATTTGTAGCAGCCAAGCATTCTTTTCCTTATTGACACTTGTTTAGTTACGCAACACGGGTATAGCGAGGCGTGCCTCTTTGTTATCAAAGGACCAGTCGTCCTTTCATCTCTCTCAGTTCGCTTAGTTTTGCATGAGTAAGCATCGATCACGTTGCATCGTACGTTTCTTTACAGTTGGTCTTTTTTCTGGGAGTTAATGTTTCGTTGCCGAATGTTTCGTTGCAGAACATTAACATTTAGAATAATTTTACCAATAAATATTATATTTTGTTGAGATTATTATTATTATTCATGGTTTATTAACATTCATTTAGCAGCCCGAGGGCTGAATTACATGAAGTTTACATTAAAAAGAGTAAACATTTACACATCTGAAAAAAATACAAAATTAGTAAAAAGTGTACATGTACATGAAATTTAAAATTGCAATTACAACAAAACAGAACAAAAAAACATTTAAAAAAGTAGAAGACCAACATTACAAATACACATTGCACAATATTTACACATTCCTCAACACCCTCATATTATAGCATGAATTCTGTCTAATATCCGGGTTGATCTAAGAGTCATAGAATGGCATCTATTCAATTTGGCCGTGAAACCAGTCTTCAAATTTGTTTGAGCGGTAGGTTTTAACAATATTTTTTTTACATTTTCAAAGGAAACAAAGAAACTGGCAGGAGCGGGATTTGAACCTGCGACCTCCGGGTTACCGTACCGGTACGGTAACCCGGAGGTCGCATGTTCGAATACCAATCCTGCCAGTTTCTTTGTTAACTTTGAAAATGTATTCAAATTTACCTAGAACACGTTCATATTTAACTGTCGTTTTTCATGAATACTTTTCTATTGTTAGGTTACTCGTGGTTTTGCATGCATGTCTTATTTGGGGCCAAATTTGAGGCTACAATTGCCTGATATCGATTTTTAGCCAAGACTTTTCATTTTTACGGAAAAGTAGCTTCATTTTGATCTTATATCTTTAAAAAGGCAAACATGAAAATCAACCGTTAAATATGAACGTGTTCTAGTCAGTTTCCCTTGTGGATTGTTTGACGAATATTCTTTTTACATAAATGCAATCGCCGCTCACTCAAGGATTCAAAGTTTAAAACACTGACCGCTTGCCAATAATTATTGTAAGCGATTCCTAAAATTAAACAGCATATGCTTTTCTGGATAGATTCAATTTGATTTGACTGCGTCAATGTCAAAGATGAATGCCAAACCGGGGTAGCATATTTTAAAATAGAACGAATGTAACTCTTGTAAACAATAACCAGTTCATTAATAGTTAATCCAGCTGTTTTCAATTTCTGGAACATAAACAATTTACGGTTTATCTGACAATTAAATCGGCAACGTGACTGTCCCATATTAAATTATTCTGGAGTGTAATTCCCAAACGTTTCACCTAACACTGCAATTGCATGTTCGATATATACCCAGATTGATTGGGGTCTTTCCTACCAAAATAAACCTGCAAAATTTGACATTTAGTGGGGTTCAGTGAAAACCATTGTTGTCTGCCCACTGGTTCAAATTATTAAGATCAAACTGTAAATTACTTTGATTACCAAATAATCTATTTCCCCTAACGTCAAATCGTTAACGTATTTCCAACATTTACTATAGCCAGAATCAACAGCACTATTTATACATGCCAGAAAAATCACCGGACCAAGTTTAGTTCCTTGGGGTACTCCCCCTGAAAGAGTTTGCCATTCAGAAAATATCTGCTACTCTCTGCTGACGTTCTGTTCAAAAACTTACAATCCATTTAACGATATGGGGAAACTCCAATTTTAATAAGTCGTTTTACAGCTACCTGATGATTATTTGTACCGAAAGCTTTACTGAAGTCTGTGAGTATCAATGTACATATGATCATAACTTTCTTTTAGCTCAAATATATATATAACGAATTCTATAATGTCTCTTAAATAACTAAGTGTGCACTCGTGTCTAATTCCCGATGGACTGGAATGATACTTGATCAGCGTTTAAGAATGAGTGGAACCAAACTTAGTACGAACTGTCGCTGTATCGTGGATCGATATGTCATGTTATAACTTAATATATTAACATTTAAACGATGAAATCTGATTGGAATTAAGAGTCGTTCAGTCTTGTCAAGTTATCATCTCCATTGTAAGGATGATGAACTCTATACAAGGTAAATAAATGACCTTAATTGCAAACAGAAATAGGAGATGAATGCTCATATTGTAGCTAGAATGGGTTATGGGTGTTCATTTCATATGCGGCGCCTCCGGCCGCCTTTAATGTACAGCCCTTTTTATCATTTCAGAATGCAAACAAGTGAAATATATCTCAACAGGAAGTCAAAAGCAAATAATTGGAGTATACCGAAGAAATTAAAATATAGTGGTTTGGTTTAAGTGTGTACATTTGCTATTTTCACTTCCGGCAGTTTGAGATAAACCACCCTTAAACTGGGGTAACTTTGGGCAATTTATACACTTATGATAACATATTTTCTTCTTAACCAAACCCAACTGATGTTTATTTTCGTATTATTTAGAACATTATGATAATCATCAACACCTTTATTTCGAACAAAATTAAATTTTTCAATATAAGGGTGGTCTGGTTTTTTTTTAAAAGGTGTGACCAAAGTTACCCAGGGTTGGGGTAACATTGGTCACCATTGTTTTTATATGGCAAAAAATAGTAGTGTTCACGAACTCGGTATTTATAATATATTGTAGACACTATAAAGCAGCTGATTTGTGACATTTGACCCCTGTAGATACGATCTGGCTGTCAGGCTCTTTCACAAACATATAATTATTATTTTTATTTAAAAAAAATTGCCCAAAAGTTGGGTTTTAGGCCCATTTTCAGACATGTTTGAAATTATGAATATCAAATTCTAAATGTTAAATATTAGTTTGATTATTTCTGAATAAAATGACACCAAATACATCCCAATCTGCTGTAGGCCCTATATTTAAGCAAATAGAAACATTTTAAAACCCAAAGTGGCTACTGACCAAAGTTACCCAGTTGACCATAGTTACCCCATCTTACGGCATATATTATCTGATTGTCTGTCGGCAGATCCTTAGGTAATTTAGGATTTCTAGAACCTGTCTTTAACTTCTAGCATTAACAGGCAACAAGTAAACTTTAATTATCTCCAAGCCATGAACCTTCATTGACTGGTTCCCGTACTGATATTTACCAATTAACGTACCAAGCACATCCAGGCTGCCAGACGGAGTTATCTGTATGTCGTGTGTAACTCATTGATACGACCATTCTGTGCACGTATGCTTTTATCACTGGTATACATCATTTGTAAACATCAAAAAACTAAACTGAATTATTACAAAATATCATACTAGACTGTAAGTAAATAGCAGTCTCAAGCATCCTGTGAAATCATGGCACCTGGTGTGCTGTTGTTTTTAAGAAAAGTGGATAATTCACTGACGTATATACATTGCTCCGTTTTGACATGGGAACCATGGGAACGTATGGTCAGGGAACCTGACTACTAGAATATAATTGTTTCTCTCTGTTTTCCCAGGATCTATGCACACAAAACTTTAAACAGGTCAGTGTTACAGTATTTGCTAGCACGCTATAAAATACTAACCCGCAAATCCATTTCTTTCTGAAAATTACAGCAAAAGCAAATGATGTATACTGTATACCTTTAAGTTCAATATAAACAAAACATCTCTATTGTTTTAAGTATGTAGTCAACATCTTCACTGATGTTGAGGACAGTTCTGCAATTTAAGAGAGAACTTCCATTACTTCAGAGAAAGCCGTGAAAACATCAGCAAAGTCATCTAAATTTAGTGAAATACGTCGGTGATTTACTCCGTTGTCTCCTGGTCAGGCAACAATGCTTGCGTCATGAGGAAACCACATCCTATATGAGTCCTCCCTAGTTCCTATGGAGACAGGAAGCCAGGACTAGAAAACAGGGGAAATTGGCAAATTTCATGTGACTTTGGATTGCTGTGTTCGTGTGTTTTTGTTTGTAGTTAATGTCAAATCGTGCCACGTAGGCCTACTTCTCGAATCATTCATACACATTTTTTAGTGTGCATGTAGAGTACGTGTACACCTTTTTATGATCATCATATAAAAATTACTTTGAAAGAATTCACTCCGAAGAGGTCTTTCGATTACTCTTGCATAGCGGTCTCCACTGAATATCAGAAAAATATAATACATTTATCAAGATTGTAACTTAAAAGTCCAAATAAGAAGTTTCAGCTTCATCAGGTGAATTTTGACCTACTTCTTGCATACACACAGTTGATCTTTCGAGTCTTGCTCAGCCTTGCCTGTGAAATTGGGGCTGTCTGCGCCAAAATAAATATTGTGTTACTGCTTCAGTGCATAGTGAATGAGCTTAATGGATGTCTGTTGTCGCCAGGGTTCAAAATGTTTAACTTGCATAATGCAAAGTGCAGATAGGAAAACAAAACTAATCGTTTTGCTGTTTATTTCTTTTGCTGTGTGTTTCAACCATACAACGTCGTATACTTAGCCATGCATTGCTTGACTCGCTCGTGTCAGTCAATATTATACACTCTCAAATACGTTTTTTTTTCCAAGAGGGGGGGGGGGGGGGGGGGGGGTGGTTACATGCATTGCTATATCTTTTCTATAAAGACAATTTGTCATGCACTTCTGAGAAGAGGTTTAATTTAAGGTTAAAGGAACCATGCTTCTCAAATTGACCGGATCTCATTTTATTTCATAAATAAATTCATTTATATGTATTAAATGTGAATTAAAAGCCAAACTGGTTTAAGCGAAGTTTTAGTGTGATTATTTGCCGCTCAAAAATTGACCCCCCCTTTTTGAAATTTGTTGAAACTCAAATTGAGGGCGCTGTTCGTGACGTAGACCGAGGCACCGAAATTCATGGATCGACTCGATAGTCTGACCCGGCGCGGCCCGTATACACACACTAGGTCTACACGTGCAATTTCGTAAGTTGCAACAACAACTAACATCGAACTTACCCTGATTTTCTCCCTTTTAGCGAAGGCTCCTCGGGGAATGGGCCGTTTAACTGCTTTCGCCTTTATCTTACTCACATCTGGGAACTTTGTTGGGATGGCAGTGGACTTGAGCATATTTTTAATGGTCATCCCAAAGGATTTGAAAATACCAGTATCGAAACACGACGGCTCAAAGTGGTCGCTACATAACGCTGGAAAGCTGCTGGGCCGCACCTCTTTGCTCTTGTCACCTTCACTTTCGCCGTCCGAATTCTCCAATATTTCGCTTCAGTTGGAAATAATTGAAGGCTTACTCCACCCGTCGTTGTTTTGCTGCACCCAGCAGCCACACACCTTGTCGGCATGGCCGAAAAACACTATATTTTGCTTAGATTTTGGACGAAGAATTTTCGCCGTACAATGTACACACAATGCATACCCGTGATGAATGGGTAATGTGCCTCGATCTACGTCACACACTTATGTTAATGAGGGTCCCACTCAGGGGGCGGAGTAGCTTGGACAAACATTTTCAAAAATTGTTTTCTCATATTTAATCTGGGAAATAATTGTCTCTGGACACAAAATATCATTGGCAAGATAATACTTTATTGTTTTAAGCAGGAATAATGCAATATAAATCCTATATCATGTTTCCTTTAACATTTTTCAAATAGCAAATACCGACAAATACATACATGTATATTTCAAAATCGTATAACGGCTGTTGGGAATTTTCACGGTCATAATTACCCAAATCAATGTTTGATGGCATCAGTATTAGGCCTCTGTCTTATTGTGGGAATCTTTGAACGTATATGCCTTTTGAGATATTGGCCTACCAAACTAAAGTTATTCCGTAACTAGATTACCAGATACTTAAAGGAAACATGATTTAGGATTTATATTGCATTATTCCTGCTTAAAACAATAAAGTATTATCTTGACAATGATATTTTGTGTCCAGAGACAAATATTTCCCAGATTAAATATGAGAAAACAATTTTTGAAAATGTTTGTCCAAGCTACTCCGCCCCCTGAGTGGGACCCTCATTAACATAAGTGTGTGACGTAGATCGAGGCACATTACCCATTCATCACGGGTATGCATTGTGTGTACATTGTACGGCGAATATTCTTCGTCCAAAATCTAAGCAAAATATAGTGTTTTTCGGCCATGCCGACAAGGTGTGTGGCTGCTGGGTGCAGCAAAACAACGACGAATGGAGTAAGCTTTCATTTATTTCCAACTGATGCGAAATATCGGAGAATTTGGATGGCGAAAGTGAAGGTGACAAGAGCGTAGTGGTCCGGCCCCAGCAGCTTCTCAGCGTTATGTAGCGACCACTTTGAGCCGTCGTGTTTCGATACTGGTATTTTCAAATCCTTTGGGATGACCATTAAAAATATGCTCAAGTCCACTGCCATCCCAACAAAGTTCCCAGATGTGAGTAAGATATAGGCAAATGCAGTTAAACGGCCCATTCCCCGAGGAGCCTTCGCTAAAAGGGAGAAAATTAGGGTAAGTTCGATGTTAGTTGTTGTTGCAACTTACGAAATTGCACGTGTAGACCTAGTGTGTGTATACGGGCCGGGTCCAGACTATCGAGTCCATCCATGAATTTCGGTGCCTCGGTCTACGTCACGAACAGCGCCCTCAATTTGAGTCTCAACAAATTTTTAAAAGGAGGGGTCAATTTTTGAGCGGCAAATAATCACACTAAAACTTCACTTGAACCAGTTTGGCTTTTAATTCACATTTAATACATATAAATGAATTTATTTATGAAATAATATGCGATCCGGTCAATTTGAGAAGCATGTTTCCTTTAAAACCCTGCGAGCCACCAAGGTGCTCAAACGTAAGGCAATTTTTTTAAATTATATAAAAAACACCTTTGGGCAATTTCCGCTTAAACTCCATGTATTCCTACATCGAACACCCCAGTTGGACCTGGAATAATCACCTTTAAAGAGGGGGTTTCCCACCAGGCAGGATTTGTTTTCGACCGTGAGAAATCTGGGCCGCCATTTATCTATACTATAATTTACCCTACTCGCCATCTTCGAATTAGAACCGCGCCATCTTGGAATTAGAACCGCGCTATCTTGGAAAAGTGCGTCACGTTTGGTCGGGCCATTCCGCAGGCGCCAGTTCCGGACATCGTGACTGTAACCGGTACCCCGTTTCGAGCAAACCCGCAGTCGGTAAGGGGGAAATCATATCGCGGCACCACCGAGGATTCAGCGGGTCAGGCCGACCAACGGGGGGGGGGGGGGGGGGGGGGGGATGTTAGAAACGGCCAATCGGACATGCCGGAAGGCGGCAGTTCGGGATGTTTCTTGCATCACAGACCAATCGGGAGGTTCGTTGGAAACAGCCAATCAGACATTTTCGCAGCACGGCCGTTCGGGAGACATCATCACGTGATCCAGCATCCGCAAAGCACTGCTCTGGTAGTGGTACTCTCCTCGCCCCCCGATCACCGGCGACACCACGCCGAGTCACCCGACCAAACGTGACGCACTTTTCCAAGATGGCGCGGTTCTAATTCCAAGATGGCGCGGTTCTAATTCCAAGATGGCGCGGTTCTAATTCTAAGATTCCAAGATGGCGCAGGTTAGGGTCTTCATAGTATAGATAATAACCCAATAGCCGAACTCAGTCGCCGGATCAAGCCAGCCTGCATAAAGGAAACTATCAATCATTCCACTGCTGGCCCAGTGACAGACGGTAAACAACAGCTGTTTGCACTCACAAAAAGCCTATGTCTGTGACTGTTTCATGTCCATGCTTTTAAAAAAGTGCCTTTTGGATGAGCACCTTGGTGCGCGCGAGTCATTTTTGAGCTGTGCGGCTCCCATGGTAAATGGCATGTTACACGAGGTCCGTTTTGTGAGAAACTCAAATTGCTGTTTTTCAGGTCGACTTATAAGAAATAGGCCACTACCAATAAAAAACGTAGGACCTGTAGTAGTAATGCACGTTGTTTATTTTTTTTTTTGGGGGGGGGGGGCTGAAATCAAGCTAGCATCAATTACAATGTTATAAAGAACAGCATGTATAGATACATTTACGTGTTATAGTAAGACTCACATAGAGAGATTACATTTCCCGCGGGCGAACAGGACACTCCTTGTTCTCCCCTTGCAAGCACTCTGTATAGACCTTTCGCTTATTGTCGCTTCTTTTCTGAATATAATTAGGCCTACCTATGAAAAACGCTGAATCGCAAACGTACTTTCAATTTAGCATTTACGACATTTGATAACACGATGCTGCAGTCGAAAACTGTTTCCGTCCAAGGTATTGCTATACCAGTGATAAAGAGCAATATGTATGTGCTACACGTGTCTGCACTTGCTAGAAGTAAACAACCTGCCTCTCAAAAAGCCATTTTGCGCGTTTGCTTTCCGGAAGAAACCTCCTTCACCGGCGAGGCAGACACGCTCGTGCTGTTAGAAACAGAGAATAGCCCGTACCCATTGCAGCCGAACGTGTGGTACTAGATAGAACATGTTCGCGTATCTCTTCTTTTCCGAATCAATATTCAAGCACTACGCACGTTCAGGAAATTAAACGAAGTTACCGAGTGCACTTACGATCGCTGTATTTGTACATAATAATACGTGTGCTGGTACTCCAGATTAAGTGAAACGCAACAGTGAAACAATTTTTCTGTTCAATAACACTTTCGTTGCCCATATTTGAGCCAGCAGAGGCCAGGCTGAGGGGGGTGGGGAGGGGGGGGGGGTTCGGGGTTTGGAACGACCCCCCCCCCCCCCCCCCCCCACCCCTGCCCGCTCGGTGACGAGTTCCGCTGAATAAACTAATAATAATAATAATAATAACCTCGTACCGATGTATTGTTTGATTTATGGAACTAGCTTTCTCGTAAAACCTTAAACCACTTTGTTGGTGAGTCTCGCGGTCATGCAGTGTTTTTATCTAAGCCGAGTCCAGTCAGCCTTGTATTTAGCTGCAATCGTTCGTTGGATGGTTTGATTGCGTCGTCAGCTCTGTTTACAGTTTGCAATCCGTATGTCCTCTGTTAGACTTCACGTTTCTGTTTGCTTTTCTGGCAGTGGCTCTATCGAATTTCTCGCACGCCAGGTAAGAGAGTTATTTTTAGGTCCGAAATTCTGCCAGAGATTTTGGTTTCTCTACCCAGCTCCGCAACGGAGGCAGATCCCGTTGAGATTCAACAATTCATCAGTTCATCAAGGGAGTACTTTTGTTTTAAGTAATAAAGTACTTTCTTATTTATTTCTTATTTATCCTGGTAGCCTGATCAGTGCAATTTACTGTTCTCCCTCAGGGCCCAGTTTGAATTGAGAGAAGATGCATAAGGAAATTTCAGTTTTAGTAGTGGGAGAGAAAACCCCAGAACAATTATTCTTGGAAAACACGCAATCAGGTAGGGACTGAAAACCCAAGCCACATAGTGCACCTGGTGGGGAATCGAACCAGGGTCACCAGAAGTATTATTGTTATGTTGAAATTCATCTAGAAACATTATCTTATTGGCTTCATTGCTCTGTCAATTTATTCACTGGTTTTTATAGGGACCTACGTGTAGCTAATCGAAGGAAAAACAGCCGGACCATTTCAGACTTGCATTCCTTCGAGGAGCGCACGGATCATTACAATGGCATCAATAATAATGCTTTTCATGCCATGGATCAATACCATGCATTTTGATATGTGGGCTGTTGTAAATAAGCGACAGGTGTTATGCAACTGATGAATTTAACAGCCATTTGTAATTCTCTTGGGCGTGCACCTGTCTTTTCTGTCTATTCGCGAGTCATCAACATCGACGTATGAAACACCTGCTATTGGTGACGTCATGCATCTTTCGACCTTAAAAAAAGCCTGACGACCTCAGTACGGCGTTCGGCTGAAACATGCCACTAAGGAAAAGTTTTTAAAACGAAATATAGTGTATAGGTCCTAACATCCCCACCCGATCCGTATTTAAGGCTGTAGTGCATTTGTTTGCCTGTTTTTTGTCTTCTCTAAAAAGAAAAAAACAACTTCACACTAAAGGGAGAATGAAGAAAGGAAATTCCGTCCAGTCGATCTATGTCTTCAAAAACATGTCGAAAAAGGGCGGCCATCTTGGAAAAGACTGCGTGGTAGGGTCTAAAAACAAATGTAAAAGGGGGGCCTCCTCCCTTAAAATAGAAAGGCGCGACGCTGCCACACCCCCCCCCCCCCACCCCCCCCCCCTCCTCCCTAATTATCACAGTACAGAATGTGGTGCACATTACCAGTTGCGTAATATGAAATATTGACCAGACTCTAAAATGTAACTGGACTCTGGTAAACAGAACATCCCGCCAGGCGTGACCACACGGCGCTCTTCTAGAAGAAGAGTGGTGTGTTTAACAAATGCTCCAAAAGCTAATTGTCCACGTACGTTAAGCCACAAATGTCGTTTATTTAATGCTGTGTTTAATCATCTCCTGACAGCCTATCCTTTCTATTCTGAAGTATTTATATATAGATAGGCCTATGTGTGGACGTTGATCAGGTGCATTTCTGAACAACATGGGACGTGGGGGGGGGGGGGGGGGGGGGGGGGGGGCGATAGCCCAAAGGTTTATTTCCCAAAGCATTTTATTTTTGTTTTATTACAGAACGATGACGGTCATGTATCTCGTTAACGTGCATATTTGTTATGGAATATCTTATACTTAGACTTGAAAATTCGGAGCAAAAAATCCCCTTCCGGAAGAACGTCAAATTGACAAATATGACTATGATTATATCCGTTAAATGCTGATGTTGTATCTCTGTGAGATTAAGAATAATCATTCAATCAAAAAGGGTGCTTCCTCTACTACCAGGAGTGGACAATGAACGCTGTGTACACCTGCTTATAAACACTACATCCTTTCTGATTTGCCTCGATATCAAGTTACAGAAGCAAAATTATGTCTCCATGGTTACTGTGCCCATGTGAACCATAAATAAATATACCGGTTTGATGACTTTTAGTTGCATTCTTCATGTTTATCACATGATCACCAATTTAAGGAATAATTATTATCATATAGAATTTTCTTGCTGGATTTGAGCCAAAATCGGTACTGTGATGCATGACTATTCTTTTGTCACCGTCGTATTTGTCATAACTGCATGGGATAAACCATTGATTGATGTCGTTCGTCGCTTACTTTTTGTTTCTCCAATACCGAATGTTTCAACAGCTTACAAGCCTTAACCCAGATTTCTGTAGACGTACCCGATGCGTCTAGACATAATTGTCTTTGTGGTTTAGTTTAATGATGGATGGATTTTTGTCAGATGTTCTCTCTGTGAAGAATCCATGCACAACTTTTGATGTTGTTTCCGCCATGTTGTTTGGGCATTGCATTGTAGCATGTTTGATAGGAAGTCGAAACAAGTCCCTTGCGGGTGTTACATTGTGGTAATTTTTTCAACTTTTCACATGAATTGCGTTTCCCCCAAGCAATGCGACTAAAAACGTTTTGCCAGCCGCTGATGTTCATTGTAACAGCCTGCACATGAGTTCTAATGTTTGGGGTCTCGTATATACCCTCGGGCCAGGTAATTACTATACGTAAGACGATACATTGAGTTTTGCTCCTGGGCATGAGGTTGTATCGGCAGCACTCGTAAACTGATGCAATCTGGACTTCTCAGTATCGCGTAGCTAGCTCTGCTGTATAATCTAAAATATGTCGAGGGAGTCATAATATGTAGGTCAACAGTCGATACCAGGCACAGATTATTCAGCTCGATAGTATAATTATTTATCTCAATCAAATAATACAGACCTTTCAACTTCTGTTTTACTAACATCCATCATGAAATACGGTACATTTATGCAGGTAGCACTTTTCAACCAAAATAACTTTGTTGAGTGACGGAAAATCTACGCGGAAACACATGTGCATTATAAAAGAATATACAACAATACCAAATTTAAAATAAAAGAAACTAAAACAATACACAGGGACTATTGGAATACACAAAACGCGATAGGAAAAATATAATGATATCCAAAAAAATATATAAAAGGGCGATTTAAAATAATTATAAATAGCATGGAGATAAAAACGATTAACATAATGACAAGTCCCAACCCGTACTGGCTGATATACATGTAGGCCTAATTGTATACAAGCAAGAACTGTGTGGAAGGTATGTGACGAGGTAAAATCCGGCAGCTGTATTATAAGGCAAGTTATATCAAGAAATGCAGGGGCTGTAGGATCAACATCACATCCAATTATAACTGACATATCACAACTCCAGGGCATATCAGAAGAAGGTGCGTGTGTTTGTACCCACACTGTGGTGCTAAAGACAAATTAACTCACTCCCTTGCAGTGATATAAATAAATAGTTTCACTTGGAGCAAAAGCACTTGACATGAAGGTCTCGCACTTGAAAACATCTCAGCAGGAATTTACATCTTGCCCTTGCTGTTTTATGGTTGGCATGTATTGTTATCGTTAGACGCTTTCATTTCAAGTGTTTAGTGCTTCAAATGCTATTTTGATTTGTAGCATAAATCGTGAAGTAGGCCAGGATGGGGGTGTACTACCCCCTATGGTCAGCGGCGTAGCCAAGGGGGGGGGGGGGGGGGGGGGGTGGCCGTGGGAAAAGTACGCTTCCCATACAAAACGTCGCCCCCCCCCCCCCTTTGTCGCCCAACACTGTAAATTTCGCAAACGGAGAAACTGATAGTATTGTTAAGAAAAATACCTTGAGCGTTCCCCAACGGCAACATCCAGCCCCCCAGGGGCGGATCTAGAGGGGGGTTGTCGGGGTTGCAACCCCCCACCCCACCCCCCACCACACCCCCACCCCCCCCCCCCCCCCTTGGGCTGCTAAGCAAAGTTGTTTTTCAGCCCAATATAAGCAGAATCTTCTTTAATTAACCCTCCGGGGCATTTTTGCTGGAACCCTGCCAGATGCATCAGATTGCATACTTTGTCACATTGACTTGTGTGGAGAGTCAGCAAAGTGGAGCTGTCAGCACAGATGCACTGTGCTGCGTCTGGCAGGGTTAGGGTAATAGAAACCACAAAATTATGCAGCTTCAAACGGTGCCCGAGATGCCTTAGATTGCAGGAGAAAGCCCCTGGTTTCAACATTTTCCGGGGGGCATGTCCCGGACCCCCCAGTGGGAACGTGCCTTCGGCAACCCCTCCCTAAATGAAAGGCTAGATCCGCCCCTTCCCCCACTCTCCCCTGTCCCCCATGGAGAGAGCCCTGGCTACGCCGCTGCATGTGGTCCACCACTCCAGAACGTAGTTGCCTTCAAGATTTTGATGACATGACCCATTAGTCTTGTCTATAATTACGTCATTCTGAACATGGACACAAGACCTTGATGGACATCAAGAACAACGGGAGGGGCAATTAGTATTTCGCTATTTCTCAAAAACATTGCATATCCAAAAACTTGTATATAGGCCTACATGTATGAAGTACAATATAAGCTTCAGAAAGTAAGTTTGAAACCAACGAAGTGATAACGCCGAAGAGTAAGACGATGACCAAAAACTGGACAATGACACCATTTTAAACATTTAGTGTGGACCTCCATAATGTGCGATATGATTTTTTTAATGGTGATTAAACTGTTTACAGGAATTAAGTTCACAGGTTAGTTGAATTGTGTGAAAGTAATTTCTTAGTTTTCAATGTAAAGAAAACAAAATAAATTGTTTTTGATTTCCGCAAGGGGGAAGCCCCGTTGAGCCTATTACAATTCCGGGCGAAACTGTGGATATGGTAACTGAGACGATTATCAATAGAGAGGTTTCGTTAGCGCACGGTTAGAGAAACGACTACGTTTAGTACCCGTGACCTCATCAGTTTTTGCGCTTGTTTGACGTTTTCCTCACTCATCCTAAACGTAATCACCTTGTTTACACGGATAGCGGTCGCAATCAAACGGATAAAACCAACGAACACTGTTTACCAATTTTCGCTGCGTATCGTTTAGAGCTAGTCGTCGGCGTATGCACTAACCGCGCGCTAACGAAACCTCTCTAACGATTGTTCCCAAATACTTTACAAGTATTTGGGAACAATAATTAATAATCGCCTGATATGGAATGCTAACGTATATCAAACATATGCAAATAGGCAAATCAAAGAATGTATAGCTTAAGGAAACTTAACTTTGTAGTGTAGACGATACCATTTAATAATTATTTTACTGTAGTACAGTTCAGTCCGTTCTGCTGTGCATGCAGTCTGGCTCCATTCACTTCATGTGAAAGACCGTGTGATGAAAACGGCCCTCTAAGATCATTGCCCGTGACCTAAACACAATACAAGATATTCTGGATAAGACATTAACTATCAAGTTTGAGCAAATTAAAAACGACTTTACTCACCCACTCAATTCATTTGTTGTTGTAAACCAATCTTGTATAGGGTCTGTCAGATTGTCACCAAAATCGGTTCAAGGATTCATTTTTACCAAGCGCAATTAATGCAAACAACCTTAACTTTCAACGGTAATCATTCGAAATATTGCATAGTTTGTTTATTTCGTTGTAATTGTACCTGATTTCATTTTAATGTAATTCTTAATGTTAAGTTGATTGCATTTGTTAAAGAGGAAAGAAAACCAAGTTGCATTTTTCCGCTTTATTGGCTTTTCTGAGAGCTTGTATATTCTTCTGACCGAATACAAATTGGTAAAGAACGAAAAAAATGTATTTCATTGAAATTTTTTTTTACTAAAATTGCCTCTTGGAGTGAGCGTTTGGTCTCAATTCCTGCAAAGGTCATTAAGGTGCAAATGTATGCATATGACCTTATGACGCGTGTGCGCTTACTTGGCCTAGTGGACCAGCAGCGCGGCCACTGCATGCACCACGTCTGCAGCGTGTTGGCACTATCATCCACGTGTGTGTTATGACATTTTCGTCGTCAGCTGGTCGTACTTTCTTGGCAATTTTTGCCGAATTCACGGCCTTCCTAGCTTACTTTTGGAGTTATTCAGAGCTCGAATGTATTACAGTTGACGGTATTATGCAGCTGAAAATCTTCAGAATCTACGCTATACTCCTCTCACGAGCCATCAGATTATGCCATTATTCAAGAGCGAAAATTTAAAGTACGTGTACGTCTGTACGTATCGCGACGTCACTGTATGTTTTCATTTCATTGAAAATGAATTAAACTGTTGCAAACTGCTGACTGACTGAATGGACCTGAAATATACAAATCAAAAAATTAGCTGGCCTGACGTTTCGAACTTAAGCAAGTTCTTTCTCAAAGGCAAATGCCTTTGAGAAAGAACTTGCTTAAGTTGGAATTTGGAAACGTCAGGCCAGCTAATTTTTTGATTCATTTCATTGATACAGATACAATGCAGTTACCAGACTATGTTCGCGGCGCACACACAAATCCATCCACATTTCTGCGTTTTTGCAGCCCTGTGGAGACAGGGCATTGTTCTCCCCTTTGTCCCTGTACTTAAGCAAACCCCCATAGTCTTTGCACACAAAATTCCTTGCGGGAGACAACCTAACCCATATAATTGCCTAGTGG
This sequence comes from Hippasteria phrygiana, assembly GCA_037893225.1. Classification (NCBI taxonomy): domain Eukaryota; kingdom Metazoa; phylum Echinodermata; class Asteroidea; order Valvatida; family Goniasteridae; genus Hippasteria; species Hippasteria phrygiana. The sequence continues at coordinate 3,194,639 of JAZGUH010000433.1, forward strand.
AGACCTATTCAGTCCCTTTGTCTCTATTGTTTTCATGTTTCCACAGGGTACGGTATATCTCTCCATCCACACAAATTCCAAACCCAAATTTCAGTGTCAAAATATGGATGAATAAGACACGAGTAAGCTTCCTGCTCCACAAAGACCCCAACCAAAAAATAATGAAAAACTCATCAGTGCAACGTTCATGCAATAATGCACCGCCAGGAACATTAAAAATAGGACAAAACCAACACATAGTACACACACATGCACGCACACAAACACAATGGGCACTCGCATAGTGACGTCATCTACCCCTACGCAGCTACGTCACACGATTGGATTGTAAACACGCGGTTGACCCCGAGCTTTTCTAATTCTGAGCGAAAGAGACTCCAAAGTAAAACTTCTCTAAAATTGCCAAATCCATGCATAAACTCTTCAAACCTACTTTGTTAGGTTTGGGGAGGCATAAGCTCTCAGAAAAGCCACTAATTAAGTAGAAAAATGCAAATTGGTTTTCTTTCCTCTTTAATGTTTATTGTGTACATTAGGAAGGCGATGTATTTTTGAAATCCGTGACAATAGAGTACCGAAGTCTGACGTCAGTTGCCGGGGCAATGGTTCTACACACATGCAGTTCTGGTTCCAAACATTGCATTGATTGACGTCATCACTTCGGTACTCTATTAGAGTATTCTGTTCTGTTCTGTTCTGTTCTGTTCTGTTCTGTTCTGTTCTGTTCTGTTCTGTTCTGTTCTGTTCTGTTCTGTTCTGTTCTGTTCTGTTCTGTTCTGTTCTGTTCTGTTCTGTTCTGTTCTGTTCTGTTCTGTTCTGTTCTGTTCTGTTCTGTTCTGTTCTGTTCTGTTCTGTTCTGTTCTGTTCTGTTACCGGAAACTGATAAAAATACGCTTGTTATGATATACTGCAGCAAAACATTAATGCAAAATAATTTTTGGGTATAAAGAACGCGGTCTACATCTTGAAAGGGTTATATGTCTGAAACATAAAGCTTGCTTCCCATAAGTGCATTATTTTTTGATCCCGCAACGTTTGTTTTCTAAATAACCATTCTTTATTTATCTATGATGGGTAAAATAATTATCTGTCAACTCAAACGCGCAAACGACACAATCGAAAAACGCGCTGAAACCCAGCTTAATGCAAATACCATGGAGCGTGCTACTGAACCTCAGAATTGAGGTTTTTCATGATTTCAGTCTTCAGATAAAAAAATCCAACAACATTGTCAGCAGCTTATAGCTCCAAGAACAGCGAGTTCCTAAAAACTGAAACCAGAAACCTAAAAGGATATTCATAAAATGGATCTCTGTTCACTCCGTCTCAGTTTCCCTTTTAATGTACATTAGATTGAATGGTTCGAAGATAATTAATGGTCGGAATAGGATCATATTGCAGGAGATCGCAATGCAATCTGAGACAGGTCCGTGTTGGTCAGGCGGTAAATATAGTAGGAAGATCAATCACTGCATGGGGAACAAATCATTACAATTCCAAGACTTCAACATAGCATTTATAATGCCCAAGGACCCTTAGATTCTAACCTTACACTGTAACAAGATTAGGGGCAGGATAAAATCATTTTGCCCGGAATGTTAGAAAAATCAGACCGTTGGCCATGTAAACCAATTTGCCTATAGCTCAATGACCAGCACGGTTTCCTCATTTAATAAAAGTCACAGATATTAGGTGTCAACTCTTTTGAAAGTTATGAACTTGAAAACGAGTCCTCGAGACAATGCCTTGGCCTTGCCAAACACGGCCAGGTTCGGTAATTAAACTTGGGGACAGACAGGTGTTTTGACGATGATTGTATCTTATATAGCAGATATTGTGGAATTGGAGGTCGATACAGGGAAGTACCTTCAAACCAGACGAGGTTGAGAATAACAGGTGCCCGTTCACCGCCTGTATCTATAAACTGCCTGTTCGTCTTGCTATAGAGTTTACTGATGTATGATCAAATGGGTAAAAAGCAAATGTTCTTCGAAAAACTACGCGAAAATAAAGTACTCGTCAAACAAACCACAAGGGAAACTGACTTGGTAAATTTGAATAAATTTTCAAAGGGAACCAAGAAAACCGGCATGAGCGGGATTTGAACCTGCGACCCCCGGAATACCGTACCGGCGCTCTACCAACTGAGCTATCGTGCCCTATGTTGGCGGTCTTCCAAATTGTCAGTATCTTTGTTCGGGTGGGCGCTAGTCAGAAGTCATAAACACATAATGCCGTATAGCCAGGAATCACGCAAAACAAAGACACTGACAATTTGGGAGATGGACAATATAGGGCAAGATAGTTCAGTTGGTAGAGCGCCGGTACGGTATTCCGGAGGTCGCAGGTTCGAATCCCGATCTTGCCAGTTTTCTTTGTTCACTTTGAAAGTATTTTTTGTGTGTGTTTTTTTTCGTTTACCATTTCATTGTTTGATAATGTTTAGTTTGATATCACCAGTATTCATCGGGGATACTAGGCTATACACAGAAGCAACTTTCGACCACAGATTTGGGACACCAAATTCTCATCTGTTGAAACAGTCCCAACCAAATCGAAATTTAATTTAGTTATCGAGCAACAAGGGAAACGATGATTGGGGTTATGCAATGTGATTTAAGTCACACGAATAATGACGATATGTAGTTGTTTGAAAATGGCTCTAGTAAAATGTATCTTCATGGATCCATACGAGAATATATGGTTAAAGAAATCAGGTAATTGCTGAATTTTCCGAGGAATTAAACATGACAATGACAATTTATCTGGTGTCAGTTCAAACAGATACATTTTCAAAGAATTCCAAGAATCTGAAAACTTCAGTACGAGGACACATCAGCAGCGTAGAATGTTGACCGCGCCAACTTGGGACACACACTCATCATAATTGGCTCCTACAAGGTGACGTGTCTCTCCGCTTTCTCGTGCACGCTATGTATTAATGCAACGATGTTGCCTGACAGACTGACGGATCATTAATTATACGTGTGGTTTGTACTTGCTTATATTTGATATATTTGCTTATATTTGAGTGTGTTAGTCAAGGCATTAGGATACTGTTCACAAATTGTGGCAGTAATTAATATTACTTGGTTTCACCATGGAGGTGGTTTCACAATAAAAGCCTGAGTGGGGAAAACCTGTTTTGTATTGAATTATAGAGCCCTGGGAAACTTCGTTTTCGCTGTTTGATCTTTTAGGGGATCACAAATGTCTTCGAATTATTTGTTCAATTTTAACAGAATCTCAGTATGTCCCCATGGACGTGAAAGGTTCATTCCCAGTGAATACCTTAGAAAACAATATAATGTAATTCGTCTTACTGGCAAAGGGCGTTGCAAATTCAAGAACCCCAGATAATATACATATAAAAAACAAATCTTGGCTTTTCCGGCCCCGCTTGTCAAATTGAAGGGTCCTGGATATACTTCCCGCTTTTTCGTATCTGCATAACATGGGTTTCACTGGCCCGCTTGTCGCTGGCATTCCTGCTTGTCGCTCGCTGAAGTGTTGATGTCGATCCAGGCAGGTCCCACCGGTTAGATTTACATCAGGTCTGCGGTACTTCCCCCTCCGCTCGGCTAACGAGTCACAGTGACCCTGCAGCAGGTAGATGGAAAGCACAGTCCCTTCGTGACTCTCGGAACTAGCGCAGGGCGATGTGGAAACAAACTCACCCTGGATAAAACACTCGAATGAAAATGATGAGTGGTTGTGGGCTCATTACACTCAGCTCGAGAGACGTTGCCTCTTACATCAATGTATCTTCTAGATACGGCCAATACGCTTGAATGACAATGTCTGTGCGTAATAGGCCGTGCTCCCTTTTAGAAAATATTGTGGGTCTCGTGCGGGCATCGGTGAGCGCTACTGCTTGGGTTGTGGAGTGTATGTGTATACTCGTCGTGTAGCATTCGGAGAAGTTGGCAGAGGACAAGGACGACGCATTGCAACAACGTCTAACAGCAGATGCCAAAATTGCCAAGACTCAGTTCAACCGGACAGTTGGACTTTCTTGATGGTAAAACTCTCTTGTTTTGGTTCAGAATTGTACGCATCGTAGAGTGAATGAATATGTTTCACTCTATATTGTATAAAGAATTAATATATAATGAATGATGACAACATGCGCCAGCTGATTATTGGTTCGTGTTCGTCATAAATTAAAGTCATTGATGAAGGCAAAGTTGTAAGTTTTGTCAAAGTGATGTTTTAGGCAGGCTATTGATGATTGCATAGTAAAGTCGATTGGCTTTATGCGTTAAAGATATACTGTCCGTGTAAATTGGAACATAGATTTTTTTCTCTTGTTGCCCTTTCCCGACGTAATATATGAAAGCACTTTATCAGTGCTTTTCGAGAGCCTGTGTGAAAACATTCACAGGCTTACACGGGCGGGATAGGCTTACACGTGTTTTGGAATAGTAAACATAGTAGATAAACACAATGAACGATGATGCTCCATGCACTGTATTAGTTTGTGTCTCTAAACCGAAGACCAATTGTATATATTTCGTAGGATTTTATCTCCCGGATGTTTATAAATTATTGTTGTCTTGATTTCTTTCCAATCCGGATTTCAATGCTTCGGGTTTTTTCCTCATTCCTGAATAAAAATTACACATTATGGTTGCTTTTTTACACTCACACCTTTGAAATAGGTTACGTAAATAACCAAAGATATTAGATTTGGGGGATGTCAGGGTACAAGTATTTGCGGAATGAGACATGAATCTGACAAGGAGCTGAATCTTCCTTTTCTATCGTATTCCTTAGGCTAACAAATTATTTGAATGTAGCATTATTTGTGGTGAAATATCTGAATGCTTTCTTCAGTCAATGTCAGTATTTTTGTCTACTCTACCCCGGCCCACAGGATTCTATATATGTTTTTGTAGTCGTTTCTCTCTCTATACGAGTCAATAATTGCCCAATACATTCTCCTTAATTTGTTTCCTCATATTATGTCAATTGCGTGCAGCACACTGTGTACCCAGGATGTTGAACTAACCCCTGAGCATTTTCCATATTAAGCCTCTTCATCTTGCCGACGATCGTTATAACATTTCTATTATGAATTTAAATAATAATTTTGAATTGATTAGAAATATGAAACGGTATCTTCTGTTGTGTATCATTGATAGTGGTCTTCGCCTTGCCGCGTAGGCCTAATTGGATTTATGAACACGCGTTGTACTCAAAATTTGTAGCTCTATACTTTTGTTATTTCTTCACACTTCCCTTTACATTTCTATTGAAAACAGGCCGTCCTACAATTATACTTCAATCACACTTTTAAAATCCTCCGAGAGTCGTCCTCCTTCTCAGGCACTAGGCCTATCTAATTAAACAATACAAAGCATGGATTTTCGTTCTTAAAATGCTGTTATTGACACTGGACATTTTAAAAATAGCCCGTATCTAGGTATACTGTATGGTTCAGGCCTTTCAACATTCTGCTGAGGGTTATGTTGCGTCAAAACACAATCATTAATTGAAATTGGCATTTTCTCTCTGTCGGTTTGCTTAATAAGAAAAATCATGATGGATTGAGACTCAGTCAGATAGCCGGAAGGAGGTGTGGGAAAGACCCACAGGTGCAGAGCGGTGAAGGATAGGTTCGATGCCGCCTCTGGGATTCTGACACTCTGACTGAATAGCGAAGACGTATGTACTTGTTTTGATGGGAGTTGAACGATCGCCCTGACGTCGATTTAAACTCGTTATGTTTGTGACTGACTGCTGACTGATGACTTTATTCACAGCATCGTACCGATGTAGGAAAACCAGCAATGTCACATTAGACGCACAATTGGAATTGCATTGAAGATAATGTTTCTCCAAATAGCCAAACAGAGAGAGTCAGTTGACATTACGAGTACATGTATTGGCATTAACCGTCTGCTCAAGTGCGCAGTTCACATTCAAGAAGGATTTATCTTGATCATCATCCATTGCAAACTCAGTAACAGACAATAAGCTTAATATCTTCCGATCCAGTAGCACGGCTTATTACAACTCATTACGGTGGAACTATTGATGAATTATTGCAGAATCAATCATGGCAAACGTACTATTATGCACCACTTTAAATTCATTTCGAGAACGAAATGCGCCCATCTCATGGCACTATCTTGATGGATTCAGTAATAATTGAAAGAGTCTGTTCATTTATTAAAAGGTTCTGTAAATTCACGTGGCTTCATTTCTAGAGACAACTTGATTGCATTTACTGGGAAAGGCTTTAGATGCAGATTTCATGTAAATCCTTCTTTAGTCGGCATGTAGACAAAATAAAAGGCCGCATACATGTGGCGGAATATTTTATATTCATTTTCAATTATTAGGTAACAATATAATGCATCTAAGGTTTGCCTGTGAGTAACTCATTCGATGGCAATTTACTTAATCTGTATATTTTTGCAATGGAAATCGCTGTGTGAATTATTTTGTTTTATTACAATATACGGACATTGTTCTTAAATAACTGATGGGGCTATACCCTGGTAAAATAAAATTATAAATAAATTGTTGGCATTTGCTTCAAGCAATTCTAAATCAACATCTGGCCTTGAAGATAAATATGGATTTGATTAAAGAAAAACATCAAAAATTGCAACTTGCCACTTCAGTATTGTTACAAAATGTCAAAGGATATATTTTTTTAACGTAAACGCGCCGGCTTATGCGTAGGTCTAAGTGCATCATTTGAAGATGCAGTTTTCTGGAAAAGGTCATACAATTATGCAATTTGATGAAATGGCTGACTCAAGCTTGAGTATAATCTTGGATTTACCGGCTGGACATCTTACTATACTCGGCATCTTATCTATTAGCAAACACTTAACAAAAACACACAAGTGTGTAAACGCCTGCAATCGGGGACCTCCTATTGTCCTCCTACTGTTCATACTTTAACTTTTTGGCAAGGGCTCTCATTGGTTTTGTACACGATTTTCAAACAGGGACCTTTCTCAATCGTGAACCCTATTGTCCTCTATTGTTAAAGGTCCCCTATTGAATGCAAAAACAAACTCACACACACTCACAGTCGTGTTTGAGTATATAATATGATTCCTCACTGTAATTGTTTGGACTTTTTGACATGTCCCATAAGGTTTATACGTGAAAACTACTGAGGACTTGGGCTCAGGTCTTCAGTTGTATTGTTCTCTTATGTAACCCTCTGTTCCAAGTCCTCAGTAGTAAAGGATGTACATTTGTGTAAATATCTCCAATCGTGGACCCCTATTGTCCTATTGTTTATATCTTTTTCGGAAGGACCATTGGTTTGTATGCGGTTTACAACCGTCGACCTTTACCCAACCGTGGACCCCATTGTCACCTATTGTTAAAGGTCCACAGTTTGAATACGTATACATAAAAACACACACAGACTAACCTTACATACCTACTGTGGACATTCCTTTGTTTTCATAAAGTTAATAAAAATCGGAGACAAAAGCAATTTTTACTCGCATTGTGAACGCTCTTTCAACCGGATTATTTGATCGCGATCCCCTTAAGTGTTCCTCTTCATTTTGCGACACATAACCCTAACCCCCAAATGTCTCTAAAGCTGTTTTTCAGAGAGGGGGAAACGTTCTGTGGACGTGGGCAAGTCCACAAACCGTTCACTCTTCCAGAATCCTGTGGACATATTTTGTTCACTGAGGTCCACAAGGTTAGAGCACACCAATTTATATATGTCTGCAATCGTGAACCTCCTATTGTCCTCCTATTGTTCACATTTTGGAAGGACCCGCATTGCTTTTGAACGAGATTTTCAATCGTGGACCTTAACTCATCCGTGGAAGCTATTGTCCTCTACTATTCAAAGTCCACGATTAGAATACGTATAAATACGCACATATACACATGCAAACAAAACACTAGTCAAAATAATTTGACTAGAAAAATCAAACTTGTAACCTGCTAACTACAGCAATAATCAGCTTGGTGCAAGTTTTCTAAATAGAGCCTATTCAGATCTAACTACTTTTCAGAAGAGTTTACACGGTGACAAAGAAAAACAAATGAACGCACATTTTTACCGGTCACACAGTCCACGATAACGAGAATGAAAACGAAAATTATGCGAATAAACACCATTGATTGGTGAAATTGTCGCGCGTGTAATACGCGCGCGTCCCATTCACCAATATAGAGCGTTCATTCGCATCGTTATCGTTTTCGTCTGCGTTATCGGCGCCTGTGTGACCGGCCCTTAGGTAGTATACAACATTTGCAAACATCAAAAAACAAAACTACTGAATTATTACGGAAAAAACGTGCTACACTGTAAATAAACAGCAGTCTCAAGCATCCTGTGAAATCATGGCACATGGTGTGCTGCCGTTTTCAAGAAAAAATGGAAATTTATATCGTTTTCCAACGATTGTCGGCCGTCAATCGTTGGAAATAGTCTAGTTCCCGGACATAATTCTCTGACTCTATCAATTGCTCCGATTTGTCTACAAGAACAATTGTTACCAGTGTTACAAGGGGCGGATCCAGGATTGTTTGCAGGGGGGAACACACTTTATCAACGTTGGTGGCGCCATTTAACCTCTTTGTTTTGTTCTTACCCGTACACGCAAAATAAGACCTTTACAGGGTTTTGCTTTTCTGGTTTGCAACTTTAGGCGTAGGCCCTTACGAGCAAAACAACAAACAAAACAAACAACAAATTGCAACGAGCGGAGGGGGGGGGGGGGGGGGGGGGGGGCGTTCGATCCCCCCCCCCCCCCCCCCTGGATCCGCCCCTGGTTACAGTATTTGCTAGCACGCTATAAAATACTAACCCCAACATCCATTTATTTCTGAAAATTACAGCAAAAGCAAATGATGTACCTTTAGGTCGTTTTTAAAGAAAAGGCATGAAATTGTAACCCACACGTTTCCTTTCAGTTCAAAACTATCAAATATAAAAAAGAGTGCAGGATTTTAAAAACAAAATACAGGTATGGGTTCGGTATTCATAACTCGCCCTGTAGTTGAGTTTCTTGACTTTCCAGGTTTCGTGTTTGTTTATCTAAAGCAATTTCAAATTGCCTAGTTGGACAAAATTGTTTGTGATTTTGTAGTTTTTAACAAATATCTTAGATGATTTACCAGCGTGGAAGTGATGAATTCGTCATGTAGGCTCATTATATTCTGTTTTCAAATTGTGGTAGGTTGGCCTGTTAAAACAATCAACGCTCTGTAAAATTGTCAGTGATACATGTGTCTTGATGTGTATCTCTCACTCGCACTCATATCAATGACACAAATTCAACATTTCCATGGCTGCAGTGAATATGTATTTTCAAAAGGTGTTAAGAGACTTCAAAATAGAAGCAAAAAGGTAATCAAAATACCTCCGCAAATTCAAAAATTATAACTTTGTAATACAGTATACGCGGAAGCGTATCCACACTTTTAGACCATTTTTTTATAAATTGAAAAGCGGCGAGACGAATAGAACCAGTTTTACGGTAGTGGCACTTTTAATATAACATCCTCACACATACGTCTAAACAAATTAAGAAAAAAACTTGAAAAAAAAGAGTTAGAAATTTGAATTATCATGAGGACGTCCATCTATCCTTTGTTGCGACCGTCTCTGACGATGATGGCGCCATTTCCAGTGCTGTTTGTTGAGCGCTTTTAATAATTATTGGGCTTATAGTGGTAGTGGCAGAGTGACAACAGTTTCTGATGTCCGTACATTATTATCACTAAACATTTTTTGGGGGGAGCATGCCCTCACCCCGTTTACCTCCCCCGTTTACTGCCCTTGTCCGTGAAACGAACGTAGGCTCTGTTAACAGACAATCTTGTGCTTAGCAGGGCAATGAATTTGGTCCCTTGCACGCTATTGTCGACGTTGCGGCAAGCTTGCTTTGAAGTTGTGAGTCGTTCTTCTTAAATGCAGTATTGGCTTGAAAAAAAAAATGCTAATCAACACTTTGGCGCTGCGTGGTTCAATATTACTTTAGCATGGTCCGATTGCATTTACAGAGCGATATGAAATACTAATGGCGCCGTATGCACTTAGGCCGATGTCCTTTTGGCGTGCACGTACTGTTTCTTGTAAGAAAGCTTCGCGCTAATAACCGAAGGATGATGTAAATAGGGCAAAGTAGAGAATAGCTAGGAATGCCCCAATTCGAATTACCTCACGGAGTGCAATTTTTTTGAAATTCCTCATGTTGAGATCTGAAACAGTCCCGAGACAGCACTATTGTTAACTAATGCATGCCTTTAGCCCTAACTCCCTAGGGTGTGTGGAAAATCATATTCAAATTGGAGGATTGAGGACTGTTTTTATAGCCCAATCAATGCATTTTCTCAGACATGAGAAGGTTTAATCGTAGTGTAGAGTGTTACGATCCCATTTGTTTAATTGCAACTACATGTACATTGTGTTTGTGACTGTAAAAAGTCATAGAATCATTTGGATATCAGTCGATATCTTGCCAAGAGAGGGCGTATATGTCTCACACATAATGTAATTGTTTTTATTTCTTGGTTTTGCAGCACCATGACGAACCTTACAGGAGATCTTGACGAACCGTCCAAAGTTTCTATAGCAACAAGTTGGAGCCCATACGTCACAGAGACTAACACAAACATCTTGAACGCTACGGATGTCATCTCAACCTCACCTTGGGATGTGATCATTGTGGATGAAACCACTTCGCCTATGATCATTTACTCATTTGTAGACAAAGTCCTAATCATTGTTGTCATGCCCATTATCTTTACCATTGGTGTGTTGGGTAATAGCGCAGTCATTATCGCTTTCTTTCGTTATCTCTACATGCGGACAGTCACCAATCACTATCTTATCAACTTGGCAGTTGCTGACCTAACATTCCTCCTCTTTTCCGTGCCGCAGTTCTGGGTACAATACCTGACCACGCCCATTATTGGGGACTACACTTATCTGCCTCTGGAGTTCTGTAAAATCAGTATATTTCTGACTGATGGTGCAGTCATTGCGTCTGGACTGATTGTCATGTTGGTAACTTTTGAACGGTACATAGCAACGTGCTGGCCATTCCGATTCCGCCGATTCAGTACCAAGAGGCGAACTGTCTGGCTGTGTGCGCTGGTCTGGGTCTTTTCGCTAACTTATAAAATCCCGTCGGTGATATTTACAGTCAAAGCAAAGCACGCCCTCATCTGGCACATGCCGTCCCAGAATGCATCTGAAGGGCTCCCTCAGTCAATCGAATATTGTGAGTATTGCTACCCTCGTTATTCGGTGCAGTGCGTGCGCATCCGTAAGACTCTGACCTTTGACCAGCTGCTGCTTCTCTCTGTCATCCCCGTGACGTGTATTCTGTACACGTTCACCATGATACAACTCCACCGATCGGCTAAGTCAGCATACGTCACAGTTGTCGAGGGATTATCGTCAAATATCATCAAGAAACAAGTTGTGCGCATGCTCATTGTCACCATAGTCGTGTACATTATTTGCATAACACCCTTTCGGATTCTGAACTTATTCAACATCTACGATCACCAACTCCCGCCAAATCTCGTGTGGATCTTCGTGAATATCTCCAGAATCATGATTTATACCAACTCGGCCGTCAATCCGTTTATTTATAACATCATGAGTGAGAGGTACAGAAGAGCATTCAAAGACATCTTCATCTGGTGTTGGCCATGTTGCCCCAAGCAGAGACGTACGTGCAATAACAACGGCTCGGTGGAAATTGAAATGAAACTCTGCCGACTTCCATCAGATCGCCGATATGTGTAACAGGTCTAATGTTCCATTTAATGGTCCATCTATTGCATAGTCATCCTTTAAAAAGAATTTCCCAAGTCTAATGCGTAAGAGGCAAGCCTTGGTGTCTCAAATTATATAATTTGCGATTTTTTACAGAAAAGGTTTTAAAAAGCAGATAAATAGCTTACAATTAAATAAGAATTTTTCAGTTGTGTGCAAAAATGACTTCATTATATCGTCACAGTTTTCACGAACAGACGAATTTCTCCACTCAGCACTAAACAAAAATTTCGAGAAAGTCAGGTTTTAAGTTGTTCATTAATTAGAATCAAGATTTTACCTGCATTTATGTACATGTTGATCAAATGTTGACACTTTGTGAACGGTCAGTTCCCAATCTTGCACAATGTACTTGCAATTGAGCAACAAGCCAATTAATTACAGAGTTGTTAAATGATTTTTAGTAATAAGTTATTTGTCTCTTCGTGAAAACTTATAAACTGGAAACTGGCCTTTTTTCCACACAGAGTGACAGTTGTCTCTTCGTGAAAATAAAAAATCTATTTTCTGGTAATTTCGCCCTTCCTTAATTACTGTTATTAGAAAATTATAATATATTCTGTCAAAAAAAAACTTTACAAGGTTGTCGGTATTAAGAAGTTAATCGATTTAAAGAAAATCGAAAAAGTGACGATGTCATTTTGGTGGTTCTGGTTAAGTGCTTACCGTTTTCCATGTGCTAGTCTACTATACTGCGCACGCGCTTTTGCCCCGCGCGCGACATTGTGTGTACGCGCATGTGTGTATTTAGCTGTATCCTGTGGCACGTGATGATGAAGTTGACCAGTTGGAATCAGCTCTCGCTCATGAATATGTATGATTATATAATTATAATGTTTGCTTGATGTTCATAATTATAACCTCAAACCAGAGCACAGCAGCAACTCAAACACCTTGATTTACTTGTAATCGTTTAAATAAAAGAGTCAATTATGAAACTGTGAAAATGTCTTCTCACATTGGTATAATTCGGTCGCAATTGTGCATCTATGCCCCCTCGAGCCTGTGAGTGACCAGAATTAAGAGGGTAACTATTTCCCTCGGCCGAAATAGAGCCTTCTTGTGATTACTATAGCAGTCACTCGGAGCGCATAGACGTGCACCGGTGTACAGGTTCTGTATATACTTCAGAGGACAAGAGAAGAAAGGAAATACAAAGAAACCTTTCAGTCCTCGCATTTCAAGTCTTTTGTTGAAATCGGTCCTCGCAAGTAGAAATACGTGCTTAGTCTATGGGGTTGGGTTAACACAAAGCATTGTCCTCGGAAGTATTGGGAAAGTACGACTGTGTGACCTCATTGCCAGTCAATATGTGTATATTGCACGATCTATATTGCATCCCACGCCGGGCGTCTATTGCACGTACAAGTACATTATGTACGTGCATGTGGACACTGCGTGTGCGTTCAGTGACGATGTTTACTGTGCATCGGGTTTGCTTGAAGTTATCCCACTCAACCCGGTCTTTAACAGTCAGTAATAACCGAGGAAAGCGTGACCGTTGTTAATGGATCGAGCTGAAGGCGAGGTCCATTTCACGACCCTTTGAGGTTATTCTTGACATGGTAAGGACCGGTCAGAAAAAAGGCGAGGTACTTCCCCATCCATCAGGGTCTAGTATTGCGAACGAGGATGAAAGTAGTCCCTCGGTCGAGGTTGGATTTACAGCAGGCGTTGACACACTGAGGATAAAGTTTCATCCCGAATAATGGAATCCGGGATCACCGGATGACATTCTGAAGGATCTTGGGAAGAAAATGTCCTACGTCGAAGACGTTGACTTTGTGATAATCATAGGAGGATTTTTATTTGTATGACCCTCACCCTGTGATGGTTTGGTCACGAAGACAGTGTTTTGCTTTCAAGATGAATCTATAATTTCAGAATGCCATTTTTAGGGAGTCAAATTATCTCAAAATAACATCTTATTCCAAAGATGTCGTCAACTACAATGTTATACCGGTACCTTGGCATCTCAACAGGTCAATGGCACTTTCCGAGCTCCGTATAGTACCTTAATTTTAAGGTGTGCGTATACTCGTAGTGGGCGAGATTGAGGGAAAGCTAAACAACACAATCCAAATGAAATAATTTAGATAATTATTAATCATTAAAATTGTATTAGTACATGTATGTATTTATATCCAGATCTGTCTTTAAGTGTCTTGTGCAAAATATGTCCATTGCAGAACCAAACAAAAATACGATGTTTAGTTAGACTAAAGAAATTTTCTTGAGTTTAGTGGACCAATAATCCAATAAATGTAATATCAGCCATCTTACCAAGTAGGAGGTGTAACTATATCTGAGTGGAAAACTATGTAATTAAATGTCATGTGCTCCTGTGAAATTCGTGTCGTTGGTTTACTTTCCAAAGCAAGGTAAAGAGGGGGGAAGCAGGGGGAGGGGGCAGGGGAGGGGAGCTGTGTTGCAGTGTGTTGAGCTGGAATGATGTCATGTCACAGGAACAGTCACAGAGTGACCTGATATGAAAGGCGGCTCATGTAGGTCAAGGTAGGGCAACATCAATATAATTCTCAACAAAATAATAGCTGCAGTGTTCGGCTTGAAGAAATTAAACGTGAACCCTTCAAAGGTCCAATATTATACAGAAACAATAGCTGCCAATTTATTCTTGGTATACAAAATGAAACCTTAAAAACTTTTATCTTTTTTTGGTCATTTGTTTAATTTAAAAAAGTTTAAAATGTGTCTACGAAAAAAACATTAGAATCCATTATGCACAAAATCTATTTATGAACTGGGCCCATGCAGTTTGTGTAGGTGTCTATGTGAGGGGGTTAGGGACGCAGAGAAAACAGCTTGACTGGGTGGGCAGATTAGAATTCTGACTTGACAGTTTTATATTTATAATTTATATTTATAATTTTATATATTTATATACCAGATATGCATTGTGCTGATTCAACCACTGCATTCTCCCTGATTCAAACTTATTTATAATAATGAAAAATTCATAAAAATTGGAATTTGTTACCGGTGCAGGGCTTGCGCACTAGGAGCGCCAAAAGTTTGGTTTTGTTTTGTTTGGTTTTCTTTTTCTTCTTTTTTGGGGTAAATTGCGTGAAAAAGTGAAAAGTTCCAATTATTATTTGGTTAGTAGTTTCCCCAAAAGGCCCATTGAACAAAATAACCCTGTGTTTATCATTCTACTGCACTTGCACCCTCCATTGGGAGATCTCGAGAGAGGGCGCTATTGCCATGTGGCACACCCTGTAGCAAGTTCTATCAAGGAACATTGGTTAACCAGTGTGTTTGATTTTTGACGCCTACCGCGACCACAGTTGCTGTTGATAACCACCGCGACATTGCCCTGTAGGTTGGTTCCATTCAGTCAACTAGACGTGGTCGACTAGCCAGCATTTCGGTAAAGTTACTCCAGCAATCGTGAACATGGATATTTAACCATTGTAAATCATGGAAATGTTGCCGGGAATTGAAAGGAAACCGGGTGCATCAAGTGTATGGTGCCCAAACGACAGATCCTAGACATCAGATAAACTTGTATTTGCCACAATTTCTCTTTAGATCTGCTCTCCAATTATTGAATTAAGCGGGCTGCAAATGGTTGTTGCTGCACTATCCATGGCCATGTGACATAAGCGGCGATCCCGGGAGGACACGTCCCCCCCCCCCCCCCCCAATATTTTTGTAGAGGGGACGGCTATGACAGTGTCCCGCCCCCAATATTTTGCCATGGGTCATTGACTTTTACATGCACCAGTGTGCACCAAAACACAAACATCAGCACACGTTTGCAAACATTTCCCAGGGTCAGGGATGGATATGTAATCTCCAATATTTGTTGTTTGTATTTCAAGAGGCGAGTATAAAGTTTACCTATTTTTAGCATCCCCAAAGTACTTCGTACGTGGTTGATAACAATAAAACAAATTAAACAAATACAATAAAGGGTAAAGTCATTGCACAACTAGCGCGTCAAAGTTGTTATTAGTTGTGCGCTTTTTTTCTCCGTCCCCCCAAACCTTGACGAGAAATCGCCGCCGCTGCCATGTGATATGCCTAGTAGTACACCGTACACAGCCTAGACCAAGCAAAATCGCCATCGTATATATCCGCGAAGGCAACTTTTAAGAGAGCATTTCAACTGCATAGGTTTCAAATACTGAAAAGTTGTGCCTCTACCCTTGTGGATAGTTGCTAAATATACTTTAGAATTGAGCGAAAATATAATTAAACGATTATCGTATTACACCCATCACAACACGTAGGCCTATTGGCCGTAATGTTTTCATTGTCAATACTCATAGCCCAGTTGCATTATGGGTATATGATCCCTAACATGCTTATCATTTGCATACATTATAAGGAAATCCTCCTGATGTATTCCTAAATGTATTATACGCGCTGCCATACCGGTCCCTACTATGACGTGTAGGCTATTGGGTTGGGTTAAAAGCTAAAATCGACCCGAAACATTATACTATAAACTGAATCCAAACCGAAACCGATCGGTGAACTCTCCAAACCGACTGGACTCGACAAAAATTGGGAAAAACCGACCCGAACCGACCAAAACCGAACCGAACCGAACCCGAAAAAACCGAAAACCGAAAATCATCCTATATTTCACGGAAATTGTGTCCATTTTTGTGCTTGAACTTACCCGTGTCGCGTGCATTTATTTTGAACTTCTTGTCGTCTCAGTGAACAAATCATACGGTACTACGATGGGTCCTTCCTCGGGCTCCATTGGTAGCCTTCATGTTACAGACTGTTTGATAGACCGCAAACCACTTGCACAAATGCTAAATAACAGCGCGTTGTTACGAGATCGATATCGAACTGAGCGAAAACAAATCGTGCGATATTTTTAAAACATTTTGGGTGCGAGCACTAAACACATTCTATTTACTCCATACCCCGCATGTAATAGACCCAAGACGTAATGACGTCACGCTTTGTTTACATGTGCGCTTTGCTATGTCCCTACCTTGTCTGGTGCCCTGACCTGGCTCCCATATGAAAGCGCACATGTAAACAAAGCGTGACGTTATTACGTCTTGGGTCTATTGAGGCATGCAAAATTAACCGGAACGGCGGACCAACTCCAAACTGAAACCAACTGAGGAAAACTACTTGCAAAACTTGCAATTTTTTATTTTAACAAGGCAGCAATAAGTGATAAAAGATGAACGATCACTAGGAATTAAATACATGACAAAATGGCTGATCTGAAAAGTATGAATTCATTGTTTACGCGCCGCATGTGTGGCATTGTTGCTTGGGTCCTTAGCTGTTTACTATGGAATTCTATAACATATGGTGTGCGCGAATGTAGAAAAACAGCTATTGGTTTATAGTCCACATTGAAGTTTTCTTCAGTTTTCTGCACTTTTGAATGAAAAGTTCTCGTTAACCGTTTAATTAGAAGCTAATTAGTGAACGTAATCGGTCTTCTCTAAATGTTGAGCATGCAGAATGTATTCGTTATTTAAAAACGTGTAATTTTGCTAAAACCTTAAACATTTTGTTGATTAAACCCAAACAACTTGTATAAAAAGCATACTGAATCCACGGCTGAATCCGCGGCCGAAATCTGCAAAAATGTACGACATTGCAAATATCTGCGCAGAAGTCTGCAATAAAATGTACGACATCGCAGAAATCTGCGCAGAAATGTGCGATGTGTGCATGTCCCTTTAGGGCCACGATACACCAGTATGTCAACTGTGAAATTTAAATGTTGCTATATGATGCGACTGTGGCAAATGCTGAGCAAAGAAAGAACGATTTTCTTTAGCTTATTTTTTGGTATGTTTCAAAAGACTATAAGACCACCTGGTTTAGTTCCCCATATGTTACTTTTGTTAACAAATAAATGAATTCTAATGCTTGACCAGGCATGCATTAAAAATAGAAATAGAAAACACTGCGCGGGAAATCGGCTGCACATTTAACGAAATAGATTGATGTTAAATTAAAAGAAAAACATGATTCCGGATGTGCATTCGAATTCGCGCTTAAATGAATTATCAATATACTAAATTTAGTGCACATTCGGGAAATCGTACGCTGATTTTTTACGACTGAACGGAGTGAACGCACCTTTATGGAAATAGAATTATCAATATTGTTAAATAGAAAACGGGATTGTGAACGTTCATTCTATTTCGCACGAAAACGAATGTATCTTTTACAAATTAAATGTGCACATTTTCCGAAATCGTCCGGGAAAACCTATAATAGATGGATGGCAACAGTGGATGTCTCTTTTGAGAGGAAGTGTTGGTCTTGTTTTGAGGAGATCTCAGTAGGGACGTTTTCCCTTGATGCCCGCTTTAGTCACCTTGGCCTTAGTGATCTTGGTGATCTTGGCCTTGGAACTGTTCAGCTAATGTTTCTTGTGCTGTTCTTATTGCTATGACTAATTTCGTGTAGCGAAGATGCTGTTTGTATTCCTCCAGCGTCACTTGTTTGAAGAGGAGCGATGTCTTGGATTAGAGACATGGGCGTAAATCCCGGGGTGTGTATATATCCCCCACTTCTTGACTGGGGGGTGCGCCATTGGATCACCCCCCCCCCCCCCCCCCCCCCCACCTCCGATTTGTGTGGTGAGAACAAATGCTGATTTCAAGGTTATCTTGTAACTTTCAAGAGTCAAAATGTATAAAAAACGGATGACAAACAGTACAGAAACTTTAAATACACCGTTGTGTTGTCAGGCATAGGGACAAAAGTGTACATTATTTTGTACATTACACGTAAGTCCCCTATACATAGGGTAAATTACGGTATCATGAGCAGCATCCCCTAGTGTCATTGTCTTCAGCCCCCCGCCCCCCCCCCCCCCCCCCCCCCCCCTCCCAATTCTCTCTCGCCAACACTCCCATCCCCTACTCGGCGACATGCACTTACGCCGCTGCTTGGAGATCGTCCCAGCGTTCTCGGAAAGATCTCTAAAAAATTGAGCTCTATGTAGGTGTGGGTGCCGTATTTTCACTTCCAGATAGGTGGGGGGGGGGGGGGGGGGGGGGGGGGTGGGGTGTGATGGTCTCAAATGCCTGGGACAAAGCCAATTTGTTGACGTTCTCTTCTAGGGATCTTACTTGTTTGAATTTGTCGTTTATGGTGTAAGGTCGCAGGCGCGGATCCCGGGGGGGGGGGGGGTTGGGGGTCGAAACCCCTCCCTGCTCCTTGCAATTTTTTTTTTATTTTTGTATTTTTATTTAATTATTATTTTTTGCTTGTAGGTGCCTACGCCTAAAGTTGCAAAGCATTTTGCCTATGGGTAAGAATAAAACAAAGAGGTTAAATGGCGCCACCAACGGTGAGAAAGTGTGTCAGCCCCCCCCCCCCCCCCCCCCCCCCCCCCTCCTTATAATGGAGATCAATGGGTGCACCCTTAAACCACATAAATAGCGCCCTCTGCCAGTCTAAACGTAGTTAAGAGGGAGGGCGCTATTGCCAGTGGCGCACCACCAGAGAGCAAGTTCGGGTGGTGGTGCACCAGGCCAGGGAGCAAGTTCGGGTGGTGCTGCTGATCTAGTCCCTTTTGTCAATTTGCGATTTAAATCACGCATGCGTGGTCTGTTTTTCACTCGAACGCATCGATCGACTACGTCAAATGTAGTTAGTGTACGTGTAGCTACAACAAACTGCAAAGAATGTCGTCTGCTAGTTGTTAACGAAGCAAATGTTTGCACGTCATTGTTCTATTTTCTATTATTTATTTCTATAATTTTTTCTATTAACTTTAGTACAATAAATAATTCATTATCAAAGAGTCATTATCACTGGCCAAAGCCAACAATTTATCGTAAACGTTTGCCGAACTTGCCCAGTTTACCTATCTTCCATCTTGAAACCGTGACGTAACTCGCGAATTTGACTAGAGAAACCATGGTCCGGGGCTAGGTTGATCCAGTTGGACTAGCTAGCAGCGTTTACGTGATATGGTTAAGTCTAGTCACTCTAGTCGCCCAACCGAACTTACTCAGGGATTTTGTCATGAAAGGTGGTGATCATCAAGGTCAACAGACGTATTTCACATAAGCCCCGTCTGCGAACTTCCGGGATGAAAGCGAGGATCTCGGTGCTAAACAAACAAACAAACAAACAAACAACACAGTGCTATTCAACAAATACATTCATGCATGAATAAATTATACGCTATAAATGACGGCAGTGGCACGTTCAGCGCAGTAAGTTGTTTACTTAGCACTGAGAGCCTCGTTTTCACACCCGGACCGTGCACAGATCGTTGCTATTTTCGTCAATTCGGGAGTCATCTAGAGGACTCTTTCTCACGTTGGTGGCGACATTCGGCATTTTAAGTTACTTCCGACATGTTTTTACTACTATGGCACTCTACAACTCTACAACTAATAGAGAAATAAATTAATAAACAAATAAAACATATAATAAAACAATTTGTCAAACAAATACAAACATTTGTGGTTTGTTTAACGATAAAATAAAAGCAAACAGAAATAAAAATAAAATTGACAACCGGGAGGTCTCAAGTTTTGCCAGATTGTCTTTGTGTCTCAAAACTATATAGGTGGACCAAGGGATGCGTGTCTGCTTGGTTATTCTACGCGCTCCTTCTCGATCCCCTACCCGGCTCCTGCCTGGCCCCATGGTAATTTGTTGTGTGTTGTAAGGCCTATCCCAGGTAGCAAGCCCATGTGGGGCCCATATGGGAAATACGTGGGCAATCTGGGCCTGGGCTAACCTATATGTATCCCATATGGGACCCATATGGGTTATCCCATATGGGGATCTAAATGGGCTGGCCCATATGGGTATCATATGGGGAAAACCTGGGCAAGCCCATATGGGCACGAAAATGGGCTGGTCCATATGGGTATTATATGGGAAAAACCTGGGCAAGCCCATGTGGGCAGGATATGGGCGGGCCCATATGGGTGTCACATGGGAAAAACCTGGGCAAGCCCATATGGGCAGAATATGGTATAGCCCATATGGGTGTCATATGGGAAAAACCTGGGCAAGCCCATGTGGGCAGAATATGGGATTGCCCATATGGGTGTCACATGGGAAAAACCTGGGCAAAGCCCATGTGGGCAGAATATGGCTTGGCCCATATGGGTGTCACATGGGAAAAACCTGGGCAAGCCCATGTGGGCAGAATATGGGCGGGCCCATATGGGTGTCACATGGGAAAAACCTGGGCAAGCCCATGTGGGCAGAATATGGGCGGGCCCATATGGGTGTCACATGGGAAAAACCTGGGCAAGCCCATGTGGGCAGGATATAGGCGGGCCCATATGGGTGTCACATGGGAAAAACCTGGGCAAGCCCCATGTGGGCACGATGTGGGCGGCCCCATATGGGTGTCACATAGGAAAAACCTGGGCCAGCCCATATGGGCAGAATATGGTATAGCCCATATGGGTGTCATATGGGAAAAACCTGGGCAAACCCATGTGGGCAGAATATGGGATTGCCCATATGGGTGTCACATGGGAAAAACCTGGGCAAGCCCATGTGGGCAGAATATAGGCGGGCCCATATGGGTGTCACATGGGAAAAATCTGGGCAAGCACATGTGGGCAGAATATGGTATAGCCCATATGGGTGTCACATGGGAAAAACCTGGGCAAGCCCCGTGGGCAGAATATGGGATTGCCCATATGGGTGTCACATTGGAAAAACCTGGGCAAGCCCATGTGGGCAGAATATGGCTTGGCCAATATGGGTGTCACATGGGAAAAACCTGGGCAAGCCCATGTGCGCAGAATATGGGCAAGCCCATATGGGTGTCACATGGGAAAAACCTGGGCAAGCCCTTGTGGGCAGGATATAGGCGGGCCCATATGGGTGTCACATGGGAAAAACCTGGGCAAGCCCCATGTGGGCACGATATGGGCGGCCCCATATGGGTGTCACATAGGAAAAACCTGGGCCAGCCCATATGGGCAGAATATGGTATAGCCCATATGGGTGTCATATGGGAAAAGCCTGGGCAAGCCCATATGGGCAGAATATGGGATTGCCCATATGGGTGTCACATAGGAAAAGCCTGGGCCAGCCCATATGGGCAGAACTATGGTATAGCCCATATGGGTGTCATATGGGAAAAGCCTGGGCAAGCCCATGTGGGCAGAATATGGGATTGCCCATATGGGTGTCACATGGGAAAAACCTGGGCAAGCCCATGTGGGCAGAATATGGCTTGGCCCATATGGGTATCACATGGGAAAAACCTGGGCAAGCCCATGTGGGCAGAATATGGGCGGGCCCATATGGGTGTCACATGGGATAAATCTGGGCAAGCACATGTGGGCAGAATATGGGCGGGCCCATATAGGTGTCATGTGGGAAAAACCTGGGCAAGCACATGTGGGCTGAATATGGGATTGCCCATATGGGTGTCACATGGGAAAAACCTGGGCAAGCCCATGTGGGCAGAATATGGGCGGGCCCTATGGGTGTTACATGGGAAAAACCTGGGCAAGCCCATGTGGGCAGAATAAGGGCGGGCCCATATGGGTGTCACATGGGAAAAACCTGGGCAAGCACATATGGGCAGAATATAGGCGGGCCATATGGGTGTCACATGGGAAAAACCTGGGCAAGCCCATGTGGGCAGAATATGGGCGGGCCCATATGGGTGTCGATGGGAGAAATGGGCAAGCTAGAGACGAAGGTGTCCTAAACTACAATCCTCCTTGAAATCATGGTACCTCCATGGTCACTCCATCCATGGAGGAAGGATATCATTCCTCCATGCTCCATCTAAGCTGAGTGACCTGGCATTCTGTTGTGGGTTTTCAAGTTCTGATATTTTCGTTTGAAAAGATTATTTTGTTCAGATAATTCTACTTTAACTCTAATAAAAGATTACAAATTGTGCATGTTCTTATTCCCCCATGGTAGTAAAGCAAAGAAGCATAAAACATTTAAGTTTTTTAGATGATATGTCCCTGTAAACTGTGTTTAGTTGGGACATGGAGGAAGGAGAGGCAGTCTGTTGTTTATTCTAGTCCAAACTGAATTCCTGTGTACGTGTATAGCCACTTTATACAGTACAGAGGTCATTCATTCAGCAGACCAACAGCACACAGGCAACAACACACGAGCCCATAATTGCTCCTCATTGCATGCAGTTTCGTCCTGCTCTGTTTTGCTGGTAAGTGCAATGATTTTTTTCCTATTAATGTATAAATCTAGTTTTGCATTTTCCTTATGCTATTCACATTGCCCAGTTTTATTATAATAGCCCCTCTAAATACACACATGTACCATGGAGGTAAGGATGTACATATGTACGTACAGTGTACAGTTTTCTTGAGTTTAGATTGTTTTCTCACATCTTTTCTTGACTCGATCAGTTTGAACCTTGAAAGTTTTGATGAATGTTGAGTTTAGTGTTTGGCAACTTACACTTTTGTTCTTTTTAAACATTTCAGGTGCTCTTTTCTCTTAAATTATCATTGAAGTTGACCAATTTTTCCCACGTTTTGTAAATAAAGAGTACGTACGTTGGTGGAATTTACCATCCCTCAAGTTCAGGACATTTACATTTAAGTTCCATGTATATGTAATCCCTTGGATGAGGAAGGGTCCACAGTCATTTTAAGATCCCTTCTTGCATATACATTTACAGAGGCTTTTTCATATTTTGTAACTGCATGTATTTTGACCACATCAGATTCCTCCATGACCACCCATGTACCATGGAGGAAGGACTAACCTTCCTCCATGCATGTACCTGACACAAATCATCTTTTCTCCATGCACAAATGTATACACCCATGCCTTAGTCCTTTGTTCTTATCAGTTCACTAGCTACAGGCCAGAGGATTTGCATACTAATGAGGCCCATAGGACTGTGCAGTCCATCCAAGGACACAGTGGGTCTTGTGGAAACATGACCCACATGTGTCCTTGGATGGACATTCCTGAGTAATTTTTTAGCAAGTGTAGCCTTTGGGCATGGCTATACATGTAGTAAAGCATATGGCGAAGGGAGGCCTCATGGCCACACATCCAGTCCTTGGGCTGGCTTATTTCATTGAGAAGAGGCAAGTGGAAGACAGTTAATTGAGATTGTGTTATTTTACATCTATTATTAAAGTGCTGTTCCATCTACATGTACATCTATAAGTCCAACCACCCTATTTCCTGTATCTTTCTTTTTTTCCTTCAGGTGGCAGTCCAAGCCCAGATTTAGCCCTGCTTAAAGTGCACAAACCCGGATTTTGCCGTATTTTGATGGGCCAGCAGCACGTTTTTTGTACTCGAAAGAGTTAAGTCCCAGAGCTGTATTTTAACTGGTAAGTGACTTATGATAAATTTGTTAACATTTGAATATCTTATTCTACAATGACGTTTTCTGCATATACAGGTCAACCTTGAAACTTGCCATAGACGAAAAAATACCTGGAGAAGTTGTGAATTGAAAATTGTGATCTTTCATCAAATATTCACTTTTCTTTATAGTATTCTAAGGCTTACAACTATAGAATTATGGGTTCGATTTGGTTGTTACTCAATTGGCATGTACCTAGACCAAAATGTGTAATAAGTGAAAATTGAAATGACGATCACAAGGCATATGACGTCAAATTTGCATTTTTCTAAGGCCTGTATCTAGGAAACTATAGATCCGATTTGATTGTAGCTTAATTAATTGGTTATGTACCAACATGGGGATCGATGTGGCGAAATTTTAAGTGTCACTGAAGCGTTCATTTTCACATAGATCTAAAGAGAGGAACATTTACACTGCATGTATTCTTTATGACAATATGTACATGTACATGTATAAAGCTATAGTTAAATTTGAAGTCTGTTGCTGCAGAAAAATAGCTTCCTAATTCGCCCAGCCTTTACTCAAATTTGCCATTTGCAAATGCACACTAATTTGTCTGCTGATTAAAGGTAATAATTGTTACAACTTATTTCAGGTTGATACTTGATACTCATGCAATGTTTTCATTTTCAGGGGCTCAGTGTACGGCATAATACAGAACAAAAGAGGAAACACGGGACGAGGTAACATCATGCATCACATCCTTCGCCTCTACAATTCCAAAGATTTGAAAGGAGGACGGAGTAAGCGACAATTTGGACAACTGGCTCAGCATATCCAAGAAGAAAGCGAGGATTCAATGGCAATGAACTTTAGTGAATGTCAAAACAGGTAATCCAAAAATAATGAGTTAACAAAGGAACAGTCGAAATCTCCATTTGTTTGGAACCAGTTGTCATGCCAACTGACGTCAGACTTCGGTAAACTCTATTTTGTTTTGGATTACCTCTATTTATACACCTTGTATAATATCTGATGACTGAGGGGATGCAAGAATATATTGCACAAGCAACAACAATAATGCATCAAGTCGAATATGCGATATTGTTATAACGAGAGCAATTATATTCTTGTATCCCTTGAAAAAAGCCATCCAATGTTATTATTACTTGTATCAGGTTGACTTCATTCGAAAGAAATAAATTTCATGTCGGTGTCTTGTAAAAATCACCGTCCACTTCCTTGGTACTTTAAGGTTAACTTCAATACAGAATAGCCAACAAGGTTAAGAACATTTCTGTTAAAATTTTGCATGAAAATTTGTTTATTGTTGATGTTCTGGTCAATTTATCCAGCTCCATTAAGATAATTATTGATGCAGTGTCAATGACATTGAAGTAAATGCATTTCCTAAAATTTGTCAACACAATGGTGAATGGTCCAGTTCAAAGTTAGCATTGTTCCTACTTTGCATCATGGAGGGCTTTTATTAACAAAAAATCGCACGAGGCAAGTGATAAATTTTAACATCGGAAAATATAGTATGTAATTGACTCCAACAATCTTAACATGGCTAAATCATAGCCTCCCTGGATGTGTTATGGTGCCTCATGGGCTTATCATTTTAAAATTAATGACTTCCTCTATTTCATCTTGTGTACAAAATGTAATTTTACAATAAAACTATTGATGACGGTACTCGTATTAGTCTTAAACATTTAATGATGCTGTCCTTAGTCAAAGTATTTACCTTGGAAAAGTAAAAGCATAGCCCATATTCTGCCCATATACTGCTAGTCCCTGGGCCCCAGATGAAGCCCATAGAATGCCAATATGGGACAGCCCGTATTCTGCCCATATACTGCTGGCCCACCTTGGCCCCAGATGAAGCCCATAGAATGCCCATATGGGACAGCCCGTATTCTGCCCATATACTGCTAGCCCACCTAAGCCCCAGATGAACCCCATATAATGCCCATATGGGACGGCCCGTATTCTGTCCATATACTGCTAGCCCACCTCGGCCCCAGATGAACCCCATATAATGCCCATATGGGACGGCCCGTATTCTGCCCATATACTGCTAGCCCACCTGGGCCCAGATGGGCCCCAGATGAACCCCATATAATGGCCATATGGGATAGCCCACATGCTGCCCATATGCTGCTAGCCCACCTGGGCCCCAGATGAACCCCATATAGAATGGCCATATGGGACAGCCCATATTCAGCCCATATGCTGCTAGCCCACCTGGGCCCCAGATGAACCCCATAGAATGCCCATATGGGACAGCCCATATTCAGCCCATATACTGGTAACCCACCTGGGCCCAGATGAACCCCATATCATAATGCCCATATGGGATAACCCATATTTTACCCACATACTGCTGGCCCATCTGGGCCCCATATGGTACCCATATTCTGCCCCATATGGGCTTGCCCATATTTTACCCAGATATTATTGGCCCACATGGGCCCCAGACCTGACCCATATGGGTTATCTGGGCTGGCCCATATGGGACCCATTTGGAACTTGGGTGCAGAATCCTCTGGGGCCCATATGGGTCCGCCCACGTGGGGCCCATATTCTGGCCCACATGGGACCCATGTGCCACCCATATGGGCTTGCTACCTGGGATTATTGACCGTTTCCTCTCACTCTGCTATTTCCCACTTTCAGTTTTTTAATACTGCCTCCTATATGTATGGTCCAGTAAAGTCTCGTGGAAAATGAAAGTGGACTGTCTGCAAACTAAAAAAAAAATAGGCCTACACACAATACACACAATCAAACGGAAAACGGAAGCGGAAATCAATTCGCCCCTAATTCCCTAATTCTTCGAAGAAGCCTCAAAACAGCAAATAAATCAGCACTGGAAATCCAGATATCATTTAACAACATTAATCCCCCCCCCCCCCCATCTGCAAGTAATCGAATTTCATTTTCATAAATTTTCTCCTCCCGTGTTGCATGGGTAGGGTGTGCACGGTAACACGACGTGTGTTTTTTACTATCGGTTTTTGGACGTCATCAATACTGGTATCATGGTGCAGCACTAGATCAGTGGCAGCGACTCCCAGTAATGGAAAAAAAGGCCATTGTCTGGTTCAAGATCATAGACTGTGAACGGCGCAACAAAGTGTAAATAGCTTGCCTGCCGCTCGGGCATACGGAGGGGTATGACACACATCCGTCATGTTCGTATAGGCTTTTTCATTTGCATTAAACATCAACAAAAATTTTCGTCCCTGTTTTATTGTATTTTATTTAGGCCTATACCTATTAATATTTTTTATTTAATTGAAATTTAACTAAACTGTTGCAAACTGCTAACTGATCTGAGCAAACTGACTTGAGCAAGTTCTTTCTCGAAGGCAAAATGCTTGAGGAAGAACTTGTTCAAGTTCGAAACGTTAGCAGCTGACACTTTTGTTTTACATGACACCGGCTTGGGGTCTTCGTTAAGATTCTATAATTAAGTTTAACGAACCGAACCTACAGCATAAACTCTGCTTAGAATAGCTTTTACAGAAAGGTTGTAAATAGCCCATCTCGGTTAAAAAGAAAGTATTTCGCAAACCCCAAAGTGCGTTTTCGTTTGTTGAACTTGCAGTGACCCTTGGCCAAAATTGACCGTCCCATATTATGGGAAATTCATGCTGCGTGCATGGTCGGCCGACTGGCCGTCCACAGGAAAATTCCATTTCTCGGTCACACAGCCAATTTCGGTCATGCTGTGCCGCAATGTGGCGTCACAATCTGCATGATATGATCAAATTCCCGTCATATACATGTTTTATGCTACGTACGGTGGGCCGGCTACAGTTTGTCGTTCTCGATCACGCCACTGGTACTGTTACGAGTAAGAGGAAATGGGTTCTGGCTGCGTGCCAAGAAATCGGGCCGTGGGCGGTGCAGTACAATATTTTATAGTCTGACGTCAGTGTACTTTTTTTGCGACGTGTAGATTGGAATATTTAAATTGTTTCGCCGTCTTTGTAGCGCTGACAAAATAAGTACCGGCAGTTTGCAATTTAGTGAGTATGATGACCATGGAGCAATAATGATGTCTGGAGAAAGGAATACTCTATGGAGTGACAGTGGCTTACTCAGAACTTGACGGGGGAAACTCGCTATATTTTTTTACAATATTTCTTAGAAGTGCCCGTCCAATCCAAGTTGGGTGCACAGTGAAAATATGTGCAATGTATCGTAATTTAGTTGCATACTTTGTGCCAGCGCCACATATCGTACAGTACACTGTCGGTAAATATGACTGTCCTCCACCTGGGAGAGTGTTTACAACCCCCCCCCCCCCCCCCCCCCCCCCCCCCCGCTACGCCGCCCATGGGTGCACCATTAAACGTTGTTGTTATTTGTGAAAACATGAAGTAACACTGTCTGTACTAAAGGTCTTATTTCTCCT
Organism: Hippasteria phrygiana; assembly: GCA_037893225.1. Lineage (NCBI taxonomy): Eukaryota > Metazoa > Echinodermata > Asteroidea > Valvatida > Goniasteridae > Hippasteria > Hippasteria phrygiana. The sequence goes on from JAZGUH010000433.1 coordinate 3,223,121, forward strand.
GCACGTTATGCAGTGCTCATAAAAAGTGCTTGCCAATTTTTTTTCACGAGTCAATCGCAGGGAAACAAGATTATTTTCTTTAATGGCGCCACGTACCATCTACACGTTCTTTAATCAAAATCATTCATTCATGAATTTTGTTTTGGGCGTGATGGTGTGTTTGTATACAAACCACGAGGTTATTCAGCGCGGCGCGTGCACACACATAGTACATGTGCCATACATATCATCATCCATTCCTGTTGGAGTACGAGTACGAGTACCGCGCTCGCGTATTTTCCGCGCAATGTTCGTATTTTCCGATATATGTGAAAATCTGCTTCCGACCTTGTTGGTTCATACAAGTTTATCATACAAGGTGATAATTACAAGTCGTTCACAGGGAGATTTTTGCCTCATTTTAGTAGTGGATGACTCATAAAAATCAGACCATCTTTGCATTTTGCATGAGTCTGTTCTCGTGAAGCAGCAGGAGAATACACACATTCCTTCGTATAAATTTGGAAGAGTAGAATCGACTGCACTCCGATCCGCTAGCACTGCACTGTAGCAGCATTGAAGACACTGTGGGCAATAACATGATGGGGGCACAGCCACAGCTAAGACATGGTGGATTGAAGACTATTCTAGCTGTTCTCATACTAACAACTCTACACGTAAGTAGTACTATTGTAGTTGCTACAAAACACTATGGCATATTGACTACAGAACTTCCAATAAAAGACCAACCTTTTATGCCATTACCAGGCAATAGGCTATACAAATTTATCTTTTCATTTTTAAACACTGATACTAGTGATAGTGATAGTGATACGTATCCTAGCCCAGTATGGACTCCATATGCGTTGTTGCAATGAAGACATCGTCCAACCTGGGCTAATACGTATCCTAATCTTGGAGCTACTTTCTTTCATGTCCTTACACTTTTTCCTATGTAAATTGTAGGCCCACTTTGCTTCAACGTCCTGTGTTTCTTTTTTTGCGTGTAGGGGGACTGTTGGTATTCCTAGTACTAGTACTAGCCTACCTAGAAATTATTCAGTTGCTTGTTAACATTGCATTAAAAAAATTCAATTCAATTAACACTTATTTCCTTTCTACACAGAATAAAGCATAAAAATCGAAATGAAATTACCGTGAGAGGTATATATTCTAATTTCTAGAAAGCAGAAGTTTGTATTGAAATGCCTAAACTAAAGACGGACATTGTAGGCCCTATATATTAAAACAAACACAGTTTACATATGGCACAAACTGCATGAACTGGGGCCGGGGCATCGATGTGATTGCGCTGTAATTTTTTTGTAAATGTAATCATTTTCCTTGTATGAATAAATAAATCGAACAAAAATCAACATGACCACACACTGATGCATTTTTATAGTATATATAGGCCCGTCATTGTACACTACCTCTTGCACGTGTCAATATTTTAATATTTATGCCAGCGCCAGTACCCATCACATCCCACATGTACAGTATATTAAAACCCTCCTATGCAAACATACATTCATTCTGAGCCATGTTGTTGTATGGGTCAAAATCAGTCAAGGTGATTGTTTTTTACCCTCCTGCCATAGTACAAAACCACATGTAATCTGATCATGTCTGCGTAAAAGTATAGCAGGGGAGGTGGAAGGAAATTTTGACTGATTTTGACCTTTTAAATAGTAGGAGGGTTCTAATTAGTTTAAAGACCAAGTAAAAAAAAACATGTTTAGCGTCCGGGTTTTTTTTTAAAGGAAGGAGGAGGGGCTTTTTATTCTTTATTTTCAAGATGGCCGTAGGTTTTTCAAAAAGGAGACATACAGTTATTCTAATAGTTTTAGCAAGTTTGTATTGTATTTTCCGGTGGATTGGTTGACATTTTCAGGAGTTTTTCACCACATTTTCCACTGGTAAAGATTTTTTTAAATCCAGGCGGCCCCCAATGCATGAAATTCGCCCAATGCATGAAATGTGAAGCATCTATCACTCACACGGAAGAGATCACACAGTTTGAATTGTGACGCTCTAGTATATATTTTACTGGATTTAACTGGTTTTTTTAAGTAAAAAGATAGAGCACCTTCGTAATATCAAGACCTATAGCTGGATTATTTTGTGCAAATCTCCTTATGTTTCCGCGAAGGACGTTTCTTATTAAATTCATTTTGTTCCAAAGTCGGTGTGAAAATATTGCATCGGTACCGAAGTTGTGGGAACTTTAACAAAAGGTGCAACAAACAAACCACGAGCCCGCGAAAATACCACTCCAGCGAAGCGTAGCTTTTAACTAAATTGTGAGCATATTTTCTGATCGTATGGCGTACAAAAAACACACATCAATTTTTAGTCGCCCAGCCACGGTTCAGCGATCTTTCTATTTATTTTTTTTCGAATTTAGTGCAACTATAGAGAGAAATTCTTTGGTATCAGCACGTACTTTGGAGAGTAAAAAACCGCAACTGGTCTCAAGGACTTTACCTGGAAAAACGTGGTAATAACGTGGTATTATCCCCGCATTTATCTTGCCTATTCTGTTATATAACTTCAAATACTTGACGGTAACACCTTCAGATACCCTCAAGCGTTTGTGTTTACATTATTGTACTTGTAAATATTGCCCTGTGATTTTACTTTGCGTGTGTGGAGCTATAAAACATGCTGTACTCCAGTTTTACGATGCCTTTTCACGTTTCGTCATGGACCACATGGTATAGTGATGCTAATGAAGGGCGTATTAAAGTAAACCAGTCAAGCATGCCTTGTGTGCCCAAGTGGTTTAACCTGCCCCATACGATACATGTAATGCGATCACTCCATGGCTGCACCCAGCACGATATGGGACCAAGGGGTACCCCCTCTTGTCCCAATACTCTAACACATGCCCCCCCCCCCCCCCCCCCCCCTGGATATCTGAAAGGAATTCATGAGATTCCGGGAACACAATGACCAACACAAATGATGGGGGAGGGTGGTGGGGGTGTTTTCTCCGTCCCACATCTTGCTTCAAATGTCCATGGCCGTCCACGGGTGGTTGTTTTGTTTACATTTTACGGTCATTGGACACGTGGGTGAAAAGGTCTATAACGCGCTGGCCATTACATAATGGGTACCGCAACTCTGAACCGGACATTTTCTTTTGGAAATTTTGATTGAATAATTAAGTACTTCCTCCTGTGGCGATTCGTATGCGATTCCATTCGTATGCGATTACATGTGTGAATTCCATTTTCACTGTAGTATTTTACTGTAATTTTTTTTCTTCAACTTAACCCAAAAGGGCCGGTCACACTGGCCACGATAACGAAAACGATGCGAATAAACGCTGGCCAGTTCGGTATTTCAAAGGTTATTCGGGATTAAATTGTTGACGTAATGTCACGCCATACGCGAACGATCATTCTCATTGAATTTAACACGTGCGCGTTGTGCGACAACCTTTTGCGTTCAAACGCGCGCGTTAGGTCACGCGGGTCATTCTAGTCTGGTTCCCAGACCAAAATATTCTGACTATTTCTGATGAAAAGTGGCAGAATTCTGCCGAAAATTTTCCGAACTTGTTTTCGGTAACATTCGGCTGTTTACGTTGATGTTCGCAATAACAAAATGTCTGTCAGACCCGTTACAGATCCTGAAATTTGAATTCTCAAATATAAAAACTGAAATATCAATGCCACACTCTTGCAGTATTTTGTCGACTGGATTTTGCAAGAATATTAAATTTGAATGATGCCACTGACGTCACTCGGACTAACACTACGTCATGATCTATTTTAAACCGTGGTAGCTACCTGACCTAAGATTTAGACGTCAGGGAATCTTCAGGTCAGGGAACCAGACTAGGGTCAATCGGGATAAAAATGTCATTTTGCACATGCGCGGTTGAAATACCGAACTGACTTATTGGTGGCTGGAACGCGCGCGTATTACACGCGCGACAATTTCAGCAATCAATGTCGTTTATTATCACCGTTTTCGTTATCGTCGTTCTTATCGTGGCAAGTGTGACCGGCCCTTAAAGGTACACATTGCTTTGGATTTTGCGATTTGGGCTATAAAACTGAAATGGATATGGTTGGGAAGCTTTTTTAAAAGTAGAATATACAGATTCACATAACTATCCCTTCAAATTGCGTGGTTTTTGTTTAATTTCGTGACAAATAACGGTCCGCCATTTTGTAGAACCAAATTTTTGACTCCACAAAATGGCGGACTGTGTTCACCAGTCGTATTTCCAGTCGCATCTGGTTGAAGTACGTTCTGTTGATCCATTTTTATGTACTGTGGCACGGCGCGCAGCACTGGCGATATATGTCGAGAGGTAGAGAATTGTACCTGGCGATCATCTGATAGGTTTACAAGGCCACTGGCTGCGGCGCCAGCCTAAAGACTCTCACAGCGTATTTTGCGCATTATAATAGACGGTGGTATTTAGTACTGGAAATAAGTCTATGTATCGCGGGTCAGATGTCAGGGGTAAGCGGCCAATTTTTTTGTTTCGTAATCACTAATCACTAATAACAACACATTATACGTGTTTTTTTGCATGAACAACTCTTATAAAAGATAAGGAACATTTCCAAACAGTAAAATTTCATGACATTTGAAGGCAATGTGTCCCTTTAAAGAGACACATTGCCTTCAAATGTCATGAAATTTTGCTGTTTGGAAATGGTCCTTATCTTTTTTTCTTTTCTGTTTTATGCAAAAAAACACGTATAGGCTAATGTGTTGTAATTAGTGAGTAGTGATTACAAAACAAAAAATTGGCATCTACCCCTGACATCTGACCAGCGAAACATAGACTTATTTCCAGTAGTAAATACCAGCGTCTAAATAATGCGCAAAATAAGTTGTAAGAGTCTTTAGGCTGGCGCCAGGTACCATTCTCTACCTCGCGACACATATCGCCAGTGCTAGCGCGCCGTGCCACAGTATAGGCCTACATTAAAATGGATCAACAGAAACAAGATCGAGATACATCCAAAAAGAAGAAGAAATAAATTGAGAGGCCTGATGTGAGGCACACGAACCGATATCTATACTATATCATCATGATACAAAAATAGCATTGGGAACCAGACCTTCTTGTACCACACAATGCGTTGGCGCCAGGCTGGCCCCGCGGCCATCCATTTACGAGTACCGTCTGTGTCGCGACGAGACAGTCCCGATATCCCTACCATATATCATACACCCAAGACGCGGCGCAGGCTTCGCTTCACCCGGCCAGGCTACACAAGCTCCTTACAAGGCTTGTGGCTTGACCATAATGGAATAACAAGTTTATTCCAGCATCTATTTTTATTTATTAACTATAAAAAAAGTCGTTGAATATCACAAACAGACGGTTATTGTAATAATTGCCCAGACGTACTTCAACCAGCTGCGACTGGAAATACGACTGGTGAACACGATCCGCCATTTTGTGGAGTCAAACATTTGGTTCTACAAAATGGCGGACCGTTATTTGTTACGAAATTAAACAAAAACCACGCAATTTGAAGGGATAGTTATGTGAATCTGTATAAAAGCTTCCCAACCATATCCATTTCATTTGTATACCCCAAATCGCCAAATCCAAAGCAATGTGTCCCTTTAACAGTCCCAAATACTCACATTTTCGTGATTTTGCACGCACTAGGGGTAAAGGGCATATTCGAAACACCGTTCTGGAGTGACCCGATTACAGTGTTCTCGGGTCGCCGATCATTCGAATTGATAAGGAAGTGCATGTCGGAGTGCTTAGTGGCGCCATTCAAGATGGCGACGCCTATGAACGAGCTAAATTGTAATACATATAGTAATGCTTCTCGTCAGTTATCATTAATATGACAAAACTTTATCTTGTTTTGCCTTCCTGTTTTGATTTTTGTACCACCGCGTATACTATATCAATTATATGCCAAACCAATGCGTCTTCCCAAGTCACACTATTTTACCACGAAATAGCTCAGAAGTACTTGTTGGTCAAAACGAGATATTATTTTCCCAATAAAATATGAAAATCACAGGCGCAGTAAAACCGTTTAACTTTATAAAAACAATAACATTGAAAAAGTCCACTCTATTCTGAAAATTTGGGAATTTACAAAAAAAACACGTTTTGGTTTTTATAGATTGATTTTATGTTTCTTGTTTCATGACAGCGATTGCCAGTTTTAACGGATTTTTTCGGATACACAGACTAGGCCTATACATGTAGTCCACAAACGGGTCAGGCTTGCTGATGGTCGGTCGGTCGTTCGGAATAACCGTTTCTAGAACCAAATTGTGTTTGTTTTGTTTTCAAAACGGGTTTTGATGAAGTTTGTCCATTTATAGTTATTTAAACTGCATTATCCACATTTTCTCGTTTGAAGTCGCCTCGTCATCGTCCCGTCGCCATGTACAAACATGGGGATTACGACGTGTATAGTTGACAAAACAAAACAAAAACACTCATGATGCGCAGAAGCCGAAGATGATTCCCGTATGTTACGGACAATCATCTCATTAGAAACGCTACCCCACACACTAGCACTATGCGCTTCCCTCGATAACTGTCAGGGACCCTCCCAACATTAATCAACTGTTTTTTTATTGTCATGAAAGTTCGGCGTTCTCTGCCATTCTTATAGAAATATATTACAGCCCAATGGCTTGTACATTTTAGTGAGCGTTTTAAGTCAATTAGTATTACCCATAGGCCTATGTCACCTTCCAAACTATTCACATTTTTCTCAAAACTCACAATTTTCTCAAAACTGGATATATAGCTTTTGAAAACAAAATGAGTGTAATGTTTTCGATTTTGGTTATTTATTACTTGTAGACATATATCCTAATTCTTTTCTGATCAGTGCCGTTCATCCAGCATACAAGAGGTGGATTATTCACTGGTCATAATCCGGGAGGAGGGAGGGGAATTTGCTTGATTTGTTTTGTTGGGGAGGGGGGTGGGGGAGGGGGTGGGGGAGGGGATGGGGGTGGGGATGGGGGTGGGGGAGAAGGGGATGGGGGTGGGGGAGAAGGGGAAAGGGGATGGGGTTGGGAAGTTTGGGACAGCCCCGGTCCCCACAACATTGCACGTACGTGTGAATTGCATAGTCATTGTGTCGGGGATGCACTAAGTGACGCCTTGTACCAAGACTAAACTCTATTTTCATAAGATGGAATTTGCGTCGGGGTGATGTAATTTCAATATTGGGTTTTTTGTCCATCACAGATGTATCTTATGAATAGTTTGCTGCGGTACAGGCCGCTATATCAGATTCGAACCAGCCAGCCGGTGGTCGAGTGGTAAGACGTCTGCACTAGAAAGCAGGAGGTCGTGGGTTAGAGTCCCACCCGAGTGATTTTTTCCCAAATATTCTCTCGGGACAACACTGAGTATAGGCCCCCCCCCCCTACAGTGTTTATAAAATACCCGGTACCTCGGTGAAGTGCAAAAACCCAATATTGAATAGTATACAAATATTTACTGCTTCAAGTGGTGTAGTAAAACTAACCTACCGAGGTGATCCATGGAGCATTCTATTTTCCCGAGGCGAAGCCGAGGGAAAATAGAATGCTCCATGGATCACCGAGGGAGGCTAGTTCTACCACACCACGAGATAAAGCAGTAAATATTTGTTGTATAACACCTCACCCACAGATTCTGCTTGATTTTAAAATGTTAAAATTATTTAAATCTAAATACAGTTAAAATGGACTTCTATTTTAATACATAATTAGTGAAAAATGTATCTGCTCTTTTCGAAACCACCCCTTAGTGAAATGTTTGAACCCAGCTCTGCAACGCTGGCACTTCGGAACGTTACGCGCAACGCTCAACGCGCACACCCGCATGCATCTGCACATTGATCTCCATTATAAACACTGGGTATGACACCGCGTCATGTTTGTGCACGAAAGCGCGGCCGCGCAATGGCGGCGCAAGAGGGTGGGTAAACGCGCACTGTGTGTTCGCTTTATGTACTGTCTGGAGAAGTGGATTATCGAAACAATTCTTAGCCTGATAACGTTATGGGGAGTTTAAAGAGGAACTAAAACGGCATTTTTTTGTTGACTTTTTTGACTTATCTGATAGTTTATGCCTCCCCAAAGCTAATGTAACAAGTTTCATGATTCTGAAAAATCAAAAAAAAATGTTTTTGAGCCATTTCTTTCTGAGCCACTTTGACTCGATTCAGAAAAGGCCGAGGTCAAGTGCGTGCCGTATCGCGCGAGTATTGACGTATACGTGTAGAAACATATGACGTCACTGTATTATACGACAATGTTTTACGTAGAGTCTGTACGTCTTTTTTTGTCTAAGGCTAGTATTACTTGCTGTGCTTTTTGCTCATGATTCAGGAGTAACACTACGATAAACATATTTTAAAGTGATGACATCTTTGTGAGACGCATTTAGAATTGGGGTTGTAGGCTTGTTCTTGTTGAAAAGCTAGTTATGAGTCATACTTTCCTTTGTTTGCAGTCGGCTTTTATTGGAACCTGCGCGGTGAGTAGTGTGTGAGCTGATGCTATACTCTCTGGCGACTTTGCTTATGCAGCCCTCATAAGGACCCGCACCTTCTCAGAACCATACACACAATTTCTGTTATAAGGTATCAGACTCAATCGCATGCAGCGCATGCGGTACCGTGCGTGTACAATGCATGTTGAGTCAAGCGAGCGTGGACAGGGAGACGGCCGGGGCTCTGACTGCTCAAGACGGCAACCACAGGCAACGTCGTCGCGGTGGTGCGCGTGAATCCGGGGCACGATTGGAATGCTCGGTGCCTCGAGTTGGAATGGGTCCAGCCTTCAAACGGAATTGTGCCTTCAAACCCAGCTGAGTTTTCATACTAACACTATCATCTATACAGTCTTTGGCGAAATGTTCTGCACATATTTTCGACCATTTCGACAGCCCAAAATCAGATATTGTATTGTCTACAAAGCGGACCCACTGTCGCCTTTGAGCTCCATTCAGCACTGGGAATCGCAGTAAGGTTAGGTCAGGGTTTTTGTCGCTGTTCCTCGTGCAACCCCCAACTACACACGATCGAGGCATAATGATTATCTCAGAACCATGCTCATACTGAAATAATATCAAAATTAGACAAAATAGACGGGAAAACGGAGGAGTTAGGTCGACAAAAACTCTTCAGCAGCATCAACTCCACGTACGTACATGCATAGTGTTTGGCTGTAGCATCAACCGACTCTACACGTGTAATAAAAAAATTCCTTTCGTCTGCAAACTAATCTCCATCAGTTAAAAGAGTATTTAAACTGTCGGAAAAGTCCAAAAAGTGAAAAATAAAATTGCCGTTTTAGTTCCTCTTTAAGCGCTCCCCAAAAAAAATCAGTAAGAAAAGTGAATTGTTGTTTCATTTGTATCACACCTGTAAGTGTAAGTCATTAGAGCAGTTGTATAATACAAATTTAATAATCGTATTGAATATTATTCTGAAATGACATCGTATTTTTAATTCTGAGCACCCAATGTTAAATGTATTATTTTATAAACTGAACACTCACAAAGAGAGAATGTATCGAGGTTCATTCAAATGTAACACAAATTTACTACAAAATGGAGCACAATATTAGAAAGTAAAAAGTCAAAACAAAACTCGCTGGGAAATATGAAAAACTAATAAACAATCCTTCATCCTAAGGCACAACTAAAAGACTCATCGTGTAATGATTTTTAAACAGGATGTTTTTATGTCTCACTCGGTCTCACTCGATTGCTTCTGTTAAAACGGGAAGACGGTTTAATACCGCCCACCTCCACACACACCTGCAATCGCGGACCTCCTATTGTTCCTCTTTTGTTTATACTCTTTTTCGGAAGGCCTCCCATATGTTTTGTACACGATTTTCAATCGTGGACGTTCGGTCAATCGTGGACCCTTTGTCTACGCCCTGACTCTTGTGTCCCTATAGTCCACGATTGCCGGTATCAGTACACACCCACCCACACCTAAAATGCACACATGCACAGCTATCGTAGTTCCCAGGCCTATCCTATCAAGTATGCTGATAAGTATGTTATAAGCGACCGCCCCTCGTATACATTTCTATATTTTTAATTGTGTTATTATAGAAGTTTCGTTTCTGTGCATTAACTTTTCTTTAGTTGTAACGTTATACATGTACATTGATATCAACGTTATAGACGCACCGTTAAATAATAATCATCAGCTTACTTGTGAAAGGATATTCCCTTTTCCCGACTAAAGTTTCCATCCATCTCCGGGCAGTTCACTGCATGCCTCGCACACATTAACCATTGTTCTTGTCTATTTTGACCAATTCGGTTGCGAATTCCATTTTGTTCCCACGAAAATGAAGAATTAAAGAAAAAAAGTCTTCCACTTTAAAAAAAAAAAAAATCCGTTGAAAAGCACACACAACGCAGTCGCGTCACGTTCGTTCTTTACCCTCGTTTAAAGCGCGCACTCAGGACGGCGTTTAGACGCGGTGTCCTATCCAGTCAATATAATGGAGATCAATGCATCTGCACCATTGATCTCCATTATACAGACTGGATGGGACACCATGTCTTGTTTGTGCACAAATGCGCGGCCGTTCTTGTCTATTTTGACCAATTCGGGTGCGAAATCAATATATTTTTCTACGAAAATGAAGAATTAAAGAAAAAGAGTTTTCCACTTTTTCAAAAACTCCGTTTGAAAGTGCACACAACGCAGTCGCGTCACGTTCGTTCTTTACCCTCTAATAGAACGCGCACTCAGGTCGGCGTTTAGATCAATGATCTGCACACAATACCGCGCCATGGGTAGAGTTCTTTGGTTGCTAATGGTATAGTACTTTGGTTGCTATGGGTATAGTACTTTTGGCCGTGCACAGGAAGATAGCAAAAATAGAAAATGCCATGCGACTCGCTCTCGGCAATCAAGACACAGAATCTGTTGATGAGGTGTTATAAACTCTATTATTAGAAATACAATACGAAAATGGCCTAATCGAATACTTACATTTTCGAACTCGGCATATGAATTTGTTAACCCCACTTTTGTTCACTTAATTTCACAGTTTAAATCTGGCGCGTAGAGTATACCACAGAGGTCTAGGGTTATTAAATTGGATTAACGCTGGCCCTGTGTAGCTGTGCGTTCGGCCCTGAAATGTGGACCGGCACACTCCATTCACAAAATGGGTAAAACAAAACATGTTTGCACGAGGGCATGCATAAACACGGGCACTGGTTTATAGCTGCAAGTAGGAAACAAAGATATAGTTAAGTTTAATAATTGTTTAATTTTCTAAACAACACATAATCGCAATTATTTTGGAAAAGACATACGTATGTGGGTGTACATGCATATATATACTCCCCACATACAAAATGGTACGGCCCAATAAACAAGTGTACGTTCTTTGCATCACATAATTTCTGTAGCTGCCTTGAATGAACAGTATTCAGTACCAAATTTACATTATTTCAAAATGAAATTAACTCCTCAAAAGAACACAGTTTTAATCCCAGATAACTGATTCACAAATGGATAGTTTTTAAATGTCTTAGTTACAGTAAAATCGAAGAAAATCTGTCTTGTAAAACGGGTGATGAGCAGAGTCCAAGATCATGTAACGCGTGGTAAGCAATGATAAATCGATGTAAGTCTCGAACAATGCCTTATCGATCGAAAGTTGTCATTGGCCACTTTTTTCTTTGTGAAAAGTACGTAGGTTTTTTTCAACCAATCATAACAGGTTTTACATGTAAGGAAAGAGGAGGATCTAAGCTATTCGATTCCGTTTAACCCCGTACGATTCGATACTCCAGTAAGGAGTTACAGTCAAAAGAGTCGACGCGAGGGCGCTCAATCGGTGCGTTTACACAGAAAAATGATGAAAAGTTCACATTTTCAAAGCCGAAAGTACGTGGATTTTTTTCAAGATAAAATATATGTATGTATATCACGAGAACGACAAAGAGTTAAATCGTATAGAACCGTTTAACCCGGTGAAAAAGACCGCATGGTTATCAAACTATGACTCGAAACGTCGAAAAAAAGGGTCATTTTACGCGGATTTTCGCCCGGAAATGGGCCCCGCACAGAGGTTTGAGCTTAAGTGAACACAACAAATTCATATGCACATTAAGCTCTTTTAGAAAAATTTGCGTTGTTACAAAAAGGGGTGATACAAGAATCGTTTTCTGAAGTTTTTATCGCCTAACATGGGTGCTATTCCACATTATTACTGCATGCTGACACATGATCAGGTCTGTCATGAGGGCATGGGAATATGCACAGGAGGCGGTAATTCCGGGAGACACCGCCTACTGAGCACTCCCTCTCTGCGATTCAGTGCATTTGCACGTACAATGTAGCTTGAAGGTGATGAGGGGTGGGGGTAATAACCCGGGTTAGGGTAAACGGCCTGCCACGCTATTTCCTATATATTTGCCACGGACAACTTCTGACCGACATTAGAACCAAATCTACCGGGATCAAGCGTCGAGAGGATTGTAGTTTCCATGAAAGCTCTCGTTTTTGAGATTTGAGCCCCTTCATGCACCGAAGTCACCACGTTTTCGGCTATTTGTACTACTTATACTACCTTCCAGTTCTTCGTGTTTCTGCTGAATCCAACAGATTTAAAGTGTTAAGCCTTTGAAGCCGACAAAAACCAACAACTAGAACAAAAATCCTGCTGTTTACTGCACAGTTTAAAAAAAGTCGGATAGAAAAAAATGCCCCACTTATGGATATCATGGGATGAATGAATTGCCATTTAATCTGAGTTCCCTTTGATATAGATGGACTGGGAGGGTTTCCTCACTTCCCTCAGTTACTTTTAATGACGTTGTGGGGAAAAGCCAGAAAAAGCATACGGCTGCTAGTGCTAAAAAGAGAAAGTGGGCAGAGACGCAAAAAGTGTTGTATGTTATTAATTTGCCTCAGACTTTTCTCGTTTGCTGTGGTGTGATGTTTCCGTTTGCAAACGAGACAAGGAAATGGCTTATACGTGTATAGTTTCATTCATTTCCTCTGGATTTTCCCGAATCCTCGGTTTTACTGAATCCTCGTTTTTACTTTGGTCTTCTTTTGTTTACTGTTGATGGATGTGTTTTGAGATATAGGCTTATTCGATCGTTTGTTTTTCATGTTTATTTATCAGACAGGCATGCAACTTTTCCTCGGATCAGCTGATTTCCTCGTTTTTCACTTCACACTTAGGCCTATGCCATTGAAAATTGAAAAACACTTTTGTACAAAGTCTTGTAAAGATTGAACTTTCCTCGTTTTTTTATTCCAAGTTGCATGCCTGATCAGACTATTTGCTGTACTGATCGCCCTTACATCTCATGCATGGCCATGACCGTTTTAGAGAGAACTTGGAACGTATATATCCATCACCTTAACATTACTGCGTCAACTTTTGTGACGGTCCCTTAGATGGGACTGAGACGGAATATTCCATGAGGGAAATCATTTCATGCGCTGCATACGAAGCGTGTAGCGTGCTCAACTACATGCCGGCGGACATCTATAAATTCACATATTATTTGGCAATGCTTGTTTGAAATGAATGAATTTGTCAGTTTATTTAGCTTTGCGAACACTCAGAATATTCGTTTGTAGTTTTGCTGTTCTTTTTACACAAAACGACAATTCCTGCTGTTAAAAACTGTTTATTTTTCTGCAGTTGATTGCTGATCGTGTTATTTTGGATTTTAATTGAGGCACGGCTGTCTATTCTATAAAGATGCTAAACATATTCGAAAACATACCCCAGTATGTCAGATATATTTGTATTTCAATTTGACATCCTTTTCAGTTGATATTTGACGGGGTTGTGTTCTTCGAATCACTTCCAAGGTTACTTTAAAAATCCGGTCCAGAATAGCCTTGACACCCACCTACATGTAACTCGATACCCCAGTCAGAGATATATAGATTGAAAACTCCCTACTACCAGTATCACAGGGGTCAGTCAAGGCAGTTTTTGCTAAACACAAATGTACACACCCCCTTTTGTACATAGTAGTTAGAATGGTACCAAATTCTAAGATTGCACTCGGGGGTTAATATCAGCAAGTAAATATCGTCTGGGAGAGAAGAGACAGGTACGTATTTTTGCACAGGGTTTATAATTAAACCCTGTCCACGACCTTTGTAAAACCGATCGAAGAATAATCCATGCTATTTGTGCATAATTTTCTTAGATGACATTTTGTCGCGTTTAGCTCGTCTTGCATATCTTACAATGAAATTTGTAATGATCATACTTTTTAAATGTTTGGCCATATACATGTAACAGGTTTTTCTAGAAAAACCTGTTACATGTACATGGCAAAAATTAAAAAGTATGCCCATCTGTCTTGACAGCCTGAGCTCCATAGAAGTGCACATCATGACGCGACGATTGGCCACAATGACACTTGTCTTGCACTCATTGCTCCATAATTTACTTCCTGTTCTTAGTTTTTCTTTTGTACTTTTTGTTAATATTAATTTATTGATTTGAGTGTTATTATTATGCAAACTGTAGGCTATAGTTTTATTACCTTGCATATAGCCATATTCAGGATGTATATATTGTGTGTGTAACATTTTATGAGGTCATTTGGCGAAAATTGGCGGCCACTTGAAGTTTCAACCTTTGCTCTTCAGGACGGAAGATTGGTCTTTTGGCAAAGTGCCAACAGCTGGCTGGAATTGCTTGGATAAGTCATTGGCCTTTTGTTGGTTGGGTTGTTAGGCTATTTGTTTGGTTTTCTGGTTTTGTTTGGTTTTCTGGTTTTGTTTTAATGTAATGTTTACTTGGTATGTCGTTTCAATATTTTTAAGGTTAATTCGCACAGTGGTGACACTCGCCCCCTTAAAAAACTGTGACCCTCAATGTTTCCGTCCGAAAATTCCTCATAGCCTAAAGAATTCAGTGCATATAAGATAATGTATTTGTGAAAAGTAATCATTAAAGTTATGTTTGTAGAAATACCGCGTGCAGTACGCCTATCCAGCACTAATTCGTTCAAGATCGATATGTTTATTAGCTTCAGAATAATATACAAATAATGAATGTTTGTGAGTGCGATGGTATTTTATTTTATGAGGTGACATCATGCAGTGTTCCATTCCACGAGGCGAAGCCTAGCGGAATGGAAAATTCTATACCCGTCCCCAGTCACCTAACGGCGAATAAAATTATTCTTGCCATTGTACGAATGTGAAACCTTCATTATTTTTTTTATACAACACCTGAATAAATCTACGTCATCTGATTGGTCAGAGCTCGACCGATGGTGTAACCGTGCAAGGGAAGATCTATTCACCGTAGAATAGAACTTCTATTTTTGCGGTGCTGCCGCGCCGTGCGTTGGGACGCAAATGATTCAGTGCACGTAATCAACGATCCACCAATCAGATGACGGGGATTTATTCAGGTGTTGTATAAATGCAATTGTTATATCGCCGTCTTGGATACTGTATTTTGATTGGACTAGAACGATCACGTGTCCGGTCTATAAAAATGATATCACACAGGATATCACACATCAGCCAGCTATTGAGCTATATCCTTGGTACCCACGCAATTTTCACCTACACTGTTGACGGTAGTAAACTATAATAGGAGCAGCGAACTAGCAAACGATCAGCTGTATCATTGGTACCCACGCAATTTTCACCAACACTGTTGATAGTAAACTGTAGTGGGAGCAGCGGACTAGCGGACTAGCAGACGATCAGCTGTTTTGATCGCGTGATTTGTTTGAGTTAATTTCCACCGAGCAAGGCAAGTTGAACGGGGGAAACAAACTGCGTTTGGCGATATATAAAAACTGCGTTTGGCGATATAAAAAAACAATTGTTGACTGCTGTGATGTGGGATATGACGTATTTTTATTCAGGGAAGCCTGAATAATTCCCCGCCATCTGATTGGTGGATCGTCGATCACGCGCATTAAATATCTATTCCTACTAACGCACGGCACCGCAAAAATAGAAGTTATATTCAACGTGTTGAATAGAACTTCATAATTCCACGGTCACATGTCGCTGCACCACGGCTGTCAACTGTCATTAACACAATATGGCGGCCGTTTGTTCTTCCAACAGACGATTAAATATAGGAACTCGTAGGTGATGCTGGCGCTGCTAATAGCCCGTTCTCACTTGAACGATTTTTTTTTACAACTGCGGTGCGACTAAAAAACCGTACAGCCGTGCGATTTCCGTACGAATTTCCCTGTTTCTTTCCCGTGCGACTTTTCCTCCCGAAACATCCGATAACGGTTCAAGTTCCGTGCGACTGTCGTACAACCTGTACGAGTCCGCGCAAGTGCCGTGCGATTTTTGTTCAACTCGCGTGCGACCTGTGCGCATGCGGTACAACCGCCGTACAACCAATCAGAGCGCCGTGCGACCGCCGTACAAGCGCCGATTCGCGCGAATCGCATAAAAGCAGGGCCTTTTGGCGTCGATCTTGAACCGCACTTGATGTTCGACAGTCAACAAGTATTCAACACAACACAACGATGCCACCAAAGAAGAGTGATGACAAGCAGGCAGGCAGCAAGAACGGCACGGCTCAACGGCACGGCTGAGCCGTGCGACTCTCTTCAGACTCAGGTGCGACCTATCCGACTGCCGTTCGACTACAATAATTGCAAACCTTGCGCCCGTTTTCGGATTGTTAACCCGAACACAAGGCGGACTAACTACATTCGGTCTATAGAGGGCAGTATTTAAAAAAATCCGTGTTTTTTTCTAACGATTGCCGGCTGGCAATACTTTTCTTGAAAACGACAGCACACCAGGTGCCATCATTTTACAGGATGATTGAGACTGCTATTAACTTACATTCTAGTCAGGTATTTCGTAATAATTCAGTAAAAGAAAATTGGGAGGATTACCAATCGTGTACACACTACCTTTAACTGATTCAGAACTGGACAACTTTTTGTCGCAGTTTAAATTTTATGCGGGACTGGGAAGGGAAAACGGCAGTACGGCACGTTGTACACAAAGAAGTCCATGCAAATGATGCATGCAATCCGACGGGAATTTATTCAGGCGTTGTATAAAACAAATAATAAATGTTTCACATTCGTGCAATGTTAAGAATAATTTCACTCGGTGACAGATGGAATGTCCCATTCCACTCGGCTTCGCCTCGTGGAGTGGAACATTCAATCTGTCACCTCATAAAATTATTCTTACCATTGCACTCATAAACATTCATGATTTGTATAATATTGAAATACAATATGCCAAAAAGCAATTGGAATGCGACACGTACACTTGAAAAACGAGAGTGGTTGTGTATTTAATGAAGGTTATAATTCATTTATTCACCTGTGACAAAAACGCACGTCTGAAATTTAACCCAATGTTGAGAAAAATGCAAATTTCGTTCAGTATTATGACGAACTCAATGAATAGTGATATATAGTGATGCATACAATGGATTCTCAGTTTGCAAATATTCGTCTCTTATCGCCATAGCCCCACGCGTATCTAGCCTTGATCCCCTGTGTTTGTTGTTTTGCATCTTTCAGGTCAGTGGTTAGCCTTGTACCTTTGCTGGGGGAGATTACTGACATATAATCTGGTGTTGACATATTGAGGTTCAAACAAAGAAAATGCCGAAAATTTCTGGAATACTTCAACCATGGAGGTAATACCTCCATGCTTCAACAAGAAGAGTTTCTCAAAAGAGATAAGCAGTTTGCGCCGCCATCATGGCATGCAGAGGTTCAGATCTCATTTCAATATGTCTGTATCATACATTTATGTTATACTTTCCACTCGACGTGAATTTCAGTAAACAATAAACTTAAATGTAGTTTTCATCATTTGCAAACATAAACAAACTACTGAATTATTATGAAATACCGTACTAGACTAAGTAAATAGCAGTCTCAAGCATCCTGTAAAATCATGGCACCTGGTGTGCTGTCCTTTTCAAGAAAATTGGAAATCTATATCGTTTTCCAACGATTGTCGGCCGACAGTCGTTGGAAATAGCCTAGTTTCCCGACCTGAATAATTCACTGACATCTATTGCTCCGTTTTGTCTAAAGTATGGTCAGGGAACTAGACTACTAGAGCATAATTGTTTTCTTCTGTTTTTCTAGCATTTATGCACACAAAACTTTAAACAGGTCAGTGTTACAGTATTTTCTAGTATGCTATAAAATACTAAACCCCCAAATCCATTTATTTCTGAAAATTACAGCAAAAGCAAATCGTGTACTACCGATACCTTAATTTGAAAGATCTCTTTTTGCGGGAAAAAATACTTCTGACTTCTATGCGTGACAATAAACACAATGTTAGTACATACAATATACATTCGTAAGATTATATTCCAGATTGTACATGTATTATGCAACAATTTTAACTAGAAAGTATTAAGAAAATTGCTTAAGGTAATTCCTCAAAGTTCAAGTGTTGTGACTTTCAATTTCAGCTGAATATTGTTCGGGTAAACCAACCTTTGCTAAAACTCGGCTGTGCAATTTTATTTCCCCATTGGAAAAAGTTTATAAAATTGAAACCGCCTTCCACCCAAGATAAAAACACTCTAATAAGGTGGCGCGGATCAAGGAAACCAACTTGCTTGGAGTGTTTACAGGAATCAGTTGAACTTCAACTTCGTATGGGAAATCTTCAGTATCTGGTACAACAGAAACATTTGTGGAATTTATTTCAGAACACGGCGTATCCTTACAAACGATATCACATCTCATCTTTTGTGACTATTTTTACAATTTTCGTCCCGGTAATTGCCTTTTCCACTTTTGTTCGCCGTTTAGCTATTTGTCTTTTGTTTACTAACAAACAGCAGCAGGAACAACACTAACAATAACTGCTTATACGGCATATATATACTGATTATACGGCTTATAGGGAAGCTGTGCCATTGGGTATGGATTCGAAAGAAAAAAAAAGTCACATTTCTCTCACCACAACTGTAACTGACCAACCATGCAACCACTGCTGTGGAATTTACACACACCCTCTTCATCCTGCAGAGTCACGTGATATCATTATCCAAAACTTTCCAACTCCCACTCGGCAAGTCCAAGCACATTGATCTCCATTATACTGTAATGGAGATCAATGTCTAAGCACAATATACGTTATAGCGGCCATTTTCAAGTTCAAGTTCCGTGCGACTGCCGGACAACCTGTACGAGTCCCGCGCAAGCGCCGTGCGATTTTTGTTCAACTCGCGTGTGACCTGTGCGCATGCGGTACAACCGCCGTTCAACCAATCAGAGCGCCGTGCGACCGCCGTACAAGCGCCGTTCGATCCGCGCGAATATCGTATACAAGCAGGGCCTTTTGGCGTCGATCTTCATAACCGCACTTGATGTTCGACAGTCAACAAGTATTTAACACAACACAACGATACCACTGAAGAAAGGGTGATGACAATCAGGGCAGGCAGCAAGAACGGCACGGCTGAGCCGTGCGACTCTCTTTAGACTCCCGTGCGACTCCCGTGCGACTGCCGTGAGACCCCCATGCGAACCGTGCGACAGCCGTATGGAAATTGTCAACAATTGAAAAAACTCGCACGGGCATGCGACCCGTCCGAATTACACACGACACTCCTACATTAACCTGTGCGAATCATCAACAGACTGCCGTGCGACTCATCAACAGACTGCCGTGCGACTCCCGGTACGCCCTGTGCGATTTGATAGTCGCACGGCATTCGCGTAGAAAATCTCTCAAGTGAGAACGGGGTATTACACATCCCCCTAGATATCTTAAAGGAATTCCTGAGATTCCGGGAACACAATGACCAACACAAAAGATGGGGGGGGGTTCCCTTTCAAATGATTTTCGAGGTATATTTTGGTCTTTCAAATTCTGTAACAATGTAGGTGCAAAAGGTTTACTCAACAAAGTATTATGGATCAACCTATAATTAAAATAAACTGGATAAAATGTGCTGCAATACGATAACATCGATCCGTCAAGGATTTTTGATGCTCAATTTCTCCTACGGAAACCCAGAAAGAAGTCGTAGAATGTCTAGTTATTTGGACTGAATGCTGGCTTGCTGAACGTTACCTAGAAAATTATATACCACATTTTTTTAATGTCGTTTTTGCTGTCTAGATGAAACACCTGTCAGTGGATGCAACAGTGACCTTTAGCTTAAAGTTACGCTCCTACAGCAACCCCTCCAATCGAGAATCAGACGGAGATTGCTGTGATAACATCTGGGGGAGTTGCTCCAATAAGTGTGATACAAGATTCGTCATCTGTCTCCATAGACCCGATTCGTAAGATAACGACTTTTCTTTTTATGTCATACTTAATGCTAAGGATTTCTTTAAAAAAGGATTTTCAAGACATGTATCTGCTACAGAAGTTCAAGGCTTGAAAAGTTTTAACAATGCCGGCCTCGCCACGTTATAAATAACACTGTAATTAAAGTTAGCGTTGGCAGTATATGCCGTTTTCGAGATATCAAAGGGGTTCTGTTTTACCCCATCAGCTGGGCCTCAACATAAACCTTTTTGACATTCTCAATGCATTGTGGATATGGATGACAAGCAAACCATGTAATTTATACACAACCTATGGCACTGAACCAGTCCAAATATTCATTGATTCTATTCTGTATACATGTCACGAGTTGATGAGAGATACTCTTTTCACCTATCTTTGCATGGGACATAAGGAATGTGAACCAGAACAATCACAATTTATGGTAATAAAATTAGGGAAATTGGGGAATCCCTCTCAGGGTACCAGTTAAAATACAACTTCTCTGGAATTAGAACAGCTAATAATGTCATAATTATTAGCCATCAGAATAGGATTTTGCAATTACTATGACAACCAATATGACAAATCGCATTCTACTGCAGTGCATGCTCTTAATGCTAGCTAGCTGTACTGTACATCCAATGATGCATTGAGAATGTCAATAAGGTATATTATAGGTTTCCCCGGAGAATTTCACCATGTTTTCGTTCATTTTAACGTCTGGCTCATTTAATTTAGATTAAAATTGAATGACCACGCGTATCGTCATTCGACAATCAAAATTAATCATTTAATTTCACTATCCGAGCATTCTGTCGTCTTTTAGCTTCACTCGTTTCTGTAAAACTAAAAGATGCGTTCAAATTAAAGTATCATATTGTTCATTCAATTTCGTCTGGACCAGCAATGAGGGGTTGGTAGGGCATTCATTTTCATTATTGGGTAAACATATTTGACATTTTTTCAAGCATCTTTTCCTGCATGTCCACAATCCTGCGTGTCCGTATTCCTATAAAAGTCTGAGTTATCTCAACGAAAATCATATCTGACGTCTTCAATCCGTAGATGCACACCTCTCGTTCTTACCTAAGTCTTCAGACAGATAAGATGTCGGGCCTACGAGAGGGGGAATCTGCCCAAGAAAACAAATTACCCAAGAGAAGTGTTCCCGATGGTACAACCATTGTCAAACATAACATGCCCCGATGTCCTGCACATAAAGAGATCGATGAGTAAATCAGAACGAAAAAGAACAGTAAACAAAGTTTAAAAGTTAAAGGATTCATAAACATGTCAACATACAGATGAAACCTATTTTTTGTCAAACTTTAAAACAAAGATCAACAGTGATCATTAGTTCGTTACATCATCTATTAATTCAGATGTTACATTATAAATGTTACATTTTCCATTATATATTATATTATTTTTTACAAAAACATCAGAAGACAATAGGAATAATATATCAAATAATATATCTTATTAATTTGAATTACCATTTGATGAAAATGATTGCCGATAAATGATGAGAACGAAAATGATGAGATAAATTCACAAATTGGCCGGGCAAACCTATAAAAATGCACTTTGGCATAAGACTTTGCCAGCAGAAACACACAGTTACACTTATGAATGTTCTGATTGCAAATAATGAGTTTCTTCTCTTATCAATAAAATCGATTCATGATGGTGTGGCTACATTTTATGAGTAGGCCTATAGTCATTTTTGTATAGGGCCTTGGTCTGGGCCTTGAGGGTTAAAGCCTTGGCCTTGCAGCCTTGGCCTTGCAGCCTTGGCCTTGCAGCCTTGGCCTTGGCCTTGGCCTTGGCCTTGGCCTTGTGGATCGAAGGCCTTGTGAGTCGAAGCCTTGGCCTTGTGGGTCGAAGCATTTGCTCCAACACTGCTTGCAACTTCTCATCGACAGGACAAACTTGTAATGCATCCTTGTGTCAGGATATGTATGTCAATTTACAATTTGTTTACAGATCAAGAGGATTCCATCAGTGTGATTATGGGTTGATGATAACAGGACTAGTAGCACCAGAGGAAGACGTTTTCAATTTCCCATCAACAATCCCGAATGGAATTAGAAATCCCATCACGAAGAATGAACCTTCATGGCCAGTAAGTTTGCATTCTATCCCCCCACCCCCCAACCCAATGTGGGCATTGCTATTTCGGAAGTGGCCAAACCCCTATCCCTGACTCGACTAAGTACAGTTTACTCGGGTGTATAATTCCATGCCCCGCGTGCTATGCAAGTCAGTTGGGAATGGTGTTTTTGTTAACACTGATGCGCATGCGTCTAATGAGCGTCTAATCTGCATATTAGATCACGCCCCATTGCATTGCAAAATTCGCGGTTGTACGGTTCGCGCGTGGACCAGTGAAGTTTTAACGCGTATGAGCTCCGTGCACAACTACCCCCTCAGCGGAAAGAAAAGGCGAGTTGGGGGTCAATATCGACGCCATCTTACCTGACTTCAATTTAAGTGTCTGGTTCCTGCTGTGATATTCTTATTGAAAACTCAATTATCGAGAGTCGGCAAACAGACAAAGCAATCCCACTGGTATACAAGTATCAAATGAACGAGGAGCGCAGTGCGTAATACCAGCGACGTACTCCCCACGGCGACCAAAATTAGAAGCATTTACTGCGGTGGCATCATGCTCGCGTGCGTATTTTACGCACGCGCTCGATGCAGCTTCGACCAACAGGGTGTTTACAGCTTGCCAAAATGCGCGCGCGACTGAAATTAAAGAACGCGCGCAACCTGCACGCGAGCGCGGCACCACTGTAAAAATGGCGTCGGCGAATTCCTGTATACCCGCCGCGTGGGCTGTACCACTTGCTACTTGTTTTATCGGTGACCTTACATTCGTCATCTTTCTCCAGGGTGGTGTCAGAGTCAAGATAGATGTTTGGGACGATGACAACAATAGCGATGACCATGTTGATTCATTTGTTGAGAATCTGAATGTCGCTGCTGCAGCAAGCCAGGGGGAAGCTTCCGCAACATCATTCACTCTGAATGGGCCAGGATATGCCTCGTAAGATCAGCCTTATATTATGCTTAGGATTTATCAATTGTGATTTAGTGTGTGATCTAAACTTGAAAATGCAAAACCTTGTCCTTTATAAACATGCTTTTGTAATGATGACATGTTTGTTTCTTTTGAGTGTTTTTATAGTGGTATAGGGAGGGTTGAATGCAAAGAATGACAGATTGGTGAAATCATAAATGAAAAATATCATCACCCATTATTAGAGGGCCACAAATATCCCCTTGTTTTAATAAGGGAAGTTTTAAAATTGTATTGTTCTGTGATTATATGGGGAATCTAAAATGGACTTGATATTGGTCAAGGGAATTCCCATTTAAAGTTGTTGAGTGAATTATTCCTTTAATCATTATTATTTTTTTCATTTTTTTCTTCAACAGAATGGTTGTAGAGCTGACCGTTTACTGTGATCCAACTTTTTATGGAACATCCTGCAACGTGCAGTGTGTTCCTCAAGATACTGAGTCTCAAGGCCATTATACCTGCGATGAGACCACAGGAGCCAAGGTGTGTCGTTCAGGGTACTCGGGCGACCTTTGCAAAGATAACATCAACGAATGCTCCTCTAACCCCTGTCAGAATGAAGGAAGTTGCACTGATAATGTAAACAGCTACCAGTGTTCCTGTCAACCAGGATATGCAGGTAAGATTTCATCTAAAAATATAAAGGTAAACATCCAAACATTTGGAACGCTGGATGAAGCACAGTGGATTTATGTCAGGAAGAGCACTTGAAATCCTCATTTAGATTGAACTCTTATTTTCAGTGCTTCCAAAGTAAGCAATAGATATGATTTGTTGCTGCATTACTTTGGACTTACCTGCTGCTGTCAGTAGGACAAATTATGTATTTTAAAGTTTTCAGTTATGTTCATCATATCAGTTGATGTTTAACTAACAGCTTAAATCATACCGTTTTAAAAGTAGAAGATACAAATAGTTTTGGCAACAACCCAATTCTCCTCGAAGAATTTGACTTTCAGCTTGATCTCACATGTCAAGTGAAGTGGGGATTAAAAACCCTATCTGTGAGGACTTAGGTAGGATTGGAACAAGAGATTTTGTTGGGGGAGAGGGATCGAGGATATTAAGCTGACATAAAATATTCAAACTTAGATTTTTATTCACTTAAAATTTGTGAATGATTATTTTTCGACACTGAAATAAACCAACCTTTCTTTATTGTTTGGCTTGACAGAAATGTACTATTCGACATGAAATTAAACACTAGAGATAAAGTTTCTGATTTTCTTATTTTTCAACAGGCACTAACTGTGAGACAGACATTGATGAGTGCTATAGTTCACCGTGCATGAATCAAGCTTCTTGTATCGACCAACCTAATGGTTACTCATGCCGGTGTCTAGCTGGGTATGATGGCAGTCATTGTGAAAATGACATCGACGAATGCTCAAGCTCACCATGCCTCTTTGATGGTATCTGTAGCAACCGCATCGCGCATTTCACCTGTGAATGCGTGATGGGTTACCATGGCGACAGGTGCGAGACTGATGTAGATGAATGTCTGTCTGACCCTTGTGAGAACAACGGAACATGTTCGCACGGCATTAACAGCTTCTCTTGTCTTTGTCGCGATGGTTTTGAGGGAAGTCGCTGTGAGGTTAATATCGATGAGTGTGCTAGTAACCCTTGCAATACTGGCTCAAGCTGTCTGGACATTGTCGATGGGTTTGAGTGTCTATGTCGGGATGGTTTTGCAGGTCCAACATGCCATATTAACATTGATGATTGTTCGAATAGTCCTTGTCAGCATTCTGGTACATGCATAGATGGTGTCAACTTGTTCCAGTGTGTCTGTGTCTCGGGCTATGAAGGAGAACTTTGCCAGACAAACATCGATGAATGCGCTAGTGGTCCATGCCAGCACAATGGTACCTGTGTGGATGGAGTTGATGGGTTTGAATGTCGGTGCTCCGAGGGCTTCGAGGGATCGATGTGTCAGGATGAGATTGATGCATGCCTGAGTTCACCCTGTCATGACGGTGCCTCATGCAGCAATTCAAGGGGACAATTTCAATGCACCTGCTCCGATGGGTATACTGGACGTGTCTGCCAGGAAAACATTGATGACTGTCTTGGTCAACCGTGTCAGAATAATGCAACTTGTGTGGATGGACTTGCTAGTTACAACTGTGTCTGTCCTCCTGGCTTCTCTGGAGTTGACTGCGGTGTGAACGATGACGAATGCAGCTCCAGTCCTTGTTTGCATGGTGCCACCTGCGTTGATGGGGTTAATGAGTTTATCTGCTTGTGTCCTCTTGGTTATTTGGGTCGTACATGCGAGACCGATATTGATGAATGTTCATCACAGCCTTGTGTAAATGGTGGGACATGTGTCGACGATGCTGGATTGTTTCGTTGCGATTGCCCCTTGGGTTTTATGGGACTTACTTGTGAGACAAATGTGAATGAATGTGAGAGTAGCCCGTGTCAGAATAATGCAACCTGTGTGGATGGACTTGCTAGTTACAACTGTGTCTGTCCTCCTGGCTTCTCTGGAGTTGACTGCGGTGTGAACGATGACGAATGCAGCTCCAGTCCTTGTTTGCATGGTGCCACCTGCGTTGATGGGGTTAATGAGTTTATCTGCTTGTGTCCTCTTGGTTATTTGGGTCGTACATGCGAGACCAATATTGATGAATGTTCATCACAGCCTTGTGTAAATGGTGGGACATGTGTCGACGATGCTGGATTGTTTCGTTGCGATTGCCCCTTGGGTTTTATGGGACTTACTTGTGAGACAAATGTGAATGAATGTGAGAGTAGCCCGTGTCAGAATAATGCAACCTGTTCAGATAACCATGGCCATTATGTTTGTGTTTGTGTACATGGATTTGAGGGTCGTCATTGTGAGACAGAAGTCAATGAGTGTGCCAGTCAACCTTGTTTGAATGGTGCTACGTGTTTGGATCACATTGCAAACTTCACTTGTGTCTGCGCAGCTGGTTTTACTGGTAGACTCTGCCGAGTAGATCTCGACGAATGTACAAGCCAGCCATGTCAAAATGGAGCGACTTGCATCGACAGTCCTGGAGGCTTTGCTTCAGGTGGATTCCAGGGATCATCTTGCCAAACTAACGTTGATGAATGTGCCAGCCAACCTTGCCTGAATAATGGAAGTTGTGTTGATGCTGTTAATAGTTACCGGTGCACTTGTTCCCCAGGCTATGGCGGTGATCACTGTCAGACTAATGTAGATGAGTGTGCCAGCATCCCTTGCCAGAATGGTGCATCTTGCCTGGACAGATTAAACGGCTATGAATGTAATTGTGCACAGGGTTTCAGCGGAGTCACCTGTCAGTCCAATGTAGATGAATGTATAAGCCAGCCTTGTATGAATGGAGGTACTTGCTATGACATGATCAACAGCTATCAGTGTGGTTGCAGACATGGGTTTATTGGTCCGAACTGTGAGATGAGTGCAGATGACTGCAGCCATCATCCATGTATGCACAACGGCACATGCAATGATGGACAGAATGAGTACAACTGCACCTGCTTGGCTGGTTTCACTGGAATTAACTGTGAACTAAATGTTAACGAATGCCAGAGCAATCCATGTCACAATGAAGGCACCTGTGTTGATGAGATTAATGGCTTCATCTGTGTCTGTACGGATGCTTTCAAGGGCATCACTTGCCAGTCTCCTGTTGTGACTTGTTCGGACTGGGAGTGCCAAAACCAGGGGTTGTGTATTGAGACTGGAGAGAGCAAGCCACGATGTCAGTGTCAGGAAGGGACTTCTGGTGAGCACTGTGAGATCAATACTGATGATTGCCTCAGCTCTCCTTGCTTGAATGGCGCCACCTGTCAAGACTTAATCAATGGATACAGGTGTGTTAGGCTGTCATTGTTACAAGTAATACTTGTAATTCAAAGAAGTGGAGTTAAGGGTACTCTACAGAAAAAGATTTTTGAAATTAGTATATTTAATTAATATAAATGTCCAGCATCAAATATTTAAGAATCAACTTTTATCTCACATTACTTTAAAAATCTTGTTTTATTTGACTTAAAGGCCACAACAAAAGTTCTGGTGTTTGTGGAAAAGTGCAGAATTCCATAAAAAACTCTAAAATATGCAAAATCTAAACCCCAGCCAATGTTAAAAAATAACATTGCCACTGGGCCACTGCCAAATTAAGTACACTGATTTCTCTTTGTTGTAACCTGCACATGTACATTTAATGTAATAATTTCGACCACTGTTCTCAGGAAAATATTAAGATTTTGTTGGCAAGTGTTTAAAATTAATATTTTTAAAAAGGGCTTGTACATTTTCTACGAGCACAAACCTCTCTATCCAAAATAATTTTCACTGGTCAGATGGCTAGATGCGACTTTTAGTTGCAATGATCCTGTCATTGTCCCCCTCTTCCCCACCACCCCTCCCTCACAGCAATCCTAAGGCAGTCTCTAGTGGCATTATTGTTACCCATTTTCTTATATCAGATGTGAATGTGATGCCTTACACACCGGAGTTCGATGTGAGACATCACGCCTGGCTAATCCCTGTGAATCCTCGCCATGCTTGAATGGTTCCTGCATCAAGTCATCATCACACCAAACATTCCACTGTTCCTGCAACAAGTACATCATTGGAACTCTCTGTGATACAGGTATGAAACACCTTCATGTATTTTCTAAAGCAACATGTCTATTGCCCCTCATCAGCTTTTCAACTTGCTGGAGTTTAAACAAACTCGCAGGAGTAATCTGGAGCTCTGCTGCAATCATCAAAACATCAATCCATTGGCCCAACTCATCCCTCGGGTACCCATCAGTTGTGGCTTGTAGAGGAGGTGAAACAAGGGGCTCTACCTTCCCCTCTCTAATAATCTCTAAAAATCTCTCTTATTTGTTTTTGCACCCAACAAATTTTGGTTAAGAATTCGAAGTGTGTGTGAGGTACCAGCGGCATAGCCAGGGCTGTCTCCATAGGGGGAGAGTGGGGGGGGGGGGGCTGGATGTTACAGTGGGGGGTGCTCCGTGTTTTTTTCTTTATAAAGGCCGGTTCATACTTTACGCGAATGCAAAGAGAATTTGACGTAATGAAACATTCGCGGCGAAGATTCACACAAATTGAAATCTTTTGCAAATTTGCAGCGTGAAAACCTGCCCTGACGTCAAATTTGCATTCACTTTCGTATGAACCGGCCTTAATACTATTATTTTCTATGCTTGCAAAATGGGGGGGGGGGGGGGGGGGGGGGGGGGGGGGGGGGGCGCCGATTTCTTTATGGGGGATGTGTGACCCCCCAAGTCCCCCCCCCACCCCCTTAGCTACACCACTGTGAGGTACCCATTTGCTCATGAGTAGAGAGAAGAGTTTTTATTAAAGTGCTCAAGGACACACGACAATTACCCTTTCTTTGTTTAAATAATATATATATATTAAAGAGTCCAAATATACAAATTAACAGATTGAAACAGGATTATTCTAGAGCAGGGAAAAACACTCACCAGAAAGCAGCAAAGGGAGAAATACCCGGCCGTTGAAAAATCGAAAGGGGAGGTTGGGTGCTGGACATCACTTGACGCTTTGTTCACTGAAGACAGCAATACCTTAGGCCTATTATATATTGAGGCCCCTTTCAGCCTTGAGTGTTATTTAAATATACATTCAATTATGTACGACATTGACTTAGCACCTCGTCTTCTTTTCTATTTATTTTTTTGTTTTTGAATTTCCGGGGGGTGGGGCAAGTTTCCCCCCCCCCCCCCCGCAACGTTCATGCTTCCATTTTTGTTCAAGAAATTGCAACATTTGTATTTTTGTTTGTTTATACTTTTCTATCCTAGTTGATGAGGACAAAGTGGTATTCTCCCTTCAACTCGAGGGACACCCTACTCACACTCCGACTATATCCCAGCGTCTTCAGAGAGCCATTGAAGTCAGAATGAAAGGCGGTGATCATGTTGGCCCTGTACACGTTACCATCATCTCACTGGATGAGTCAAAGTCATTACTGTCAAAGTAGGTGCCGACGAACAGAGCACCACTGTTCGAAAAACTGATTTATTGGTTCTCAACCAGCAAACACTCATAAGAGATTAATTTCCACATGATTTTACTGCAAACTTTTACGGTATTATATACCTTTAACTCACCATGCAAACCTTCAAAAGGTATTTAACCAAAATATTATATTCTAAGCCTATTTTTACCATTTGCAAAATATCCACACTATTGCAACATTAAACTGGTATTTTGATCTGGGGCTCCTGCCAAATGATCCAAAAGGATATAAATGTAAAGGTATGGTACAGCTTTAGTAATGGTCAAAAAATCAAATTGATTAGTTTCAATCTGAAAGCTTACTGTTTATAAAGATTTTCAAAGTGAACAAAGAAACTGGCAGGAGCGGGATTCGAACCTGCGACCTCCGGGTTACCATACCGGCGCTCTACCAACTGAGCTATCTTGCCCTATGTTGGCGGTCTCAGTGCATCAGATAGCATCGTTTGTCACATTGACTTGTGTGGAGAGTCCAGCAAAGTGGAGCTGTCAGCACATATGCACTGTGCTGCATCTGGCAGGGTTAGGGTTAATTAAACAAAGTAGCTCATTTTGTAGAACGAAACAGATACAAGACTGTAAACCTAAATCTCCTAAAGTGAGCTATATAGTCAGTACAGAATTTTTTATACTTGATTTACTAGAGGAGAGAACACATCCTCTGCTTACAATTGTGTGACAATACTGTCATTAAAATAAGTATAGGTTTCAGTGTTTGTTACATAAAGAACCCTTCTTACCAATACATGTATGTCAACTGATAATGAAGTGGTTGGAAGTGATACATTTTATAATTATCGGAGAGCTTGATTTACAGTCATATAATCCTCATCGGACTGCCAACACATGGTCAATAGCTCAATTGGTGGATCACTGGTACAGTAATCTGGAGGTCACACGTACAATTCCTGCTTCAGTAAATGTCTTGTTTAAAAAGATGTTACATGTAATTTGTTTGTCAGTAAACAGCTAAATGTCTAAGTAATAACCATATATTTTCATATCCATGCTTTACAGTTCTCCATACACCAGAGTGAGATTTTATGCTAGCATCAATGGCACCATCATGTCATCACAACAACTTCAAGATGTCTTTGGGAGTGCATCTTCCCAGGATGCGGATCTACTCCTCTCACCATATAAGATATTCAAGGAAACTCCACTAACGGTAGCTGACAAGAGTCAATCGAATCGTGGCAACAAGGAAAAGAAGGTACTTGTTCAGCTTGATTACTGTACTGTTAAACATAAGACCTTGATGTCCGAAGATGGAATTTGCGTGCGGATAGTTTAACTTTAAACAGGATTTGTGGCCTTATTATATCAGATGTGGCATTAGTGCTAAACACAATGCTGGGAGGGCAAAAATTACGTGACTGTCACTGAGAAATAAGAATTCAAGTGGGTTTTTAATTTAAAACTTTGGTACGTTTGTTTGAATTTTACTGCTTGAGAAAGAGGAGAAGATATGAAAATTGAGTCTGCATGGAAAGGCTGTAATGAACATTACATTGTGAAATTTCTGGATTTATACATGAAAGTATTAAACTTTTTTTAACAAGTTGAAAATTGAATACATTTTCAAAGTGAACAAAGAAACTGGCACGAGTGGGATTTGAACCTGCGACCTCCGGGTTACCGTACCGGCGCTCTACCAACTGAGCTATCTTGCCCTATGTTGGCGTCTCCCAAATTGTCAGTATCTTTGTTCCGGTGGGAATTTGTGTAAACTTGACATGGTGGAAGACATTCACATGTTTTTTCCATTTTTGATACCGACACTCATATTACAATTATTTTTTAATTTCCAGACCTGGTTGGCTCTGCATTGGTACATCATTCCAATTGTTGTATTAATCCTTCTAGTCCTGATACTACTGTTGATTGCAAGAGGCCTCTACAGGTGAGTTCTTATCCAACAATTTCCAATTTTGGATGTTATGATAAAGATATGGTCTCATAAACATTTTTGTACACTGTTATTTGTTTGCAATTTGTAATTTTCCTTTGTGTGCCATTCTGTCAAAACTAACATTTCAGGTTCTGAAATGTTCATGATCCATCCAATATTAATTTGTCTTCAGACTCGTAGGTGCCCGTTTTCATACAAAAGCCTGACCTCGGGCCTTTTGATGTAAAATGTTGGGCTAAGTTTAGGCTTGTACATAATATCATTTTTTTTACAAATATTGTTACCCCTGATAATCAGGCCCAATAATCATTCCTGAAACCTCGGCTTCCCGGAGAGTATGCAGCACTTAGCACATGGGATAATCGAACACATAACCACAACTGCCTTCACTGGTAACCTTTTACTCACAAGAAACGTGATTGACCCCCACTACCTGGCCTCAAAACCACAATCTGTAGTGTCACCAGGATCGTGAGTTTGGTAAACCAGACCCCGTGGTCACATCTTTAAGGATTTGGACAAGAATCTTGCTGACTTCCATGTCTTGAACTTGAATTAGAATTATATCTGTGTGCACTGATGTTTGTGTTTATTTATGTTTTGCCGATGTACAGTAAGGAGACCCGACAGATGTCTAATATTTTATTGTTTGCTGTCAGTAATGTATATTAATTACTGGTGCTATGTCTTCAGGTGTTTATGTCTTGAAAGGACATTGGGACTCTCTATTGTCTCTAAGAATTCTGTAGAGCCATGTGATCTTGATGGAGGGTGCGTTGGGTTATCTTTGGTTGTATAGCTTTCTTGTAGTATGGCAGGGTTTAGAGTGGTTAGAGTCTTGCAGTATGCCCAGCCATCTTACCTGTAGTGTTATCTTGCTCTTATGTTATATCTTTCATTGATGCTTGCTAATTAATTAGGCAATTATGTATGCATGAATCCTTCACTCTTTGATTAGCTTAATTTAGCGGATACATGTAGTTACAGCCTTAACCTTGCTATGTTGTGCCAGTAACAATAGCTCAAAAGTTGAATCATACTAGTTATCCAATTTTCAAAGTGTGAATCTTTTCCTGCTTTTTTTTAATCATACAATCTGAATTATTTCAGAAAGCATGTTTTGCAGTGAGATCCTGAGGTTGGCTTGTTTATGCATGAGTTGATGAATACCAGAGTATAATGCAGCTTTAGGTCTTGCCAAAGGTTACATTTGTGCGAAAGTACATATCGTGGATTTGTTTTGGGTGCAGTGTAAACCTAGAAAGTATTTTGTGGTAAAAACATGTTTTTTGAAGGTAATCAATTATAAGTATCAGATTAGGGAAAATGTTGGAGTTTGTTTTTACAAAACAGACAAAATTTGACCATCTTAAAAAATGTATTTACAGGATGGCATAAAACAACTTATCTGACAATTTTTGAGATGATCTAAAACAGCTATAGCCTCACCCCCCAACATTCCCCCTCCCACCATTGCACCTGACTTCACTGCATTCAATGTAGTAAAAACAATTATTGTAGGTTTTCAAAATATTTAACTAGAACAAAAACAGGTCAGTGCTTGAAAAATCTTCCCAGTCGCAGTCATGTGCTAGTATTGGCGATCAGATTCATCTTATTTCATTAACTTGTTTATTCACAGAACCCCCCCCCCCCCCCCCCCCCCCAAAGTGGATGTTGTCTGAACATATATTGAGAACAATTGAGAAAAATATTCCACAATAATATGATGAACAGGTCATCATATTTATATACAGGTCATCGTATTTTTATACAGGTCATCATCTAGTTTCATATTTTGAAAACCTACAGTGATTGTTTTTACATTGCATGCAGTGAAGTCATGTGCAGGTAGTGGCCTTATGGGAGGGGGAATGATGGAAGGGGGAATGTTGGGGGAGAGGTTATAGCCGAGGTTATAGCCGAGGTTATAGCCGTTCAATTTTAGATCATCTCTGGGTTGGACACTGTGGAATGCTTTAATTAATAGGTGTGGTGGATTAGCATGGAAATTCTTTCATGCTTAGAGCGTGAATGATGATCATTGAATGACATACAGATGGTCTATCAGCCTTCCCCCTACAACCCAGCTTTAACCCTCCCATTTCACCAACTCCCCTCCCACATTTTGCTTCTGATGTCTGCAGCTATGTAACTCATTTTTAAATGATTTTCTGGTTTTGTTTTTTCTTAGGAGACGTCGTAGGGGGGAGTTTATTCGCAGTGGCAACTTGACAGCCAACTTTTCCAACCCGGTCTTTGCCTCGTACTCGCGAGCCCCGATTGACATCCCTGATCCCTGCGTTGTGTCCATAAGCAGACAGAAATTCATCAATGGAACTGCTGTCATGGATGATAATGATTTCCATGATGTAAGATTGAGCAACGGATCGACAGTAATGTCAACTTTCAGTCCTTCCTGATATACTCACTCCAAACTGAACATTCTACAAAATTTTAAAAGGCGATTGCTTTTATCCTGCTATTTTTACTTAAACCTGAATGTCTTCCTTACAAGAAAGTTGTATTGTAAATGATTTACACAGCTATTGCTTCTAGCAAAGTCTGTTTAATTTATAGGTGAATCTTAATAAGCTAAGAGCTTGATGTGCATGCATTGCTGTAAGTATGCTAAACAACGCTATGGCGGTGGTAGTGCAAGTCGTGCGTGACTTTGTTATTATGGCAAGTTATTTTACACAAAATACAAAAGCCACTTTATACATTTTTAATTTTTTTTTTTAATTGAACAGCTAACTGAAGGAAATATAGATTCCAAAATATCTTATTGCCACATGCTGTCTATTCCACTGATTTAATTTTTTGTGATGCAGTGGCTGCACATGCTACTTGTATATACTTCATATTTTGATATTGTATCATAATAATTAATTCCTTATCTTACCTAATAAATAATATTAAAAAAACTAAAACAACATTGCCTTCAGTTTTTTCAAAAAGAAGCAATCGGTGTAAAACTCCTATTTTATCAACCATTACACTAATGGTTGAATACAAATGCACAACTTCGGAAATGCATACAAATCTAATGTGTACTCTAAACAGATTAAATTAATTGTCAATATCAAGTCAGAGACTGAATTTTAAGGTGATAATAGGTGAGACATTGGTTTGACTACTTGTGTTCGATTGTGCTTGAACAGAATGCAGGCTGATATACGTATACACATGTACACGTGATCTTGTTTCAATGATACATATTGAAGGGCAAACAACCTGATGAATTGCACCTATTTGTACTTTGTATATGCTATAATTATTCGTGCCTATTTTCCGTCCACCGTGTGTACATTCATCACCATTTTTGGCAAATAATGATCGTTAAGGCGTGAATCATCCTGAACATCAGTTATGAGGAGTACTTGACATAAAGAGTTGCCAAATTTTTACTTGCGATGTCGTTTGATGTCCAATTTTTACCATTCCGTATCAGTGAAGGTCTGCAACAGAATCATCAAGAATGTGGCTTGACAATAGTGAGGGGCCCTCCCTTCCCCTCACTCCCCCTTCCCTTTTATACCCTCCTATTCCCTCCCCCTCCTCTACATATATCGTGCCTCGTCACACTCATACTTACCTTACATGTGGATATTGCTTTGTTCTTACAATTAGTTTTTGTCTCCTTTTTTTCCTTATTATATTATAGCACTGTGAACGCTCATTGAACCCGAATTTTTGATCGTGATTCCAAGTTAAGTATTCCCCTTCATTTTGCGACACATAACCCTAGCCCCCAAATGTCTCTAAAGCTGTTTTTCAGAGAGGGGGAAACGTGCTCTGGACGTAGGCAATTCCACAAACCGTTCACTTTTCCTGAATCTTGGGGACATATTTTGTTCACACGTCCACATAGAGTATGCAAGGTTAGAGCACCGGTAGTTGTGTAGCTTTATAAACAAAAATAGATTGGTACACGTGTGTACCTATTATGCTAAATTGTAAATAACAAAACTTGTTCCTTTTAACCTCGTCGTATTAATGTCATTGTAGTCAGCTATTTAAATATTATTTTAATCTGCATGTATCTAATAAAAAATAATTTGATGGGTGCTGTTGATTGCTGTGTATATAATAAAATTGCATGCGTTGAATGTTCTCATACTATACGATCAAGTTCACGGCGCTGATGAAAAACTGTTAAACTTAGTTTAATGGTTTCATTGTTCAACTAAGATATTGTTTTCTGTTTGGTGCTCACAGAAATGTTCAGTTCTGAATTTATGTATACGCACAAAGGGAAATTACGAGCTTATCCATAATAATGCTAACTGCAATTACCGATGACCTGTTCTCGCAAGGTACATTCCTTGCATAATCTGAGCCATGAAGCTGGACCCTAGCTCGTATGATAAGCCTTGATAAAATTTAGTCTAACAGCGGGCAATTACATTTATAAATAAATAAATATAAGAAAACAGAGATGTCCCACCTTATTGTCTTATTAGCGAGAGATTGTGGTTGCTTACAAATACAAATATTAATCATGGCTTTTTCCATTTTGGATTTTCCTTATGTCATTTTAATATATTTTCCGAATTTGCTCTTCATTTTACTTAAATTATATTATTTAATTTGTTGCCGGCGCGGCGGCTGTAACTTATCTCTTATGACCCTATAGAGTGCATTGCCAAATCCCAAGTCTCCATCAAAGCATGGTGGTCTTGCGTCTCTAGACAAAGATGACCATTTGCACAAGGTGTAGTCCTATTATTTCCAAATCTACTCCGATGGCACCCGCGCCCATGCCTCCTAAAGGAACAATTTGTGATAAAGTTTGAAAAAATACATTAAGAGCATGTATTAAACCTCAAGCAGGTCGGCTCGACTGTTATGCTCAAGGATATACGCTCTATTCGATAAATTTTCGATCAAAATCGACTAATAGTCCAGTAAGAATCGACATGAAAAATACCCAACCATGACATTTTAGTTTCTACTCGGAAACCTTAAATAATACGGATGCATGAAGGGCCACAGGAAAGTTTAAAAAAAATGTGTTACTATCTCGCCGCGGATTCGGACCGTTGGTACACACTCTCAATCGAGAGGCCGGTGGTGCGAAGCTACCATCCGAGAGATTACCCTTACAAAAATGTGGGAACACCATGGGAACACCATTGGGATGTTATTTTTTAACCAAACGTTTTCTGTTGAACATGCACAGGAAGCCATAAAAATTGTCCCATGAAAATCCGCATGGGGTGCATTGAGAAGTCTGCATGGGACAATTCCCATGGAGTGCATGGGATAAATCCCATGGCTTATGCTACATGGGAAAGTTCCATGGGAAAATTTGGAATCCTTTTGAAAATGACATGGGATTCTAAAATCATTTATTGGAAAACTCCATGGGACAAATCTCATGCTGCATGGTGGCAATTCACCGCCGACTCCACCCGCGGTAAGCCGGCGGCCGCGAGCCAGCGTGCGGAACCCGCACCGCCGTATCGAGAGGGATGCCAGATGACTTGTAGACGACTTGAGTATGAATCGGGGTGTCGTGCCCAGTAGAGCAGCCACTTCGCTGCGATCTACTGAAACTAAATCTTCGATCCGAGAGATTTTCCCGCGCCGCAAACGGGCGAATCTTTCGGTCGAGGGAAGAGAAGAGAAGATGAGAGAGACAGACTACACACGGTTGCCCGATACCCCGTTGCTAGTGGGCGATTCTGCTGTGGGCAGCGCAAGTCAGGCGCGAAGAGAGGAGAGTTCTTCTCCGGTGCCAGGAGGGGGAGAGGGACCGGGCGTTATGCTTCGGGAGACCGGGAGAGGCCCCTCTGCCGGACGGTGGCCCGCAAGGGAGGGGAGGCCCCCGCCACCTCGACGGGTGGCGGGCCCATGGAGATGGGACCGAGCCCGGAGAGAGAAAAAGTGCAAGTCGGGCCTGTAGGACTTTCACCCGATTTGTTTAGCCCGGAAAGTGTCGCGGCGAGGCGCTGACGCATGCCGCTCTCAAGCGGGACGCCGGCGGCGTCGCCGTGCACCGGCAGAGATTCCGACTAAGAGGCGTTCAGTCGTACCCTTACGAAAATCTCCCATGTTATTCCCATGTTATTAGAAATTTGTCCATGCACTGTAAAAAAAAAAAATCCCGTATTTTTATGGAAAAAAGCATGTAAATATCACGGTGAGAAACCCCAAATGGACTGCGCGCTGCATTTTACGGGAAAAACCGTAGCGATTTCACGACCAATCAGAAATGAGGAAATTTGTGTTCACAAAAGACAGGTTAAATTGCCGTGTTTGGTCGAAAAATACACTTTCTTGACCACAGTGTTTTGTTCAAACAATTCATCACCGTTTTCACGAAGAGACACGCATGTCAAAAATGACAATTTTTCTTTTTCACTATTTTGCTCTAAAACACTTTACTGCAAGCAAAACATCATAAATTTCGAAATTACATTAATGATGCAAGGGGCAGGCATCTCGATAATTGCATTTTGCGTTTTCACGAAGAGACGCAAACATGCCATGCCCCTTGAACGCGTACAAAACGGCACGGCGGAAAGGCGTAAGAGTAGGTCAACTGAGATTTTCGTTTTCACGAAGGGACGCGCATCTTTGTTACAAATCCTGTAAATTTACAGTGCACTTCCCGTTTTTGCTTCAACTCTAGAGACATTTTACGGGAAATTCCCCGTAAATTTTACGGTTTTTCGCTGGCAACCCGTTTTAATGGGGATTTACCGTAAAATTACGGGCATTTTTGTTTACAGTGTGAGAATTACATGGTCAATTAGCCACCATGTAGCATTGGGTTTTTCCCATGGGGAGTTTTCCCAATGAATGATTTAAGAATTCCATGTCATTTCCCAAAGGATTCAATTTTTTCCCATGGAACTTTCCCACGTACGCCATGGGATTTATCCCATGCACCCATGGGGATTGCCCTATGCACCATATGGGGATGCATGCAAAGCGTGAGGCTTGTCCCATTAGCCTTTTAGAGGTATGGCGGACACAATAGGAGAGGGCGCTATTTGATTTGGGTATACCTTTTGTTAAACCACAGGAAATGTTAAAGGTTAAGATTAGGCATGATCTATGGATTGTACTATGGATTGTAGTTTAACTCAAAACAATATCTGATTCTGACTTTCACTGGAGTTTGTGTTTTCACAAAATGTTTACCCAAATCAAATAGCGCCCTCCTATTGTGTCCGCCATACCTCTAAAAGGCTAATGCACCCATGAGGATTGTCTCATGCACTCGATTGTCCCATGCACCCCATGGAGATTGTCCAATGCACTCCCTGGGAATTGTCCAATGCAGACTTCACCCCAGACTTCACCCAATTTTTGTGGTTTCCTTTGTGCTTGTTTAACAGAAAACTATAACAAAATCCCAATGGTGTTCCCATGGTGTCCATAAAATCCCCATGGTGTTCCCATGGTGTCCATAAAATCCCATTGGTGTCCAAAACATCCCCATTGTGTTCCCATGGTGTCATCAAATCCCCATGGTGTTCCTATGGTGTTCCATATTTTTGTAAGGGTAATCTCTCGGATGGTAGCTTCGCACCACCGGCCTCTCGACCGAGAGCGAGCGTGTACCAACGGTCCGAATCCGCGGCGAGATAGTAACTCGCCGCGGCGAGATAGTAACTCGCCGCCTCGCCGCGGCGAGATAGTAACTCGCCGCGGCGAGATAGTAACTCGCCGCGGCGAGATAGTAACTCGCCGCGGCGAGATAGTAACTCGCCGCGGCGAGATAGTAACTCGCCGCGGCGAGATAGTAACTCGCCGCGGCGAGATAGTAACTCGCCGCGGCGAGATAGTAACTCGCCGCGGCGAGATAGTAACACATTTTGTTTTACTTTCCTGTGGCCCTTCTACGCTTCCGTACCATTATATGGTTGCCCTGAACACACACCAAAATTCAACCAAGTTTTTACTTGGGGAAATGTGATATTTAAGCTCTTAAAAATGCTGATTTCTACTTGCGAATGTGCTATTGCCCAATTACTGATGCCCAAATTGGAACAATGATTAGTATGGTGTACTATAAAGGTCACTAAAACGGCGCGGTGTGTGTTTTTACGCGGCGCGGTAAGTGTCGTTCAGCGGCGCGGTAAGTGTCGTTCAGCGGCGCGGTAAGTGTCGTTCAGCGGCGCGGTAAGTGTCGTTCAGCGGCGCGGTGAGTGTGGTTGAGACGCTGGTGGCAGCAGACTACCGGTCCTTTTCCATCACAGTGCGCCTGCTCAGAACCAC
This sequence comes from Hippasteria phrygiana, assembly GCA_037893225.1. Lineage (NCBI taxonomy): Eukaryota > Metazoa > Echinodermata > Asteroidea > Valvatida > Goniasteridae > Hippasteria > Hippasteria phrygiana. Next base: position 3,262,600 of record JAZGUH010000433.1, read on the forward strand.
GCGCGCATGCTCAGAACTACGCGCGCGTTTCCATAACTGCACTAAAAATGACCCCTGCTGACCACTAGGTGACCGTTGACATAAATCTGCAATGACCCGATCAGAGGCTATCGACATCGGTGTAACTGTTCAACTGTGGCTGAAATCCAATGAAAAAAAAGTGACAACAGTGCAATTTAGCATGTATTCCAAAAATGACCCCTACTGACCACTGGCTGACCTTTGACCTTAATCTGCAAAGACACCATATCAGGTGCTCTCAACAGAGGTGTAACTGACCATATGTGGATTAAATCAAATCAAAATGTGGTAAAAGAAGCATTTCCGTGTTTTTCATAAAAAATGACCACTGCTGACCACTAGGTGACCTTTGACCTAAATCTGCAATCAACGGATATGGGACTGGTAACAATTGGTTATAACTGACCAAGTGTGATTGAAATCGTTTGAAAAAATGTGTGAAAAGAGCCAATTTTGCACATTTTCAAGAAAATGACCGCTTCTGACCACTGAGTGACCTTTGACCCAAATCTACCAACACCCAACATGGGCCTTTGGCCAAGGATGCATGTGACCAAATATGGCTAAAATCGGCTGAAGAATGCGGCAGAAGAAGCGTTTACACAATGGGGTTACACAATGCCCCCACACCCTTTACACCACTCTAAAACGGTAATTGAAATATATTTTTTAATATCTCAAAAATCTTGAAGAGTTTTGAGGTCAGAAGCCGTTAATTGGTACTTTGATAATGATGACAATAATTATGCAATGACGGTGACGACGACGACGTCCTTCAAAAATGTTGCACATCTTCCAGAAAATGAGTGACCTTTGACCCAAATCAACTAACACCACTGACCTCTATACACTGGATTGGCAGCGCAGCAGTGATTGCCTATGCGTGAATTGAAGCCACCGCGCGGCCATCTTGCTATATTCAAAACAATGGCTGTTTTCCAAGCTCCAGGCTTCAGCTCCGTCTCCAACTTCAGCCCATTCCCAAACTACATGCATGAATTGCAGTTTGGCAATGTGCAGAACTCGGAGACGGAGCTGAAGGCTTTGGCCAAGGATACATGTGACCAAATAATATGGCTAAAATCGGCTGAAGAATGCGGCAGAAGAAGCGTTTTACTTATTTCAATGAAATGACCGCTAGTGACCACTAGGTGACCTTTGGCCAAATTCTGTGTACACCCTGTATGAGGCTCGTTTCAGGGATACAACTGACCAAATATTGCTTTAATCGGCTGAAGATTGTGGGAGAAGAAGCATTTTGTAATTTTCAATAAAATGACCAGTAGTGACCGCTAGGTGACCTGTGACCACGATCTGAGTACACCACATATGAACCTTGTGTCATTTGTCCATGGCCAAGTTTGGTGGCAATTGGCTGAAGCGTTTGGCAGATAAGAAGAAGATACAGCAAGTTGCACCGGCTGATATAAGAAATGCGACGATCACAGTATATTAGCGTGCTTCGCACGGCTGATATAATTATTGCCATATTTCAACCGAACTGATGTTATTTACCGGATTGATATTATTTTGCAGCCAGATAAAATAACTTGCCTACCAAAATTTGTCCTTAGTTGATGTCTGATTTTAGGGTTTGATGCGTGTTTTTTTTAAAGTTTACATTTCTGTAAAAACAAGGTTATCGAAAAAGTGAAATCTTGTAAATGCTTGGGTGTAGTTGTTGATGAAACATTAAGTTGGGGTACACATGTTGAATACGTAAGGAAGACTGTTTCGTCTAAATTGGGTGTGTTAAACAGAATTCGTGATTACGTTCCCCAAAGCAGCCTGCACACACTCTTTGTAAGTTTAGTTATGCCATCTTTAGAGTATTGCTGTACGGTGTGGGGAGGAAGGTACATATCTCACGACAATACCCTCAACAAATGTCTCAAAAGAGCCGCACGGATAATCCTTAAATGTACCTTCCTCACCCCCTCAGCTGATATGTTTGCCAGACTAAATTGGATTCCTTTTAAAGAAAGAGTTCAGTCCAAAAAGGCTATCTTTGTTTTCAAAAGCCTTAACAAAATGACTCCTTTGTACATGACAAATCTGTTCACACCACTTACAGTGATTCGTGAAACACGACAATCGACCCAAATGGCACTGAAAGTTCCTTTCGCCAAAAAGGAATGCTACGTGACAAGTTTAGCTGTGAGTGGTGCCAGTATATGGAATAATCTGCCTGAACAAATGAGAACCATAAACTCCTTAAGTACATTTAAATCGGAGCTACGTAAAGCCATCTATCAGTGATATTTCTGTCATTTACGCTGATCTGCGGAGTTATAAACTTGGTTGCCAAAATACTTTGGAGCCGGATGGGAATTTCCCCTTGTTTTTCACCCTAAAAGGTTTTTTTTTTCGCGGGTTTTTCGCCCATCCCGTAAATCGGCAATAGGCTTCTGAAGAGTTGAAAAGTTAACCGAAAATATATTTATTTGTGTAAACATTACTGTATTTGTTTAAATATGTTGTATGAATGTGTAAATATTCAGTTTAACTAATAATATGCAGGGCCCCAATGGAAACCAGTTTTAAACTGTTTGGGCACACCCTGGGTAAAGAAATGTAATAAATAAATAAATAAATAAATTACCAAATTACCCTCAATATGGCCTCAATAATTCCATAAAGTTTTACCCCGATTTGTTTTGCTGCTGTGCATTTCTTTCTCTCCCAAAGTTCTAATGGGATGAGGGTAGGATGGGTGAGCACAAGTGGTGGAGGGGGGAGGCCTCAATTGGGGAGGGGGGGGGGGGGGGGGGGGGGTGTTACACAATGCCCCCACACCCTTTACACCACTCTAAAACGGTAATTAAAATATATTTTTCAATATCTCAAAAATCTTGAAGAAATTTGAGGGCAGAAGCCGTTTGGTACCACTTTGATAATGATGACAATGATTATGCAATATGACGGTGACGACGACGACGTCCTTCAAATACTCTTTTCTCATGATAATTTGGGTCATAATCTTCATGAAGTTTTTGCATTTGCCATTTTGTATTAATTTAAGTTGAACATTTGCAAGAACCCTTTCCCAATCTTTCTAAGGGTATATGATTTAGCTTGGGTGTCGGAAATACATGCTTTTCAAAATAAATCGTGCACCCTTTTGTTTTTCAATTAATTAACATATTTCCCATAAGGTTTATTTTGGTTGAATTTTTATGGGAAGTAGCTATAGTCCCAATAAATACATTGCCACTAAAATTTGTTTATTCAACCCAAATTTTACCAGGTCGTTCTGTACACTGGACGACTGCAGGCCACTCAAATGATTCTGGTATTGCCAGCTTTTTCTTTATCATCTTTTTAAAGTTGTGTGTGTGCGGGGGGTGGGGTGGAGTGGGGCATGACGTACCCCTTTTATAGACCACCCAAGGGATCCGCCAGTGGTACCTTGGTGTAACCTGGAACGTAATATTGATCACAAACCTTTGGAAGCTAGGCAGTGGGTGGGCCTTGCCTGTTAAACTTTGTCCGATGAATTCACGAGACTTCTGAACCCAGTTGAGTTCAAATAGTCCCATATTTGTTTACTGTTTGTTGATTAAACGATTCAACCGTAGGCCCTGCGGACTGTCTTATCTGATCGATATCACTGGGTTGGATTCTGCGATTTTGCCCGTAATTCACACAATCATGCCACTCGCATTATGATTCAGTTTAATATTCGGATTTTGTGACACTTCGTCAAATTTGCTTTAAATTTGCTTTAAGATAAATTTGTTATCCCACTCGCGCTCGTGGAACACGGAATAATGTAGTGCGTCCGTGTCCCCATCCTCGACTCCATGGGCGCGTGTGCGTCATATACTTTTTCTTCCTCCCGATCCCACCAGGCCGGCTGTTACTCAGTGCAGTGTTAGATTTAACGTCAGGCGGGAAAAACATTAGGCATTTTAGGAGCTAATCTTATCCTTCCAAAGGATTGATTCTACAAATGAAAACTTTCCTACTAAAAGCACTGCGTCGCGCGTTAAACACATCTTATAGCTTACACCGTAAACACGGGGTTACACCACGGGGAAGCCACGAAATGAGGCAAATCGAACGCTGCGGCGTATTCGCCAAGGCATGCTGTGAAAATTAAAGGTACACACCGGCCTTAACCGGCCTCAAATAATCAATTAAGAATAATGGATTATGCTATTTAAAAGGTTGTTGTGAATTTTTTTACCAAAATGTCTTTTCATTAACGAGAAATGGTAAAAAAAAAAACGAAATAGATCAAAGGTTAACGTATACGCTTTTCCAGCCGCAACAACCGTCCACTTTTTGTGACTACCGTAGACATGGTCAGGCCCCTCTGTCAAACGTCATTTTTACATATACTATCCAACAAAATTCTGGCAAATACTGCATCTTTCATGCTGTCTTCAAGATCAGTCTCAAGTCCGGGAGCTTGGTCCCTTAGCGTTTTCCATCTGGCTAGGTTAGCTGGTCCAACCACTTTCGCCAGGCGGTCCTCACCAGCTTGGCGAAAGCGGTCGGCCCTTCTCCGGGCTGCCTGTACGATCAATATCCTCCGTTTCTCTGCGGATGATTTGGCAGGATGCCCCCCCCCCCCCCTCCCCCCCCCCCCCCCCCCCCCCCCCCCCACCACCACTAAACGACGTTTTCTTCTCTGCCTTTGGAATAGTAGACATTTCGCTGTTTCACAGATTTAGGAGTAAAACTGCAATTTGCATGTGTCATCAACGACGGGGATCATGCCTTCAATGAGGTCCCATGCCTGCATGCAGTGCTGACCAGCTCTGCGACGCGTCGACGCAAGCCGCCGACCAGTAGTATATGCTACACACAGCCGGCGCCAGGGACAGCGCAGTAGAGTGCAGCGTTGATAGATTGGTGCGGTAGCTGGCCCATACCCACGCCGTGTCTCGTGAAACAATGGTCCGTCGCCCGGTCTTTGGGAAAAGTGTTACGACTTTCGCAAAAATTTCGCCAAATTGAAGTATAATCAACAATTAAACAATAGGTACAGTTTGGAAAAATAGTCAGGATTATTATGGTTAAATTCAACTGGAATTTGGTTCAGTTATTGAAAGGTTTTACGGCTGGAAGTAAAACTAGCCCTAATGATCACGTAAGTTTCGTGAACCAAAATTTGGTGCAAGAAAGTCACGTGACTAACGTGTTTTTTTTTAATTACACGAAAACGGGAAAATTTCAAGTTGTCGCGCTTGGACCTTTATGTTCTAATTAAGAAAACCCTTCCAGTCATGGTGAAATCTAATTTAGCGCCTAAAATCGCCAAAAAATCGCCCAAGAGGCCGGTGTGTACCTTTAAGGTCAAAGGTCGTGTGGGGAGGGAACTTTAAAAAGGGTAAAATGTTAACGCAGGCTCGCTGTCGTCTGCTCTTACGGAAAAATCTTGACCATGACGACATGATAATTATAAAATTCACAATTTCACACAGTCTATAGTCCCCAACTGTTGTTAATGTCAGGAAAATACACTCTTTGCTTTCCAATTTATGTCACAATTTGTACATTTACTCACGTCGAATTCGATTTCCCTGCCATGTTTACGTTTTTAGCTAGGCGGTGACGTCATTACACCTGGGCAGCCACAAGAGACCCGCTCGCTTGGGGTAGTGGTGGTTGATACCGGGGCAGACACGAGTATCACGTGATGACTAATCGAACGGTCTCGTGTAAGTTTCACTTACACGTGTCAGCTAATCGAACGCACCCATGTGGGATATGTAAATTACACAATTCCAGGGGTTAAAGGGACACATTGCTTTAGATTTTGCGATTTGGGCTATAAAACTGAAATGGATATAGTTGGGAAGCTTTTTTAAAAGTAGAATATAAAGATTCACATAACTATCTCTTCAAATTGCGTGGTTTTTGTTTAATTTCGTGACAAATAACGGTCCGCCATTTTGTAGAACCAAATTTTTGACTCCACAAAATGGCGGACTGTGTTCACCAGTCGTATTTCCAGTCGCATCTGGTTGAAGTACGTTCTGTTGATCCATTTTGATGTACTGTGGCACGGCACGCGCAGCACTGGCGATGTGTCGCGAGGTAGAGAATTGTACCTGGCGATCATCTGATAGGTTCACAAGGCCACTGGCTGCGGCGCCAGCCTAAAGACTCTTCTTACAGCGTATGTTGCGCATTATTTAGACGGTGGTATTTAGTACTGGAAATAAGTCTATGTTTCGCGGGTCAGATGTCAGGGGTAAGCGGACAATTTTTTGTTTTGTAATCACTACTCACTAATTACAACACATTATACGTGTTTTTTTGCATGAACAACTCTTATTAAAGGTAAGGAACATTTCTAAACAGCAACATTTCATGACATTTGAAGGCAATGTGTCCCTTTAAGATCGCGCAAGGCAGGGTGGTAAGAAACATGGCGCAGCAAGATCGTACCCATGGTAACGAGGTTGCCGTGTCCCATATTCCACTCGGCCTTCGGCCTCGTGGAATATGGGACACGGACGCACTACATTATTCCGTGTTCCACTCGACGCTCGTGGGATAACTTATAATACCATGATCCCGAGATGTGCAAATGTTTGTGATGTGATATTCCCATAATGAATTAATGATGGAATATAGCATTCTACTTTTAAACTGCCATCATCCCAAGTTAAATTTTCTCTGTACGTTATTATCCAGAGTGAAATTATGTCAGCATGTCAACACTTTATTCATAAGATATCCGAACTTAAAACTTAATACAATATTAACCATGATCCCGAGATGTGCACATTTTTTGAAGTCATGATGAAGAGTCAACAGTTGGCCTTGTGGTACTTTCCTTACCTTCCATCGCTATGACCCGGGTTCGAATCCCACCAGGGCCAACATGTGGATTGGGTCACAGTCCCTGCCTGACTCCGTGGGTTTTCCCCTGAATTTCATTCTGGGTTTTCCTCCCACCTCTAAAACTGAAATTTCTTCGTCGTCTCCATACAGGTTTCTTCAGGTTACAGTGCGATATGCACTTTTGAGGAATCCTTGGTTTCATTACCAGAATGAATTAAACAAATAACTAAAACCCTGTACTTGGTTGCAACAGCAAAAGTAGCCGGTGCCGGTGCCGGCCGGCTGCTGCCATTTTCTATGTTTTTTCTATGTAGTAACAGAAACGATGGGTATTAATGAAAGAGAGGGAGGGGCGGGGGTCCTTCAAAGTACAACCTAAACAGTACCGACAGCGGCGGCGGCACATCCACCGCAATGAAATATTTCCGGGATATTTTTTTTTGAAGTTAAAGGCGTTATGTAATTTTAGAGAGGTTTCTACTCCCAGAGTCTTCTACACTTAGGCCTGTAGTGCCTACTTAGCTTCTGGCCGAGACCACCGGACACGATTTGACCAACAAAACTTGGCTACGGCTAGATGTTACACACATGTCTATGGTACCGGCTGCAACCACTTCCCATAGACCCGTGTGTGATTTCAAGCCGTAGCCAAGTAATTCGGACACTGCCTTACTAATTCAGGGAGGGGGTGCTTCTTTCTAGCGACGGCCGCGTTTGAAGTTGTCAACCTTCCATTTTCTTGTTCATATTCATCTTTAGTTTTTCCTGCATTTTGAGTGTTTTTTTTGCGACAGGTACCAGCAGATACGAGTTGGTTTTGTTGTTGTTGGCATTGTACACGATTCTTGGACCCTGATACAAAGATCGGCGCCTCTCCCATCATTAATCTTTTTCCGGCAAAACATGGACTACATTTCGAACTTCCTTATATCTCAGCCACACAATATCTGATAAAGCATTACCGCCCCGCCAGCGTATTATTATTATACACTTTAGAAAGACTTTGACCAATATACTTTAGGCCCCTCCTATAGGCTTGCTAATTAGGCATTAAAACGCCAAGGTTGAATTAATTATTAACCTAAATTGCTGATATTGAGAGTAATTACTGTTATTCTTTGCCTGAATTGGCCTAAGCTGAAAAGTGTGGAATTTGGAACGTTTATCAGACCACTGTAAGTGTACCTCACAAGACGTTAACACCCAGAGACACTTGGATTTTGTCAGTGCGTAATTATGCTCATGTCCTTGGAAAACTGAACTTGACAAGCTTTCTTGCACGGTGGTGATACTGGAATCTCAAGAATGAGGAACATTGTCCTCTTTACGTCTGTTCTTCTCATAGGTAAGAGGACTCTCTGATGCTCAATTAGGTGTTTCACGATAGGCGGCGGAACGGGGGGGGGGGGGGGGGAGGGCCACCCCCACACACACTTTTTCCACTTGGGGGAAATGCCCCACCCCCCACTTTTGGCAGTTCCGCACTTTCAAAAGTGTTCCGCCTCACCTGTGTTTGACATGTTGTCATTGCCACGTATTTTGGTAAACGAAAATCAAAACAAAAATATCCTTGCTGATTATAGTTTAATTTGTGGGTCAAGTTGGTTTCTTTGACGGTGGGATGAAAGTGCCGTGGCCTAGTGGTTTGGAGCATTGAATTCGTGGTTTGCGGGTAATTCTGCAAGTTGTGGGTTCGAACCCAGTTCTGGGCTAAGGCACTTAGGCACTTAGGCATATACGCGTAATATGGGTAGAGGCATTATTAATGCCTTGCAGTTGACTATAGTTACCCATCCCGACCCTATTCATACTGTGAAGAGATTAGATTATCTTGTCTTATTTCAGTGTGAGGGGCTGTTCTTCCACACTTTCCTATCCTCTGCGATGGCCCACACCTCGAGTGGCCCCTTGCCCTTGTGATGGGCGACGTGCATAAAAAAAATGACCTTTCATGCTGTTTGTCAAAGAAACTGTGAAGCTGTATCCAGCGGGGGCAGGAGGTAACTTTCCCCCTCCCCGGCGGCATTAGATGCGTCTTAAAAAACAAAAAGTAAATATTTTTCAATTCAATTCAATTTCATTTTATTGCTCCTTTGAAAAGGAAATTCACCTCGTTACATGCAGTATAGATTGATACAAATTAAATAATTATCAGTTAATTGCATAGACAATCAGAAATATAAACGGCAATGACATATAAGTTTATCAAGATAACGACAGAAATAAATACAGAAATCACGAAAAGTAAAGACGGATTTAGTTTGCCAGATGAGGATGAGCTATTAAATATTATTGGGAAATATTGATGGAAATAAATGTTAGCGAAGGTGTTGTTCATTTAGAAGTTGTATTTAATAAGGAACAATTGAATTTTAAATACCTGTTTGTTCTGGACCTTACTGATTGCCATCTTATGCCACAACTTTTTATGATGGTTTTATTCAGACGTTGTTTGCCCTCCCTGGAACAAAAAGTTGTCCCCTGATTGTCTTATGTCAATGTTTTTGTCATTTAAAAGTTATTTGTGAATAACTGTTTAAGCTGTTTAAAAAAAATTTCTTGGTCTTGCAAACATGAATGAATATAGTGCAATTCAACCCACCAATTGCCATACTGTTACATTTTATATGAAATTGTTTTGTATATCAAATAAACCAATAATAATAACAACAATAAAAACGCTCCTGAAAAGTCGTAGTTGTTAGATTGACACGCCCCTCTAGTGCTGCTGTTTTATTATACGCTTCTTTTGCTTTCGCCTAGGTTTCCTCGCATTATTATTTTATCTAATTGTATTTGCTTTAAAATATTTGTATAACCATGCTGTAGTGGAGTCGGGTTGGCCGTGTGATATTTTCCTCGCTTTCTACCCACAGTGGCCTGGGTTCGACTCCTCCCCGGACCAACGTGTTGATTGGGTTTCTCTCCATGATTCCCTGGGTTTCCCTAAAATATAAAATGTTGTGGTTCGAATCTCACCTCAAAAAATTATTACATGTTTCTTTACAAGCTTCGAACTATATTACATTTGAGGAATCCTTGATTTCACTAGCAGAAACATAATATATTTAAAGCAATGAATAAAGTATTATCTTTCTATAATTTGATGAAACAATCATGTATAAGAATTGGAATTTTTTTCCTCAGCTGGGCTGCATGTGACATCTGTACAGTCTCTAGGTTGTGAGTCAGGATGGAGTCAGTCACCTTCAAGTTGCTACTCCATGTTTGGTGTTGAAAGAAATGATCGCAAGATATGGTCGGAAGCAGCAGAAATCTGCAGAGGCATGGACGGAGAACTAGCAACCATCCCAGATGCACAAACACAAGGTAAGTGCGCGCACTAACTGCTGTAAGGGGCCATTCAAAATGTTCAATGTTTTAAAATGTAGATTTTTTTGTTGATTTTTTTCCGAAAATGTGGGTGGGTGGGTCAAGGTAAATTATTGAAAATCTAAATTTACTTTCTAATAAATAACATAAAGGAAAATTAAAAGAAATGCTCTTTTGACTTGCCAATTTCACTCCCTCCCACATTTCGATTCTTTTGTTTTTTTTCAACCTAGGCTATACCCGTACGGCCTATGCGTAGTCTTAGACGTTGTATCATCCGTCCATTGTTCAACAGAGTGGTTATTCTATACTTCATAGACTGGTCTTATGGCTTTTTGGCATTTGGCACAGCACTGCCGTACCGGGCTGCACATTATTGATCATATATAAAAGCATGAAGGAAGAAACATCTTACGACTGCCATCGTCTTTGCTTTAAATTTACAATGAAAGCGTAGCAAGAATTCCTCTTTTTCGCCAAAAACATTCAGTTGGAAAATGCTTTATGTAATGTCCTTCAAACATTCAAAATGATGAAGTAACGTTTGTATAAATATAATCACAATACATCTTTGGAGTATATGAAATGCAAATAAGGGTGTCTGAGATCAAGAGAGTAAAATTATACAGACATATTTAAATTCTCCCTGTTGTCATATACCCAATCGAGTACGCACTGTAGACTGTTTCCCGTCTCTACTGCTATCAATTAAATACCGCAGCAGAGACGGGAACCGTGCTAATAAGCATACACGGTGCTGAAATACGAAGCCCTGGAAAAACAATACATGTAGAACGGGACGCTGTATTATCGCGGTACTTATCACGTTTCCCGATCGGAATAGAAATTGCTCACCAACCTTCTCGAAATGTCCTGTCTTTTGCCTTGTATAACTATTGCTTTTTTACACCGACATCAAAAAATCCGACGGTGGTTTGATTTATTCCCATGCAATGCCTGTGAAAATAGACATGCTTGTCGTTGCTTGGCGGAGTACGTAATACAAAGCAGAATTAAAGTCCAAAAGATTGGAACATATTTTTTTTTTACGGAAATTATTTTGAAAATCGAACGTGTTTTTTTACCGACCGAATGCATTTTCCAAAACCCAATGACATTTTACAGACCGAACATCCTTATGATTCGAATGCTTTTCCAAAACCCAATGAAATTTTACAAACCTAACATGTTTTTGTAACTCGAATGCATTTTCCAAAACCGAATGAAATTTCACAAACCCAACATGTTTTTGCGATTCAAATGCATTTCCCAAAACCAAATGAAATTTTACAAACCTAACGTGTTTTTGTAACTCGAATGCATTTTCAAAAACCCAATGAAATTTCACAAACCTAACATGTTTTTGCTATTCGAATGCATTTTCCAAAACCTAATTACAAACCTAACACGTCCTCACCAATCAAAGTTACTCGGACTAGGTTCGAATTAGTATACGGTCCAAAACGGTGGACTCCCTAAACTTATTTATTTCCACGATTCCAGAGTTTCAGACCGATATTGGTGGGGGTATTCTTTCCAACTGCTTTTAGCAATTTTAAAGTTGTAAACAATGTTTAGTCGCGTCGCATCGCAGACGGGGCTCTAAGCGCTTATAGCCTTAGCATTGTTCTTCTTCTTGTGCCAAATTCGTTTAGTCACGTGACAGTTTTCCTTGACGAAACTCTCACACACGCACACAAGTGTGTAAATACCTGCAATCGTGGACGTCCTATTGTTCCTCTTTTGTTTGTACTCTAACTTTTTCGGAAGGCATCCCATTGGTTTTGTACACGATTTTCAATCGTGGACGTTCGGTCAAACGTGGACCCTTTGTCTATGACCTAACCCTTTTGTCCCTAGTCCACGATTGCCGGTACTCAAAGCTGTACCGTGCATGTGTCTATGTAGTCTTGGTTCATGAAGTTGTTACGTATACACACGATAACCGGCCGCCGCGAGAGGGCGTTATTACGACAAACTATTAAGCCGCGAACCGCCAGTAACAACGTCTTGGGAATTTCGTAGAAGCCGTGTTGTGCGCACGCACCTGCTTAGCCAAATGTTGCAGCGCGCATTATGTAGTTTGCATAATACATAAATAAAGCATTAACCCCCTGACTACTACCGCCCGAGTGTTAGTATGAAGATAAAAGTACAGGTCCGTGCTATTTAGATTGTTTGGTAGTAGGGCCGAGGGGATTGAACTAAAAAGTTCCGGAATGATGGAAAATAACAAAACAAAACTGGGCTAGATATGATATATTATAATGGTGCTGAGGAGACCTTGTTGGGTGATTTGATTTAGATTTAGATTTAGATTTAGATATAAAATTAAAAAGGCCGTGATAATAATAAAACAAATATCTCACGAGGCCCTAGTCTTTACGGCCGGGGAAAACGGAGATTGTCGTACTCTGGTGATTCGATTGTCACACAGTTCACAAAGATACTGAGACGCACCTGCGGGTTTTCTCCACTGGTGAAACTCGACAGAAATTCAGGCTCATGTTTGCTTTGAGGCTGGACGCGAATCCCCGCCGAGAAACCCCAGCGATTCCCCTACATCCGAGTCGGCTTCAATTCAACGGACGACTTGTCTCAACGGAAGACTTGTCTCCACGGACGACTTGTCTTCCTATTTGACGCAAAGACGGTCGAGTTCTCTCAACGGTCGAGTTGTCTCGAGTCGAGTCGGCCAACGGTCGAGTTGTCCGATCCCCGACGGTTTAATAAAATGGAGAGGTATTTCTTGCATGTAACAAGTAATTTCCTGCAGATCACACACCATCGCCTAGGTTGCCTGCCCGGTCCCGCCCGGCACCTTCCCCTCGCGTCGATCGTCACAGTTGCAAGACGTCGCGTGCGAACACGAGCAGTGAACACTGCAGCCGCCAGCGCATAGCCGGCCGGCTGGCCGGCCACCTGCAATGCAAAGCATCATAGCAGCTTCAATCGCGAACTTGCTAGCGCCCCTCGCGGCCAGTCGTATAGATAGCTACCAGACTATTATTGTGCAACTTCATGGCAGCTCTTTTTCGTATGTGCGCGTGCGTGAAGAGAAAATGTTTCTCATTTTCATACAGAATTGACGCATGCGCACTAGTTTCCCCCATTTTTCGGGGGGAGATTTTACGAAATTCCCAAGACGTTGTTACTGGCGGTTCGTGGCTATAAATAGTTTGTCGTAATAACGCCCTATCGCGGCGGCGGTTATCGCGTATATACGTACATGTAGGTAACAACGTCTTGAACCAAGACTAGTGTCTATGACGAAACTGTCACACACTCAAGTCACCAACGACGTGGCTCCTGCACGAATACGTGCTTTTTAAGTAATAATTTATGGACATTTTAGTACATGTATCTCAGGTCATTTATAAATGTTTCTGGGAGATCAATGCTAAGTCCTGCATTTGTCTTGCTTTAGTGTAAAGCTAATCCTGACCTTGCCCATTTTTGAAAGAAAGTGGATGTTTTATCAGTACAGTAGAACGCCACAATTATGACAAACAACAGAAAAATGTTCACTATCGTGGTTTTGTTTGTGTGTGAATTATGGTACAAGTGTATAATAAATACTTCAATCTGGGGGCCGAAGAGGATGTTCGTTATTATAGCCAAATGTTCGGTATAGCGGTACGTGTTCCTTATAGCGAAGTTCTACTGTACCAGCAACATTTCTGAAACTGATGTGTTACTGCCAGTCTTTTCTTCGTAAATAAAAAGTCTGAGAACCTGTCATGGATAGTAACCAATCAGAGAAAATTGTTAGTAAAACATTTCATAACTTTTTTTGTTTTCAAAATTACATGTACTGCCTTTCTGAAAAATGTATAACATTTTAAAGGTAATATACACATTTGCAAATGTCATATTACCTTTAACATGTTGGAATTTTTATTTTTTTCTTCAAATTCTTCCATCAATTTACAAACTTAAATTTGGCAATACACACCCGTAGTCTAGTTCCCTGACCTGATAATGCTCTGACGTCTATAAATTGCTCTGTTTTGTCTAAAGTAGAGTCCGGGAACTAGACTACAAAAATGTCACTTTTTCTCTGTTTTCCCTGCATATATGCACACAAAACTTAAAACGGGTCAGTGTTACAGAATTTGCTATAAAATACTGGTACCAAGCCCAAAACCAAAATTACAGCAAAAACAAATGGACTACCTTTAACAAAGGAATATCTGTGAATGACTTTTTGTAACAGCCATCCTGACGGCCATCCTTGATATGGCTCCCTATTCACATGTATGGATTGGGCTGAATGATGAGTTGGAAGGTGACTACAGGTGGGCCGATGACAGTGATTTTATTGAAGGCACCTCATTTGCCAAGTGGGGCCCAAACCAACCTGACAATGGAGGAGGTGCCTTTGAAGAGGTAAGCTTTAAATGAGAAGGCTTATTGTTATAACCTGGTGCAATCATAACGCCATGTAAATAATTAGTTGCTTAGCATCCCTGCCCGACCAGTAAAAATAGCCCCGACTTTTTGGTGTGTTAAACATACAATTTTACAAACATTTACTGGGAAACTTAAAACCCTTTGCACTGCCGCTTAGGACTTCAAAAGAAACTTAAATGTATCATTTACAAGTCTTCATTGCCTGCTGTTGCGTGAAACCAAACAGAACCCAGCCAATTAATGACTGAGAGCAAGTCTAGCATAATGCTCATCACCCGACTACCGCTTTGATGTGGTAGTCTAGGCGCCAGCCTCTTTTCGTGGGTGCTGCACTTGTCAATGATATATTGAGGCAAAAATGTCCAACATGAACTGTTTACACTTCCCAGCCGTGAAGACCAATTCAATATGGCGGAATCATGTCTGCGCAAATTACACCAGACAGAACCATGAAAAAGTCCTAATTATGGTGAAATATTGAGATGCTTGGGTAAGTGAACCTATATGCCGAGTTTAAGGCCGAATGATTTCCATTTAAAAAACCAAATAAATCGCCAACTTTTTGCACGCAGCGCAGTATGGCCCAGAGCGTGAGTCTACTCGTGCGGCGGGGCATAGTGTAGGGCTACACCTAGTACAATGTTAGTCCGAGTAACTTGGACCCTTTATCGCCTTTTTTAACATTTGGACATGATCTGGCGAGGCCTCGGCGAGGGTCCAAGGCAATTGCGCGATAGAGAATTGCTTCTAATTCAATCAAAACACAAAATTTAAAATTCAACCTTACAACGGCCACCAAAATACTAGATACGCCACCATCTGAACAAGTGGAGTTCCATGATCAGATGAATGTACCAAGGTTTACTTAACATCCAAATAAAAAGTGAAATTTTACCGTTTAATTCCCAGAGACCCCCGCAGAACATGTACGTGTGTAGAACAGAAAGCCACATACATGTATGCTAGTCCGAGTAACTTGGACCCTTCATATCGCCTTTTTTAACATTTGGACATGATCTGGCGATAGTAGGGTCCAAGTCGATTGCGCTATAGAGAATGGCCAAAAATTCAATCCAAACAAAAAACATCAGAATTCAACCTTACAACGGCCACCAAAATACTAGATACGCCACCACCTGAACAAGTGGGGTTCCATGATCAGATAAATGTACCAAGGTTTACTTAACATCCAAATAAAAAGTGAAATTTTACCGTTTAATTCCCAGAGACCCCCGCAGAACATTTTGGAGTTCAAATAGTGACTCCTCCATCTTGCATGACGTACAGTTATGATCGAAATTAACATCACACTACGCGTAAGGAAATACGCGTAGCCCGCTACGCGTATTACGGTTCATTAAAGTATTGATGCTAAGCTTGTAGAATCTGCTAAGGCAGGCTTCCGCGTAAGCCTACGCGTAAGCCTACGCGTAAACCTACGCGTATATGCCACGTTCCGGAAATGTACGTGGTTACGCGATGATGTGCGAGATATAGCATTCGCGAAGATACGCGTATTCGATGCAGGCTTTCGCGTAAGCCTACGCGTAAGCTTACGCGTAAGCCTACGCGTAAACCTACGCGTACGCGTATATGCCACGTTCCGGAAATTTACGTGGTTACGCGATAATGTGCGAGGTATAGCATTCGCGAAGATACGCGTATCGATTGCGTAGGCCCGTCTACGTCTCTCTTGTGCCAAATATTTTTTTTCAACGGTCCAAAAGTATTTATTTTTAATAATCCGTTACTCCCCACACCTAGAAGAACGAAACGGAGTTTAGGATTCAGCCTTACCTGTATCTTGATACGCTGTCCTTATTTGTTTGCAACGATCGTCATGTACGTTGTAACCCGATTTGGTAGTCTAATACTATAGTACCCCTTGTTTTCTTGATCAAAATAATTATTAAAATATCACCAGCAAAAGTCACTTGTGGATCCCGCTTATACGTTAAATTTATTTTTGGGAAAATTAACATGTTAAATTCGATTGAATGATTTAACGTAACCATACAACATGCATAGCTAGCGGCATTCAACTTTTTTCGCACATGTACGTAGCCTCTGTTACAGCCTGAAAGGATTTATTGCAGCAACAAGCGCACGTGTATAAGGATCACTGTGCAAACCTGCGTCTTGAGAAAAAGGCTAGTCAAAAAGACGCGCATGCGCAGTTATAGTTTGAAAGCCGGGTTTATTGGGCAATACCGTGATTTGTAACCAAGTGATTTCAATGTGGTATATATACGACGTTCGTGACAATTTGGAATAAGTGATCTCAGTGCAGGTATTAACACGATGTTAGGGACATAGCTGAAATCGTGTGATATTTACGATTTGTAGAAGCACAAATGACCCCTACGCTAGATAGAATATTTGACTTATTATGCCTGAATAAGTCTAGCCAATGTTGTTCAGCCTTGGAAATTGATTTTGACTTTTTACACAAGAGCACACAAGTACGAAGAAAAATTTAGATGCATCTTTTTAAAGCCCAGACGTCGACCCGCCATTTTGCTGTATGCACAGCAGTGCCACATATATAATAACATGTCATCAGATCACACTGCGGAAGTGACTAAAACTGGTATTATTTTAACAGTTTTGTGGGTGTGGGTGTGTTCCTGTACTGTACTACGTTCGAGGACAAGAGGAGAAAGAAAATACAAAAAAATTGTTCTTGTCATCGGGATTTGGTCTTTTGTGAGAATGGTCCTCGAACGTACAGATACATGCTTAGTCTATGACTGAGGTTGGGTTATATTAAAGGAAGAATAGGAAACACCAAAGCATTTTCCTCAAGTGTATAGGAAAGACTGGGTGTGTTTCACACTGCTTCAGAAAACGACCAGTCGTACGACCTTGCGAAGTCTTCCCAGTAACAAGGAGTGGCCAAAAAGGTATGGTATCCTAAAATGTTTTAACCATGTTTTTTCGTTAGTATATGCCGAGTGACTTCATAAATCTTCAACCATACATTTGTTTGTAGTTTTTATTATGTTTGTTTTAAGAAATGGCGTGCAAACAATGATAAGATAAGTTTAATATTGCACTTTATTTTGATGATGCCGCCAAAATATTCGTAGGCGCACAGACAACGTTTTTAGAATAGTACTCCATCAGGCGTCACTCGGGGATTTAATTTCTAGTTATGTTCCAAAAAAGAAGTCTTTAATCAAGTTTTTCAGTTCTCAAACTTCGGGTCATTTTATCGGCTGCTGTTGAAGAAGCCGTTTCTGATTGTTTCTGTTTCTGACAATTTAGAGATTTTATGGTACAATCTTTAATATTTTATAACTGTACTCGGTTATTTCCGTGAAACATCAAATTTGTCATAGTAGAAAAAGCGATGACGCCCCTGAATCTAATGCAGAAGGCCTATTCGTTATTCAAACACGTTTGCTTTTCAGAGACATTGCTGATAATTATGAACCATTTTATTGACATCTCAAGTCATTTTTTATAAGGGCCATTTCAACTGATCCATTGTTGATAACTAACATGTTGATACTGTTTGAGTTGAGGCTTCATGTCACTGCTGCTCTGCCGAAGAGCTCCCTGGCAGTGGCGGCCTCCTATAACGTCACAGGGAGCGAAACAGATTTTGTTGAGCTGAAAATTTAAGAACAGATGTTTGCTGTTTCCCTTTGGTTATAGAGGAATCCCACAACGACAAGTTTAGCGCCGACCTGCGCACTTCCGCGTTTGAAAACGAGGATCTCAATGCACAGTAAACAACTTTGTGCTGATCTTGCGCCTGCGCTTCCTTTTATGGCCTGATTAATTCATGCTCGAATGAATGTGCTGAAAAGCGTTTTTTTTTGCCACAGACATTTCGCTTTCAACCCGGAAGTGCGCAGAAGGGGCTGTGAAATTCCTCTATTGGTTTGCCTCATACAGGTGGCCCGGATAATACTGGGAAAAAAATGCATTGAAAGCTGTAACAAAATCTGTCCAGAGATTCTGACCACTTACGGTGCTATCCAAGTCATTACGAGTTCACCACTTCTGCTGTTCGCCCACCCACACGCACTTGGAAAACCTTTTGTTGGAACGAAAAACCGTGAAATGTCAACAATCTGGGCCCTTTTTTCACGTAATAAAAAACGTGATAAGTCCACTTTTCACGTCTGTCAAAGTATCTCGTATTTTCTGGGCCAGCTGGTTGCTAAGGCATGTCTTTCACGTACTGAAATACGTGAAAACTTTTCTGCGCACGTGCCCATTGTTAGCGAAAGCCAGATCGTATCTTAAAGGTCAAAGGTTATTCCGGATAAAATTACTGACGTAATGTTACGCGAACGCCCATTCTGATCTGATGGAAATTTAACACGCGCGCGTTGTGCGACCACATATGCGCGCGTTGTGCGACCACGCGCGCGTTAGGTCACGAGTTGAAATACCGAACTGGCCGGCTACACAGAAATTCGCTGACGCCATTTTTACAGTGGTGCCGCGCTCGCGTACAGGTTGCGCGCGTTCTTTAATTTCAGTCGCGCGCGCATTTTGACAAGTTGTAAGCACCCTGTTGGTCGAAGCTGCATCGAGCGCGTGCGTAAAATACGCACGCAAGCGTGATGCCACCGCAGTAAATGCTTCTAATTTTGGTCGCCGGATTCGTCTATTAGCGGAGGTGCTTTAAACAATATTTTGTTCTGCAACGGCTGGTATGTAGGACTGCACTACACACACTACCATTGAAGGTTTGCGAGCGTATACCGTGGCGAGGTAAGTGACCTGAAATGATATAGGGCCTACCCAGCACGATATGGGGCAGAGGGGTACCCCCCTTTTGTCCCTATACCCCTATACACTTTCCAGAATATGTAATATGTAATATGAGATTAGAAAGGCTTAGATTTATAAACGTATCAAGGCCGTTTTCTTTTTTCTTTAAAGAAAAAGACATGTTTAATTTGAGTAATTACAAAGTGGGTCCTAATTATTGTAAATCGCCGCAAAATAATTTTCTTCAATCATGCTCAGTGCTGGCCCAAGTATGCCATCGCTGGAAACGGCCTATGGCGGCCTGAAACGTTCCTGGCAAGTGACCAGACCCGCGGCCTTTTAATCGCCTAAGATGGACATTTGGAAGGTCGTCCGCTATCAATCTTAGTCCTCAAAATTGTTCAGACAAGGCACTTTCCAAAAATTGCCTGAAATGTATTCCCCCTGGTACCAATTGCTGTGCATGCATTTTTATTGATTGGGTCGAAGCCAGAAGTCTGTGCGGTGTTTATGTATGAGTATTGTCCTTAAGCTTATATCATAGTAACCGTTATTACGACTTGTAAGGTTTTTTGGGCACCTTGCTCTAGTCTTTCTTTGAAAAGATATTGTTTAACTTTAAGTTAAATAAGGGGATAAAAGTGTGATGACCCGGTCTTTACCACGTCAATAATAACCGAGGAGGGGCGTGACCGCTGTTAATGGACCGAGCCGAATGCGAGGTCCATTAACAGTGGTCACGACCCTTCGAGGTTATTATTGACTGGTAAAGACCGGGTCATCACATTTTTATCCCCATTCATAAATGCCTTCTTACGAAAAATGCAAAAACCTCTCGTTAAAAGGACAAAATGCGAAGCTTTTTCACCCCACTTTTTCTCCCATTTGCTCAGTACAAAACACATGCGCGTGAAGGCGCTCCGCGCCTGTCTGTCGCGTGCGCGTACGCACACGCACGGGATGCAGCGTTTTATACGCGTGGATTAGCGTTGTCTTACATTATGAAATTCAGTACATCTTGTGCGCGCACCTACTACGCTCTCCCTGTTGCGTATCGGCTGAGAACAGCTGGTTATGACGCGCCGTGTTTAAACAACTTCCAGCCGTGTTTAAACAACCGTTTAAACACACCCACGTGACAGGCTCTCGACCAATAGGGAAAGTGAAACTCACTGAGGCATTTATGAATAAAGATGTAGTATTTAATTTACGACCGTTGAAAATAATCAACAACTGCGACCGACACGTACACGTACGTACGTACGTATATATATATATATATACACGGACGGTTTGTCAATCGGGTACCAGCGTGTGTAACAGTGTGGACACGCTGGTACCCTATCTTTTGTATTGTATGCACTGGCCATTTCTCACCATGGGGAATTCCCTTTACGCACGTGCTGCCAGCTCCCACGCAATCGCTAGCTCTCGTCTTAGTTTGTTTGTGTTTTTTTACAATTCAGGTGCATACATTGGATCGACCCAGATGGGTAAAGGAATTTCCTCAAATCACCGGATATGAATTTAGCAAACAATTGCCAGAGTTTTGGTGCATTGCGTTAAACACGAAATGATGCCGCAATCGAATGAGTACGACCACGATCGACTCTTCCGTGAGGCTCCAAAGTAACCGTGCGAGATTTCACGCAAGGTAAATTTCCATCCTTTTGTTAAATAGTTAAATTAGGCACATGGTGATATTTCTTGGTAACATTTAGGGCGGGGGGGGGGGGGGGGGGGGAAGCAGGGCTGGATATCATAAAGTGTGGCCTATTTACATGCACGTATGCACATTATGCACACATGGATGTATACCTGTAGGGCTAGGGCTATGCGCAATTAATTACCTTTATTAATTTCCATTAAATATACAAAAAATAAATCTTTTTATTTTAACTTTCTTTGGACTTATTAATAATCCTTTTCTTTTATTGGAAGTGCAGATTCTGGTGACGTGACTGTGGACAACTGATGGACAAGAGGTAAAATTAATCTCGGAACTCACTGATTTTAATAAGGGGATAAAAGTGTGATGACCTGGTCTTTACCACGTCAATAATAACCGAGGAGGGGCGTGACCGCTGTTAATGGACCGAGCCGAAGGCGAGGTCCATTAACAGCGGTCACGACCCTTCGAGGTTATTATTGACTGGTAAAGACCGGGTCATCACATTTTTATCCCCATTTCATAAATGCCTTCTTACGAAAAATGTAAAAACCTTTAAAAGTTTTAAATATTTTTGGGATGATTTGATTTCTTTTTTGAAATCGTGTTAAAGTGTGCACAGATCAGAAACTTTGAGCTCCATTTTTTCAAAACGGGGTGAAGACTGACAACTCTAAAAGGTATCAGTATGTGTGTTCAGCATGTAATTTTTGTTAACCCTTTTCTTGTCTGGTTCCTGGTTCGTAACTTCGTCATACACGCGCACGCACCATGTATTACTAGCTATAGCTCATTGGTAAACGCGCATAGTAGTGCGTGAACTTCCGGTTCCAATTGTTACGGTTTAACTCCGTGTGAAGTACGCGTGCTTTAAGTTGAAGTGACTTCACGCTTACAAACCATATACAGAATTTCATATGGGAAGTTTAAAAAACAACCAACAAAACAAATCATAAAACGTAATTAACGACAGGTATAGTTACCCGCAGTCTCTTCTAACTGTTTTTTTAACTGCTATTTTAAAAACTTTCTTCTCATTTTTTTAAATATACAATTCTAAAAGAATAAAATATATATATTCTTTTTAACCCACCCTTCCCCGAAATTGAATGACACAAAATGAAATGAATAATTGTAGGCCTATTTTATAATCTTCTGAAATGACAAAAAAAAATAAACTAGCGCTAACTCATTGATTTATTACGCGCGGAGATACATTTAATCCTGCCTGCGCGCAGACATTTTTCGTCTGTGTAACTGTTTAATAGAACATAATGAAAATTGATGGAGTGAATTTGTAACGTGGTGTCGATTGAGAAAACGTGTTAGTTAAAAATATTATTCAATATTATATGGGTTTCTATCTTTGGTTTTCAATACTGGCCCTGAAAAGGGCCGGGCTCTGAAAAGAGCCGTTTGGATTTATAGTGGATGCTCGTTTTAGTATCCGGATGCCTTTCCCTGTCTTTCTACCACACGGGGAAGAACTTTTTGAAGATGACCGATGTACTTTCGGCACTTTTCTTCGGTCACGAAATTCAACCAGAAGTCGCGTATGCCTGTCACAAGCTGCTCCTTGGTAGATGGTTTTACCTTTTTCCTGAGGTGGCCTTTCAGTTCTGCCCAAAGACACTCGATGGGATTGAGGTCGGGCGATTCGGCGGGGGTACGGAACCAGGTAATGTAGTTTTCGCGCATGAGCCGCTGCGTAAACCTACTGGTGTGAGTGGGGCAGTTGTCCTGCTGAAATCTATGGCCATTTTGAAACTTGCGTGCCAAGAAGGGGACAAGCCGATCGCGCAAGATGTTTTCTGCGTAAAAGGTGGAGTCCATAAGACCTTCGAAAATAAAAATTCCAGTTGCTCCTCTTTTCGAAATTCCACCCCACACGTGTACTTTTAGAGGGTGCTTTGGCTTTCCTTTTGGCTCAAAAGGTTGGTCCTTTTTACGAAAGCATTTTTTTGCGTGGCGCTCGATTTCGACGGAGCACTCGTCGCTCCAGATGACATCGTCAAAATGTTCGTGCGTGTCTAAGCATCGCTGTGCAAATTGCATGCGGATTGGCCTATTTGCGTGCTTGATAAGTTGGCAATATTTTGTACTTTTGCATGTCCACAATAGTTTTTTTCTAGCGCGACGTATTGTGGATTCTGGGAGAACCACGCCTGTTTCCTCTGAAATGCTTCGCTGCAGGTCTAACGCATTCAGCTCATTGTCGCGCTCTAAACATTCATCAATAATGTCGCGCATTCGCGGCGTAAGCTTACTCTTTCGGCCTGACCGCGGCTTATCTACAATGCTGGAAGTTGTACGCACACGCCGTAAGAATCGAGAAAGCCCACCCCGGGAAACAGAAATTGCATCTTCTGCAAGAGTATCCTTGATGGCTCGGTTTGAGAGCCCCCGAGCATGCAGCAACACAATTCTCTGGCGGGTGTACGCACTAAAACGAGCCATCCGGTGTAGTATGTTGTAGACAGGGAATGGAAAGGCATATGTCTGCTGCTCGCGTTTGCACATTTTTATACTCCAAGATTTACGCGTAAGGTTACGCGTAAGGTTACGCGTAAGGTCTTACGCGAAAGATACGTGTTTTTTTCGCGTATGATACGCATTGCGTGCATGCTCTGCTCCAAAAAGCAACATTTTCTATTGCAGATTCATGTGAATAATACTAATACCGTTATCAACTAAAAAAGCAGTATCGATTTCAAATTACAATTTTGACGGATTTTCAGTATTTTGTGCGTGGCAATAATACGGAGAATGTCGCTGTATTTGATGCCCAAATTGTTGGGCTTGGTCGGGACTAATGTTAATTGAATTGAAAGTAAATTTTGGTCCGCATAATATTTACATAACATTAACTTTTACTAAAAGCGTGAAAATGGTTTGGTTATGATAACGAATTTCGGGGGGAAAAATATGTTGACTAAAAAAACGAGCTGTTTGGGTGCTATATATGTAGGCCTACAATGTGATTCAAGTGCCCCTACATTTAACTTTAGACGCTCTCGATACTAGGCCTGCAAAATCGTTTTGATCACAGTTTTAAAATCCGGAAATGTTGGGTTCAGCACTGTTAAATAATTCCAGCGTATCGAACCGATATTGTGCAGAAATTCTAGCGTATCGAACCGATGCGTACGCTCAAGTTGTACTTTGGGGAGAACCCTGCAAATATTATCCGGTTGTAACCATTAACCATGGTGGTTAGAAAAGCCTCTATGCATTAACGTAGTCCTGTGCATGCAAGGCCGATGTGCATGTACATGTACATGTACATGTACATTATACCCACCCAAGCCAAAATGCGACGCATGTCCAGGAGACTGAAATGATCTACTGTTCCCTGATCCTTTAATTAAGAATTCCGTCATGAAATTCCCGCAAAATTTATGTTTTGGATTATTTTCATGTCCTATTTTGAAGGAATGTTCATACTTCATGCAAATACAAATCGAATTTTACGCCGCGAAAGACGGCGAAACACTCGCTGCGAAATTCGCTAGAGTTTCCATCTTCCCCCCGTTGTAAAGAATATTACGTAAACACATGAACTAAAATCGCGGATTTCATGCTGCATGCAGATTGAAACGTACATGTACATGTACGTACGTGTACATAATTGCCAACAATGGCCGGCACATGGTCTCTCTCGCGCGCACGGCGGGTGCCGGAACGTACAATACATGCCATTACTCCACGCACATATCACGTACTCACAACGGCTACGAACGGCATGTTTGTACATGCACATTGTGATGCATGCAGTAATGTAGGGATGTGAATGGGTTCAGCACTGTTAAATAATTCCAGCATATCGAACCGATATTGTGCAGAAATTCTAGCGTATCGAACCGATGCGTACGCTCAAGTTGTACTTTGGGGAGATCGAACCCTGCAAAAATTATCCGGTTGTAACCATTAACTATGGAGGTAGGAAAAGCCTCCATGCATTAACGTAGTCCGGTGCATATGCAAGGCCGATGTGCATGTACATGTACATTATACCCAAGCCAAAATGAAATTCCCGCAAAATTTATGTTTTGGATTATTTTCATGTCCTATTTTGAAGGAATGTTCATACTTCATGCAAATACAAATCGAATTTTACGCCGCGAAAGACGGCGAAACACTCGCTGCGAAATTCGCTAGAGTTTCCATCTTCCCCCCGTTGTAAAGAATATTACGTAAACACATGAACTAAAATCGCGGATTTCATGCTGCATGCAGATTGAAACGTACATGTACAACGTGTACATAATTGCCAACAATGGCCGGCACATGGTCTCTCTCGCGCGCACGGCGGGTGCCGGAACGTACAATACATGCCATTACTCCACGCACATATCACGTACAACGGCTACGAACGGCATGTTTGTACATGCACATTGTGATGCATGCAGTAATGTAGGGATGTGAATGGGTTCAGCACTGTTAAATAATTCCAGCATATCGAACCGATATTGTGCAGAAATTCTAGCGTATCGAACCGATGCGTACGCTCAAGTTGTACTTTGGGGAGATCGAACCCTGCAAAAATTATCCGGTTGTAACCATTAACTATGGAGGTAGGAAAAGCCTCCATGCATTAACGTATACGTAGTCCGGTGCATATGCAAGGCCGATGTGCATGTACATGTACATTATACCCAAGCCAAAATGAAATTCCCGCAAAATCTATGTTTTGGATTATTTTCATGTCCTATTTTGAAGGACTGTTCATGCTTCATGCAAAATCAAATCGAATTTTACGCCGCGAAAGACGGCGAAACACTCGCTGCGAAATTCGCTAGAGTTTCCATCTTCCCCCGTTGTAAAAAATATTACGGAAACACAGGAACTAAAATCGCGGATTTCATGCTGCGTGCAGATTGAAACGTACATGTACATGTACGTACGTGTACACCCCACCATTGCCCTTCAATTCAACAATGGCCGGCACTCTCGCCCGCGCGGCGGGCCGGGTATGCCATTACTTCACGCACATATCACGTACTCACAACGGCTACATGACGATGAACGGCATGTTTGTGCATGCACATTATGATGCATGCAGTGATGTGAATGTACATGTACATGTACATAGGTGTACATAAAATGTTCGTACATGTACTAGCATGGCCCACTTTTCGGACGGCTCCTTTTTTTTGCAAAAATACTTTTGAATTGTCCAACTTAGTCCAACATCATGATTCAACTGGGATTATTTTGTGATATTTAGACCCAGCTATACATAAAAACCTTATACCGATCCACGACATAGCCTCAACAAATAAAATTGAAACGAATTAGGCCCATGTGTGAAAATTGGGACCTGTTGAAAACCAACATCCTTGCCCTAATATGGATAAACATATTACATCAAAGACTACTAGTTCGCGACATAACTTACCATGGATTAATCGTCAATTAAATAATCCCACAAGACTTGACCGTTATTATTTCATCTCTGGTAAATAGTTGTGCTTTCAGACTTTTGACATGGTCATACATTGTACGTGTACATATCAGGGTTAATACAAATCATGAATTTTTTAAATAGATTTAAAAAAAAAATTTACCATCGTACCATTGGCATAAACATTTGTTTTATATACGTCAATTTAAATTACCATCATTGAAAGTCAAGTATAACCACACACAATTGTTCATGAAATCAGCACTGAAATCCGTTTCATTGATCATATTCTTTTCCAGAATACAAAGTTTGTCTGAAAATCTCTGTTACAGCATCACCATCATACTGCACAATTCTTATTCAATTTGATAACAGGAACCCCCCTCCTCTCTACACACAACCATGGTGGAATAAAACTATTTGATGCAGCCACCATTTTTTTTTTAACGCACTGTCCTTATTTTGTAAAAGTTTTTACGATTTTTGCAGTGGAAATATTGTTCTTCGGCATCATTTTGCATTTGCAGCTGTAGAATGGGAACCAGACAATGGAACTTCCAATGGACAGAACACCATTGAAGATTTAGGCCTATGTTAAAATATAGACGGTTTAGCAGAGAGGATGAGGCAACATTTTAAATAAATATTAAAAAATCATTAGAAGTCCCAACAAATTGTTTTTAATTGTCATTTTTATACAACTCGGCAGAAAGTCCTTAATGCCTTATGAGAACTGGATACAAAAAAATTCACGGAGGGGGGGGGGGGGGGTTTAGGGGTCAGGTCAGGTCGGAGGGGTATCAATAGAGCACCGAAGTGTGACGTCAGTTGCTGGGGCAATGGTTCTATGGTTCTACACACATGCAGTTTAGAATGTATTCTGGTTCCAAACATTGCATTGATTGACATCATCACTTTGGTACTCTATTGATAGGCGCATTACAACATGCACGAGTTATTTAAACCTATACAAAAATGTATGTACATGTAAGAGGAATATTGTATCATACATGCAGGTAGTACATTACACACACAATGTACAATGTACTTCAGAATCATGCATTGTACACGATAAATGTAGTACACTGTTTCAGGAAACTGGCCTTATACATCCCTTTAGATTGAGTATAAGCGATTTAAAGTTAATGACAGTCGGGTCTGAATAACAGAAATTGTTTTTACATTAAAAAAAAAAAAAATAAAAAAATAAAAACGTGATTTTTATTAGTTTTTTTTTAATTTGTTTTCAGTGATTTGAATCATGATTTAAATCAATGATTTAAATCAACTTATTTAAATCAAACAACTCTTGTACATGGTACTGATGGGCAGATTGTAATTTCTCCTAATATTATTTGAACAAAAAAATTGAACCGACTAGAATTGTTGATTTTTCAGAATGGACAATCAACAATTCTAGACTGGATTTTCTGCGAAGTTGTTTATTGAAAGTTGATTTTTGAAGGAAGGCCTATCAATATATTTTATTTCTAAATTATTCAAAACACAGTCAAGAAAAAAGTAAAATTGAACATTAACCGCAACAGTCATGAATCCTCCAATTTTAATACGATTTTCCACACACCATAGGGAGTTAGGTTTAATTAAACATTTTATATCCACAACATATACCGACTATGTACGTACAACGTTTCAAACCCAATTAGCCTTGTACTTCTCTAGATCCTTTTATGTAATTATATAAAACTACCTAGTAGGCCAACACTAAAAGCATGCGTTGTGTAAGCATTGATCAAGAATGTCGAATGTGTCTACCTATTTGCACACATAGAAATTAAGCGCGCTTGTTGTCGGAATCCCATACCATGTGCACTAGTGAAATACATTGGCAGCGCACATCTGCGGGTACCAGAACTCGGAATGAACAAGCTGCATTGACTGGTCGCCATTCCAGCTTCAATCTAATTCTTCAGCATGAAACTTGTACTTAGTACAATGTTGTTTATGTAAGGATGAAGACTTGATTTTGTATGGCGCATTGTATTTTGCTGTGGTCTCGGGGGTAAAACTCGAGACATTTGCATCCGATACCGAGACCGAGACCTGCACTTTCGAGACCGAGACTTTGCTAGGACAAGACCGAGACCGAGACTTCAAAAATAGGTCTTAAGACCGAGGCCAGGTCTCGAAACCTACAACACTGGCCCTGACCCCCCCCCCCCCCCCCCCCAGTATTTAAAGAACAATATCCAAAGCACGGTATCCAAAGCGCCTTGTACACATTCATAAATTTTTCTTTTTAATATATTCGTTGGGGTTATGTCGTGGGTCGGTATTTAAGGATGATTTTCATGTACTGCCTCTAGGATTCACACATTGACTGCATTTCTGCTGTGTATTTTAGTTATTTATTTATGTTGTTGGGGGGGGGGGGGGTCATGCCCAACTTATGCAACGGGGGGGGGGGGGGGGGGGGGCAGGGTAGTCTATGCGACAAACGTCTATACTGTGTGCAGATCTGGGGATTTTTTTATGCAAGACAATCGCCTTGACATCTATATTTTGACCAATCAGCTTGCTCGTTTTTTGGACCTTCGGTAAACTGCTGATCAGACACTTGCCTTTAATCAAGGCTTGTGTTGCTACCCGGACACGTGACGCGCCCCAGATATGCATATCTTGGAAAAATGTAAACATAATCATGTTGCAGTACCACGTGTGCCTGCTAGGAAGTGCGCGACACGGCGGCATTTGAATTATTTTGTAACTGCCATCACATTGCTATATACGCGCCATGATGAATACAGAGACACGGGGTCAGCTGACGTGACACCTATCAACCAATCGGTATACATTCGTCCACATTTCTGATAAAAATGATGTCACAGGTGGTGTAGTCCAATCTGATTGGCTGTCGGGCGGGATCGCATAAATTAGCATGTTCATACATGCATGTAAAGTATGATACTCGGACTAGGGGAAGGGAGCCATGGCCCCAAAACAAAACCAATTTAGATGCGCGCGTTTATCTCTATAGGGCACGTGTGCGCGACACATACCATTCTAATAGCTCAAGGGGTGTTCCTCAAACATTTTGTCAAAACACAAGGTAAAATTGTTTAACAAAATCTTTGAAAACTGTAAATGTTTCGACTGGTTTTGACTTTTTGACCGAAAGGAAATTTTTGAATGGGAATAGAAATGTGGTTGGCTGGTTTTAAGTATGATTCACACTAACAGTCCTGAATCCTTCAATTTCAATACAATTATCCATACCACCTAGGGAGTTAGGGTTAAAACCGGCTCAAGGGCCTGAACATTGTTAATGCCCTCGCCTTCGGCTCAGCCATTATTACGTCCAGCCAACCACATTTTTATTCCCTTAAGTTTTGCACAAAAGTTTCCTTTAAATGTGAAATCTGGTTATTTTTTTTCTGTAGATGGTCCTTAGCTCCAAATTCAGATAATAATATACATGAATGTAAAACACTTTTTTCAATTCTTTGGAATGTTATTGATTTTAATCACACATTGGGTATTATACAACACATTTCATTACTACAAAGAAATCAAGCCAACAGTCAATATCAAATCTGCAGAGCGAAACAATTACATGAAACACGTTCCTTTTCAAAGAAACTAATTTTGTTTTCCACTTATTTAACTTTACACCCACAATAATGTATAAATTAGAGTGGACCATTTTGCTCCTATCCAAAAAGTTTCGGACCAAATTATTAATGAAAAGCTTATTTGAGTTAAAGTTTAATTATACCTTTGGCAACTATCCAAAAAGTGGTTGGCTGGTTTTAAGTATGTTTCACACTAACAGTCCTGAATCCTACAATTTCAATACAATTATCCATACCACCTAGGGAGTTAGGGTTAAAACCGGTTCCTTTTTCAATGAATCTAATTTTGTTTTCCACTTAAGCCCTGTCCGCACTGGAATTATTTTGGTAAAACTTACCGAGACGATGGGTACTTTTCCCATTTTAAGTCCAGTGCGGACAGCCTAGGACGTTTTTCTCTCAGTTACTTTTCCTGAGTCCAGCGGTTACTTCTACCGGCCAACTGCTGCCCAGGAAAACTGACCAGGTAACTTTTCCTGAGGCGATAAGTCCAGTGCAGACAGTGCGAGTCGGTAAAAGCGGCTCAGGAAAGCGTACATGTAAGACGATAATTTTTGGCAGTGTACCCGTTTAATGTCTACCCGTTTCAGCAAACTTGTAAACTCCATTTTACACGTTCGCTTAAACTTGTAAGGCTGCAGAGAAAGGACTGGCTCGCCAACTGATGACGTCATACACATTTAATGTTCCGGTTGAACAAGATACACGTACCCATGCAAAATAATGAGGTCTTTGTTAAATTTTATTCTTGGGAAATTTTTTAATGTAATTTCTGCTTCATAAATTGGAGCAGGCACTGTGTAAGGGTACAATCTCGTATATGTATTTTGAAATAAGGCAAAATGTGCAGCAGATTACAATTTACCATGTATGACTCGGTAGCATATGCAGTTTTTTGTACCAGGGAGGGTAAACAACGTCTGAACCGTCGCAAAAACCCTCGCAAAACACCATTTCCTTTTGTTTTTTATGACGTCTCAAATGCCGCCAGGGGGAAAACTTCCCCCCCCCTGGATACGCCACTGGTATGACTATAAGCATACAAAATCTCAACTGAACAAATTGTCATTTTATTGTGCGTGCACGACAAGTACATGTATGATTACACGTGCAAGTACACGTACACGTACAAGTTAAAAAATCTCAACCTCTCTACTGTTGAAAATCTTACTTGTAAAGATTGATGACACTAAACTCCCTGTGAAATTATTCCTTCTAGCATGCTGTCATTTTGAAGAAAAAAAACCAAAAGAATGTCATATCCAAAGATGTCTCGAAAACGTATATTTGTAAATTTTCGCAAATGGTGCGCGTAAGCGTTCAAACCACGCACACGCGCATGTGGGTGCTATTATTGGTCTGTTCAGTGCGTGACATAGGATGGGAGTACCTACAATCGGCTGAATGGGATTTTGGGATTGTGTCATGTGTTACAATCAAAAATATGAGTATACTGGGGGGGGGGGGGGGAGTTTCGTCCTTCAGCAACATATGTGAAAAAGGTATATTATGTCGCAAAATATGAAAAATTAGTTTATTTAGTTTGGAAAGCCCACAATGTAGGCTTTCATTTGGTACATGATAGAGCTCCAAAGCCCTTTCCGTTCTGGAGATATCACGTTTTTGCATATTAATTAGTTTTATGGAGTTCAAATTGCACAACAGAAAAAACATGCTTTAAAATAGCTAGTTCTAATACAATGCAATGGAACAATGCACTCTAAAAAGGTTATTTTTATACTTTATTCACTAAAATCAACATTGTTGTGCACCAAACCTGAAACTTTAGATGTTTAAGATGTCATTAAGGACAAAAAATGAATTTTGACAAAATTTTTTTACCCTTTAAACGTTGAAAGGGCCATTACACGTAAATGCATAGCGCGACTTATATCACCTTTTTCTGGAGCGGGTCACATATTTTATGAAGTCTGCATGCATACTCGGTGTAATTATCCAAAGAGATACAAAAAAGTCGAACCGACAACCCCCTGCTTAATATGGTTGTGTCAGAAATGGACAATAGCCCCAGACGTACAATAGATTCGGACACAGTCTATGCATGTCTTACATTCAAACACTGCTCTCAAGGGTTGGTTGCTGGCTAATTTGAATCTGACATAGCAATGAGTACCTCCATTGAATTATGTGAAGCTGGAAACAAATTCCATCTTACATGTACATGTATGTACCCACTGTTAATGTCAAGTTTGAAGCAGCCGGGTGACCATAAAGGATCAGTGAATAGTAAGATGTGTGTACTAGGGAATTTTTCTCTATTTATATGGACAACCCATACAGTGTTCATAAAAATGTTTGTAAATATTGAATTTATGTCTCCCAATGCAAGTTTCATCTTATAAAATTTACTAAGTAAATTGAAATCGAGATCCAAAATATTGTACTCTTTAAATCACATCAATCAGATTTATGTATATAGTTTAAAAGCACATACAGCTATATTAAATTACTAGAATGGTATAACTCGGTGTAGAGATTGAAGCATGATGGACGCATCCATTTTTGTGCACAAATTTATGGAAAAACTTAAAATTTGTACAGCAGGTCGTGTTGTTGAAAACTGTTTTCTGCCAATATAAAGTAGGGTCCGTCTATCAGAATTTCCAATTATCGATATATCGGAGATCCAACATC
Source organism: Hippasteria phrygiana (assembly GCA_037893225.1). Classification (NCBI taxonomy): domain Eukaryota; kingdom Metazoa; phylum Echinodermata; class Asteroidea; order Valvatida; family Goniasteridae; genus Hippasteria; species Hippasteria phrygiana. The sequence goes on from JAZGUH010000433.1 coordinate 3,295,220, forward strand.
GGTTATATTCGGTATATTGGTTATACACTTAACTAAATTAAGACGGTGCCTCATTCACCGGTTTAACGATTGATCTACCGCAGTTGTACATGTAGCTCGTCAAAATATATCAATGTGCCAGTTGCCGACCAGAATATAACTTTCTATAGATCCATGTCGGGTATGGGGCATATTTAACACAAATTTGTGACATCATATCAAGTTTTTGCTTTGCGAATTCTCAAAAGTTGAACATGTTTCGATAAGTTGCTTTTTCAACTTATGCTGCAATGCAAAAAATACTTACTGATAGGAGAGATAAGTTTGAATTCGCCGAGAACAAAAATAGTCGCTATAGACCAGTATTATTTTTTGGGTTCCAGTCACAAGCATACATTGTAATTTGCCGCCAAGTTGTTTTATTTGACAGACCACCAATGGGAGGTTTATTTTGACGATGATCTGACACATTTTCGATACTTTCGATATCAGCAATATCGATATCAAAGTAATATCGAATAATCAAGTAATATTGATACATGACAGACCCTAAAAAAAAGCCATACGTAACATGATAACATGACCTGCAGTGGGCTCTACTGCACACAACATGCACAACATGCACAATCACGCGGTGGGTTGACGCAGTAAGTGTGCTTTAGCGGGCACAGTGATCCTGCAATTATTGTACCACATACATTTTCAAACTGTTTCAAATTATTTTTGTTTTGTTTTTCTACTGATAGCTAAACCGACCCGACTCGGCCCGAAAATTGCAAGTATAAAACCGAAACTGACCCATTCCGACTGAAATGATAAAAAACCGACCCGAACCGACCTGAAGTCAGTTTCGGGTCAGGTCGGTTTCGTGTCAGGTTTGCACATCATTGGTGGAAAGATACAAAAATGCGCCCCGACGTGTTGAACGCAGTATGAATGCAGTGCGCCGGTGTGCATGCTGAACATTACATTTGCACATATTTACTCTTTTTGAAACTTGAATACTGAATAAACTAGACCCTGAATATTTTATTTGGGGTCTTGGTTTGCCTTTGCTAGACCTAAAGGTTTACAGTGTTCTAGTAATTTAATATAGCTCTATGGTTGAGCATAAATCTTCAATGCATGTACAAAACCATTAAATAAATTCAATATTCATTAAAGTCAATATACATGTGCAACATTTGATTTTGTGGAAATTTTCAGAAATGCATGGACTGTGGATTAGTATTTCACAGCAAATGTTGTTACACTGACGTGTTCAGTTTTGTGAGGAAAAAAAGACAACAAAAATGCTGTTTCTGATGATATAGAGCAATTTAAAGCAGGGGTGTGCATCGGAACTGGGTACCCAAGTACCCGACCGTAGATGTCGGGAACAGTTGATGTTAAGAACTGGTTTTAGATTGTGAATTTGAGTACCGATTACCAACTTTACAAATTTAAAGGTAGTATGTACATGATTGTTTAGTTTCAATTTTCAGAAATGGGCGGATTTGGGGGTTAGTATAGGTTTTTGCGGACGATTTTAGAAAATGTGCCTTATAATTTGTAAAGGATGTATTCGTTTTCGTGCGAAATAGAATAAACGTTCACAATCCTATTTTCTATTTAACAATTGATAATGCTATTTCCATAAATGTGCATTCAGACATACAAAATCAACATGCCATTTCTCGAATGTCCACTGAATTTAGTTTATTATTAATTAATTTTCGTGCGAATTCGAATGCACATCCGCAATCCTGTTTTCCTGTTTCGCTTAATGTGCAGCAGATTTTCCGCGCAGTGTTTTTTAATGTATGCCTGGTCAAGCATTGGAATTCTCAGACATATCTCCCTCGATGTCTTGGTAGACAGGTCATTGACGGATAGACAATTGAACTGATAAAGTTGTAATTAAGTCAATCACAAGTCAGATCATCACAGACCGTGTTCCCACTTGAATTGAGAAAAGGTGGATCAAGATCCGGCATTTTGGTGTGATCGTTGTCTAACTGCAACGAAACCGCAAGTCGCATTCCCACTTATGCTTGATCCACCTTTTCAAACGGAAGTGTCGAGTCCGAAAGGTCACTGAGTTTAGTATTACGCATGCGCTTGCTTGCTGAGCGCACCCTTTGTGGCAGCGTTGCATGGTGGGACGGGTCAAATTGCATACGTACATACATGTACATGTACATGTACATGTACATGTGTGATATTTCGGTGTTCGAAGTTTCAACATGGAGGAAGAAGTGTAGGCCTACTCTATGACAAGAATATCGACAAAAAAAATTCTCTGAGGCGTATCTCAAGCAAATCGTACAAATGCTTTCCCACTTGATCGTGATCCACCAATTGGGGGATCTGTATCCTGGTCCAAAGGTGGATCAAGAAAGGTGGATCAGATCCTGATTAGCGTTCCCACTACACAATTGCAGGATCGATACACCAATTGGGGGATCTGATCCGGCAATTTGGCAAAATGTGGATCAGATCCCCCAATTGGTGGATCTAGTAGGAACGGGGCTACAGAAACAGTGTGCTTGAATAGCTTGTTAATTACATGGCTTGAGACCAGAATTGTGAAGTGACTTGTGATGACTTGTTTACAACTCTGCAAAGAACCAACAATATATACTTTATTTAAATTGAATGCAGAATTTGCGAATTTAAATTATATCAAATGAAAAAGAATTTTCAATTGAGGCCGTGTCACATTGACAAATTGATTTGCTGCGAAATAGATTGCAAATTCTCAATAATCGGCTACGCATACTTCAAACCGAAAGCCTAATCACGTATTTGTAATCGTTTAAATCAAACCTTATGCGCATTCATTTATTTGAATGATACAAAATAACATTTAATGCCAGTTTTTGCGAAAATGAAACCGGATATACGTCGTTCTCAAAATCAGCGCGAAATTGAATTCAAGTTTTACAAATTAAAATGCACTTTTTTGCGAAATCGTCCGGGAAAACTGATATTTTATAGGAAATATCATTGCACTGACATGTAAAAAAAAAAGAGAGAAAAACGAGCATCGTTTTCAACTGTCGGGCGGACGATAGCCTTAAGTCAAGACCCGCATGGCTACATGGACGCGTCCCAAATTCAAGCATTTCTTGGGCGTGCCACTCATCCGGGTAGCTACGCACACCTTGACTATAAAGGCTACAGGGCAGTTTTCCCAACGATTTCTATCTGGGAATCGTTGGAAAACGAAACGATATAAACTTCCACTTTTCTTGACAACAACTTCACAGGATGATTAAGACTACAGGCCTTTTCACACTACGAAAAATCTCGGTGTTGGACTCGGGTCCGACCCGTGTTAACTAGACTGACCTTTTCACACTGCAACATCTCAACATGGCACTGACCCGTGTAGAGCGCTCAACCCGGGTTGAAACTTAACCCTGCTCGGGAGGTGGGTTGAGAGCTCTAGACCTGTGTAGAGAAGTTGGACCTGTGTTGAAAGTCGTAGTGTGAACGTCTCCGGTTGAGTTTGACCCGTGTAAAGCCACGTTTACACATAGCCGATTTTGCCACGCGCGCCCACACGATTGAACACAAATTTTGAAATTTTTACAAACCGTGTTAAACCTTATGGGCATTGTTTGGATACCTTGTGAGGTCGTCTTAATTATTCCTAAACCGTGTCCATTCTTCTTGACTCGCATGGGATTCGTCTTAACATTTTAACCGTGTTGGTATCGCCATCATCCGTGTTGGAGTTGTATTGGGTCGCGAGGGGCTCGTGTTGCCATTCGCCTTAAATCTTCTTCATTCGCTGCTATTCGTCTCGATTCGCATGTTTTTTTTGGTTTTTTTGCACACGATGCCAGGGAGAGGTCATTAATTTTTCACGCGGAATGCAGGCGATCTGTGGCGACTGAGGGTGAATTGCACGCGGATGAGCACGACTCAACACGGGTCCCTCGCGGATGAAGACGAATGAAGGCGACATCCAGATGATTCCCGCGCGGTTTGTTGGGCGGTTCAGGACAAATTAGGGCATTTTCCGCGCGACTCCGGACGGATTAGGAAGATTTGCATGCGGTTGACTGCGAGGTGCACACTATGATTTACCCAAGTGCAATAATTCTGTCTTTTTTTCTTGAGATGTCCATACAGACCTGCTGTCAAATTTACTTGAAAATGGGAAAAGGCAAAACTTCCAAAAGTTCTGGGGCGATCAAACACGAAGAGAAATGAATTTCTAATTGATAAAAATCGTCTGCAGATCGTCTGTGCATCGACTATGTGTAAACGGACTGCGAGTGCGTGCACAGCACCACATGTATTCAGCAACGAACGAACGAACAAATAACCTCTGACCTGCGGCATTGTGCATGTACTCATCAATGCGTCATTTCAATAGGAAGGTTCGGTATTCCAACTGTGTATCAAGATTTGACAATTTTCTCTCGTAGCAAATGTGGCAGATAAATACACACAAATCTATGGGGGAGGTGGTAACCAAATATGCATTCTGTGCAAATTTCGTGCAATCGAAAAGACGATGGAAACTTTTGTTCGAAAAAAGTTTCGCGTACAAGACCCCTAAAAAACACTTCGCTGTCCAAACATTTTTGAAAAAATGTTACTTCAGAACACACTGATCTCTTCAATCGTGCTAATACCCGCTATCCTTTTCCACGCATACTATGAAATGTTTATCCCGAAAGAAAAGCTGTGCGATGCGCACACGCGCAATTGAAATACTGAATTGGCTTATTGTGCGTGCATGGAGGAATGAAACATGGTGCGTGCTACTTTCATGAGATTCTTGTTACTCCGATATGTCCCGAGAAAATGGGCCCCAAATCAGACAAAAGACCGACATGGAGTGCGGAGGAGATGAATGCTACGTTGGCTAGGGCTGACAGCTCCATCCAAATCCAGCTCGACGGAACGACCAGATTTTGTTCCGATTCGACCCGTGTTGAACTGCTGGCCGTGTGTGTTGTGTGAAACGATCGCACAATACACGGGTCAATACATTACACGTGTAGCCAAAATGCTGGCACTGCGTTGAGTAGTGTGAAAAGGCAGCGTAATTGACCCGTGTTGAAATTTTAAGAACTCTACACGGGTCGGACCTGTGTAGATTTCAACACGGGTCGAACATACATATTGTGAAAAGGCTCTTACTATTAACTTCAGTAAGTTATTTCGTACTAATTGAGTAAAAAAGAAATGTAGGATTACCAATCGTGTACACTACCTTTCAACCCGTGCTGTTTTTAATAAGGTACCCGGTTCCCAAGCTACATGTAAATGAAGACCCCTAATGTTAAAGATAATAGGAATTATCCGCTCAATATTTGATATATTTATTGATTTTGTACATGTTTTTGGAGCAGCAAACGGCCAGCTGCATCGATTGCCTTGCAGCATTGTTTCCACTCATAGTCCTGCTGGCCCGGAGCAATGGCAACAATACTGAAGTAATCGACACGCATCAGGTTAAGTGTGTCCTGATTGAGCTGACCGTGTACTGCTCCATGTCGCCTTCCTTCGAGGTAAGTACGATTATTTCTAAGCACATTGTCAGGAAATGCTCTCCGAGCTAGTTTAACCGCGAAGTTGCGTGAAGAGCTGCTCAGGTGGAACAGTCGGACGAGTTCATCTTCGTCAACCTGTTCGGGCACCGGAGCAGCTCTCCTCGGAACTCGTCGGCCAGCATCCCTTCCTTGCTGAAGCAGCATTTCAATCCTATCAAGACGTGCCCTATTTCTTGTTAGTTCGAGGTTGTTCCGTCTTGATAGATTCAAAATCCTACGAAGTAAATTTACAACCGTGTCGTCCCTCCCCTCCCCTTCCTCCTCCCCCAGCACTGCCCCCTCCCCCTGTGCTGCCCCCTCCCCCTGCTCTGCCCCCTCCCCCTGCGCTTCCCCCTCCCCCTGCGCCGCCCCCTCCCCCTGCGCCGCCCCCTCCCCCTGCACCGCCCCCTCCCCCTGCACCGCCCCCTCCCCCTGCACCGCCCCCTCCCCCTGCACCTCCCCCTGCGCTGCCCCCTCCCCCTGCACTTCCCCATCCCCCTGTGCAACCCCCTGACCCTGAACCGCCCCCTCCCAGTTATCTCTTAATTCTGGGAAAAGATCATAAAAATTAATCAAAAAAGGCCTGTTTTCTTCCTCGTAGACATCATCGCCCTCATCAGTTGAGGTGGCTTCATCGGCCCTAATGTCATCAGCCGCGGTGTCATCATTCCTGGCCTCAAAAACCGCGGCGTCATTGGCCATAGTGCCATCAGCCGCGGTGTCATTGGCCAGGACATCATCAACCGCGGCATCATCAATCAAGGCCAAATCCACCACAGGATCATCGACCAGGGCAACGATGTCATTTACCATGGCCGCCCCAGCCATGGCTTCATCTGCCGTGGTGTCATCAGTCCTGGCCCCATCAACCGCGGCGTCATTGGCCATAGGGCCATCAGCCGCGGTGTCATTGGCCAGGACGTCATCAACCACAGCATCATCAACCACGGCATCATCAACCAGGGCAACGGTGACATTTGCAAAGGAGGCTCCAGCCGTGGCTTCATCGGCCCTGATGTCATCTGCCGTGGTGTCGTCAGTCCTGGCCCCATCAACCGCGGCGTCATTGGCCATAGGGCCATCAGCCGCGGTGTCATTGGCCAGGACATCATCAACCACGGCATCATAAATCAAGGCGTCATCCGCCACGGGATCATCGACCAGCGCAGGGACGTCATCTGCCAAGGCGTCCTCAGCTGTGGCTTCATCGGCCCTGATGTCATCAGCTGCGGTGTCATCAGTCCTGGCCACATCAACCGCGGCATCATTAGCCATAGGACCATCAGCCGCGGTGTCATTGGCCAGGACATCATCAACCGCAGCATCATCAATCAGGGCCTCATCCGCCGAGTCATTCTCTGGAAAATCATAGAAGGCGATCATTTTTGCTCTAATTTTTCTTTTTGACGCCTTCTTCGCCGCCTCCTTCTTCGCCTCCTTTGCCGCCTCCTTCTTCGCCTCCTTTGCCACCTCCTTTGCCTGCAGAAACAGTAGAAAAGGTAACAATTACAAGGAACTTTTTGTGGTCAGTCCTTACAACCTTATGACATCATTACTATGTCATCATCTCATAAAGTCCAGGCAAAATAAGGTTTGACTTTTTTTCACCACAGTGCATTTCTATAAGGACCATAGAATGACATGCTAAAAGTCCTAAAAAAAATCAAAGTGGGGAATTATGCCTAATTTGCATAAATCGTAAATACCTGCTGTGTAATATTTTGTTTTCCCCATATTTGGGTATTTTTAAAAGAATTTGAACATTTTATTTTGCTGATTCTACATTTGTACTTGCATTCTTATTTAAATAACATTTTCTAAAACATAAGTAACAGAATGATTATGAGAACATAGTTATGATAAAAAATGGACACTATTATACCCTGAAGGTGTGCGCATTTACCTTGTCTCCAGATATCATCAAATAGTCTTGCTAAACCTCAGTATTCATGAACTTCAAATTCACCAAGTTGCTTACTGGCAGAGTTACCGTATTAAAACCTTATGGAAAATCATGTGAACAAGGAGAACATTGTGATATTTAGCCAAGCAAACAAAAAAGGGGAAAAACGATGTTTCTCTAAATTGGTCTAAAAGTAGGTGAAGGGTTGGCTAACGTGGGAGACTTAAACAAGTTCAAGTAAATTCCCCAAATTGTCAATTATTGTTTTACATTGACATTATTTTAAGGAACAACAATCTTTATTTTTTTTTGGGGGGGGGGGATTTCCTTGAACTTGTTCAAGTCTCCCACGTTAGGCAACCCATCGCAGAATTTTTAGACCAATTTACGGACACCTCATTTTCATATTATTTCCCATTTATTTTTGTGAGGGTAACTGTGCCAGCAAGTAACTATGAATTTGAAGCTCATTATACACGTTGACTGCCAGCCATAATTTATAGGGCGCCACCACATTGCCATTGTGCAATCTGGACATACAGCGCATGCGCCATACTGATGATCTTTGCTTTCAAGCTGTCTCTATCGATCACAACCATTCCATACATTGATGTATACTGCCAGCAGCGTATTTGATGTGTCTTCGGTGATGCCAGAGTATCAATTACCATAACAATAGCATTTGGTTCACTACGAGTAGGCCTATACTCGTAGTGGCGGAATCCGGTACACCCGTCACTACGAATATACTCGTATTTGAGAAAAAGGTAAATGCGCGCAACTTTAGGATATAATTGTAGCCATTTTGGATCTTTATTATGTCCTCATAATCATCCGGTGGTCTCTGATGCTTTAGAAAATGTTATTTAAAGCAAGGACATGTAAGTAGAATCCCCAAAATATACTTTTCAATTTTGTGTAAAATATGAGAATAAATACATTACACAGCATTAACAATTTATGCAAATGAGGCATATTTCCACAACTTTTTTTAAAGATATTTAGTATGTCATTCTTGGGACCTTACAGAAATGCACTGCGGTGAAAAAAAAAAAACTTTTGCAATTTGTGTGAGGTTCACATACAAAAGTGAAGTTTTTTGCTTGGACTAATAATCAGCCTGTGATGCAACTAATTCCTAGGACTTTGTAAGTTGCAAAATTCTCATTTTATTATTGTTTGACCTCTTGGTACCCATAGGAGGGTCCTAAACAATGAAAACAACTGAACCTTTTTACCATGATTCATCAGAAAGTGATCGTCAGCCAAGCCAAAACACAACCACTGTCCTTGTCCATTATTTCACAAGCCAAGAAAACAAGAGACGTAGTTCACCCTGCAGGGTTTTTGTAAATTAAGAGAATATTTTACCTTTTTCTCTCTTCGTAGCTTTTTCGTCGGTGGTGGAGACGCCTCAGCTTCCAGTTCATATCCAAACTGCCTGTCTCGCTCATTTAACAAGCATCTGTCATCTAGGTAAATAAATTGTGTTTTATTAATAAACTGCACATCTCAAATCCATATAGTCAAATTACTGAAAAGTCCATTCATGACAAGTAAATAATGAATAATTCAACACCGCAGAATATTCCATTTATCTGTGTCAGTTCACCACTTTTTTTAACTGACCCTCACAGATTGAACCAATATTTGTGTAATGATTAGCCTATATGAGTTATTCTGGTGATTTGGTTTATTGCTATTGTTTTTTTATAATCAAGTGAAAGCATGAAAATCAAAATCAAATCAAATCAAATCAACCACCAGAACTGATTTTGTTTGTAAATTAAGATACAGGTCAATGAAATTTGGACAAACAAGCATGCACTCAAACTACCTTTGACCTTGAATTACAAATTAACCCACTATGCTTTTCACAGCCTATCAAAAACTCTAAACACTGACTCTCACAGTTTGTGTGTGTTTCAATCTGTCACTTGATAGGTTTTGATCTCTAGCATAGCTGGGTCCAGTTTGGCCCTGAGAACAGGAGGGTTTCAATACACTTTAAAATTTTCTTTTTTCTGTGTTATTTTTTGATATAAGCAACAATCTTTAAGGTTTTGTGATTGGAGCTATATTGAGTCTATGCGTGCACGTATACTTGTATGTAATAAGGCTGAAGTTTGGAAACGTTTTCACGGTTAACCGACCGTTTAAACGGTTACACGAATGCATTTTTCTGCTCCGGTTAACCGTTATACATTTTTTTTAAATCGACCTTCAGTTTTTGGGAGCAGAGAATATACGAAAAAAACAAATCAAGTTGCGGGCGACAAAAAAAAAATTATTTTGAAGATTAGACTGAGGACACGAATGGAAGTCACCACAACATCGTGAGATCGGGGCAGCCGGGATCGGGCCCACCGGGATGAGCTTTGCCGGGATCGGGCTCGCCGGGATTTACCTCCGGTCCGCCGGGATTGACCTCCGGTCCGCCGTGATATTAAGCTTGGATCCGCCCACCGAGATTACGTGTTAATAAAATCGGGTTATGAACCAACTTCCCCAGACACCAACAAATATCGGTTATGGTTAACCGTAACCGCAAAACATAAGGTTACACAGATAATTTAAAAACCGGAAACTTATAGCCTTAGTGCATAAACTTAAAATCTTAAAAAGCACCTATTACAAAATCGCCAAGATTGTTGCTTACAATATAAATTAATTGAAGTTCAAAAGTCATTTGTTTTACAGCAATCAAAAAAACTTCCAACATTTAATAAAGTGGTACAGAATTTACCTTATAATTGAAAGTTTTATTATTATTTTTTTAAATCACTGTGAAAATGTTAATCATTTGTATACCGAAAAGAATTTTAACAAGACTAACTGTTTGCTTACCCGACAGGCCAAGAACTCTCGCCGATAGCATTTCACCTTGCCAGTTGATGGTGACATTATCCCCCTCTTTTAACTCGTTCAGGGGAACCGTTGCCTTCAAAACCTTGGTTTTGACAATTGCAGTTTTTTTATCGATGTAAAAAACTACAAGTGCCTCCCTGGGAACTGTTAAAGATAAAAAAAAAAAAACAGCTTGCAAGCATCCATCAAGTGAATTCCGAATCAGTTTGCTTGTGTAAACACAAGTAGTTATCATGTTAATGTTAGTGCTGTGTCATTACTTTTCCATTTGCTTAGATTAGGGCGACACAAATTGAAACAAAATGCTACTTTTCAGTGGGTTGGGGTGACTTGCTCGGTTAGGGCAACAAATTTTGTGTCGCCCCAGTGTGAAAGTCGCCCCTCTGGAGTATTTTTTAGTAAGGCAAGTGGGGAAAGTGCTATAATGGGGCGACGGCACTGTCGCCCTACTCGAGTTATTATTAGCAAAGTCGCCCTAATATAGCATTAGGAGTAATTATTATTCATAAATGCCTCAGCGAGTTTCACTATCCCTATTGGTCGAGAGCCTATCACGGTTGTTTAAACACGGTGCATCATAACCAGCTGTTCTCAGCCGATACGCAACAGGGAGAGCGTAGTAGGTGCGCGCATAAAATGTACTGAACTTCATAATGAAAGACAATGCTAATGCACGCCTATAAAACGCTGCATCTCGTGCGTGTGCGTACGCGCACGCGACAGACAGGCGCGGAGCGCCTTCACGAACTCACAAGGCCTATATGTACGCCTGTGTTTTGTACTGAGCAAATGGGAGAAAAATTGGGGTAAAAAAGCGTTGCATTTTGTCTTTTTTACGGGAGGTTTTTGCATTTTTCGTAAGAAGGCATTTTTGAATGGGGATAAAAATGTGATGACCCGGTCTTTACCAGTCAATAATAACCTTGAAGGGTCGTGACCACTGTTAATGGACCTCGCCTTCGGCTCGGTCCATTAACAGTGGTCACGCCCCTACTCGGTTATTGTCATGGTAAAGACCGGGTCATCATACTTTTATCCCCTTATTATTATTATTTTCCTCAATTGCCAGATAGGGCGACACATAATCCTAGAAAAGAGTGGGTTAGGGTGACCTGGTCGACTAGGGCGACACATAACTGTCGCCCTATTGTGAAAGTCGCCCCTTTGAAGTGTTTCTTTAGTAAGGCGCGTGGGGAAAGTGCTCTAAATGGGCGACACTTGTGTCGCCTCTTAAGGGTTATTTCGGGAAGAGTCGCCCATTTGCCGCATCCAGGAGATTTATAATTATTATTATATTATTATTATTATTATTAGAAATCTCGATGCGGCAAATGGGCGACTCTGCCTGAAATAACCCCAAAGGGGCGACACGAGTGTCGCACATTTAGAGCACTTTCCCCACGTGCCTTACTAAAAAAACACTCCAAAGAGGCGACTTTCACAATAGGGCGACAGTTATGTGTCGCCCTATTCGACCGCGTCACCCAAACCCACTCTTTTAAGTTTTATAGCATATGTGTCGCCTTAACCGGCAATTGAGGAAAATTATTATTGTTATTATTATTATTTATTCATTTGGCATATCAAGAACGACAGACAATACAATACAAACAAAACAATTAACCAGGGGCACATGCCTGGAGTTTAAAAAGTTTAATTAAAAACTATGACCTGAAGGCCTCCAACTCCAATGGCACTGGTTTACAAAAAAAAAATTATATAAATAGATTTCTGACATAGGCCTAGTGATTATTCAGACTGACGTTATGCCGAAATTACGTAGGCCTATTATTAATTATTAACGTTCATGACACGGTTGCCTCAAATACATGTAACTGCGAAAACTGAGGCTAGGCCTAGGTTGTTTCTTGTTTAACTACTCACTTATCAATTCTTACCTTTCAAAGAAGCTCTCAAAGTTCTTGCAGACATTGTTGTTGCCTTTTGAAATATTTCAAATTCAATAGGCCTACAAAGTACAAGATTAAGAGCAATTTTTCTGTCGAATATGAAAGATGAAAAGGCACGCAAGGTGTGGGCCGGTGTCATATAAAAATCAGACTGCTATGAAAACGGACTCCTGGGAAGAAAAAAAAAGGACTCCTTTCCAAGTGATCTGAATTTACTCGGCTACGGATTGAAATTACACACGAGCCAAGTGATCAATAATTTCAATAATATTGGGAGAGTTGCCGGTCACGTGAGAGGTATTAAGAAATATTAGGGAAGAGAAGCCCAAATTTCATGGGAGTCGGAAATTCATATGACACCGGTAGCTATAAACAAAATCAACGTCATGCACGCGCGCGCGCTCTCGACACTGATTACGAGCGCCCATTGGCGAATGCAACGTTCGGAGCGCACACTCAAGTTTATACAAGTGTTTATATCATTTTGTTCAAGCGGGCAATTCACGCGATGGAAGCATTTCTTTAACTGAAATTGTCCTCCAGAAAGACTAAAAATTAAATCAACAAAAATCAATAGCTTTGCATTGGATTAACTTATAATGACCATTGACACCTCAATTTATTTCAGTTTTTTACTCTTTCCAGTAATATAATATTTAAAAGAATTGAAGCAACTTCAAATGTTCATGAATCTGCCTTGTTAGGCCATAGGGCAAGGTTATGGTTAGGCGGGGTGTCCCTGATTGATGGACAGACAGAATCGGAGCAATATTTTAAAGTGGATTAGTTTTAAATAAGCCATGGTGCTTCATTCGCAATATGTACACATTTACGTCAATCGTCCAGAGTAATTTGAAAAGAAATATTTGTCGCCGTTTTGAATTAATTTCCCAACGCTGGTGCATCGCCAGACGTGGCAGCCATGTTTTTAGCATGGCCTTATGGGATACTTACCCTACTAACCGGCTCGGCGAGTCGGTTTAAGCGCGGGCTAAGTAATCGAACGCGGTCTAGATGAGTCCCTCTGGAATCTGCAAGGGGATGTCCAATTTCTTTGGAACTAAGTTCAACTTAATGACCTGGTGTGTTTGGTCAACTGAGGTGCCAAGCATTACAACCTATGCAGATGTAAAATTTGAAGATCTCATCAAAATCATGTTCTTGTCTTAATGCAGAGATATACCATTTCCAGCTGGGCCAAATTTCATAGCGCTGTTTAAACGTTAGTGTAAAAGTTGTGCTTATTGTAGCAGAAAACCATACTTTTGTGCTTACTACAGCAGAAAACCATGCAGAATGCTTAAGCACTATTTCATGGCGGGGATGTGATTTAAGCAATTTCTTTCACTGGTTAAACGTGTGTTACGGGCACGGCCCATTATGTACGCTTGGCCAATTATGTCCGCGCGCTTTTTCAGGCCCATTATGTCCGCCACATTGTGTCCGCAGGCCGATTATGTCCGCCCCATAGTGTCCACAAAAGGCGTGCGGGAGGAGCGTATCCAGCTTTTCGTGCCAGGGAGGGCAAACAACGTCTGAATCGTCTTAAAATCAACTGAAAAACACTTTCTTTAAGTTTTTTTTATGACGCTTCAAAATGCAGCCGGGGGGAAATTGATCCCCCCCCCCCCCCCCCCCCCCCGCTGGACACGCGGACACAATGGGCCACGCGGACACAATGGGCTTTCCCTGTGCTGAAATGACGGACACTGAAATCGGCTGTTACACAGCGCTACGAAATTGGGCCCAACTTTTGAGAGGTATACTTGACGTTGCAAATGCAGGCGTGGATGATTTGTAGGATGAACTTTGATTACCAGTAATTAGAAATTTGCTTTGCAGTAATCAGTATGTAGTTCTGATTAGAGAAATTTAGATATTCACAACTACATGTACATTTATCATGTTCATTTGTGGTTTTTGTTTTGTTCAGTTTAGGCTAATTCAGTACCATAAAGAAAGAATGTAATTGGATGTAATTAAAGGCTAATTATGTAAACATTGACACTTCGATTTACAAGATGTGCGGCAAATCACTGTTTATTGTACTTATGCAAAAAAATGAGTTAATGTTTTATTTTCCTTTTGTTGATACACGAGAAAGTCCGCAAAGCCATGTAAATTTCCTCAGTGCTAAAGCAAATTATAAATAGCTGATTTTTTTTAAAACGAAACGCTTCTCCTCTCGTCTTTTTCCACACCCATGGCAGATGGCCAGGTGAAGTGTGCAAAAGGGTTGCTTTTAATGGAGTTAATATTCCAAACTCTTGACTTCTGACGGTCCTTAAAAATGGAAGCCTGTTTCATTACAAGAACAAATAAAAGTTTTCTTTGTTACAAGTAGTGGCTTCAAGGGGGTTCCCAGTTCACATTTTTTTGGTAGGGGCACGTCTTGTTTGTTTTTTATGTTTCTTATGCAGTCGACTGGTAATTGTTATCCCCCCAACTACAGAAATAAACATTGAAACGAATCAGACATCCATTTAGGCCTTATAAATAATGTAATGTTGAACTTGACAAAATAATAGAAACGTAGGGCCTACCCCAAAACTACAGTGCCGCCCTTGTTCCAACTGTCAACAGTAGACTGGTTCCATCAATCGGTCTCCGTTGTAGACATGCATCTCCAGTCACAGTATCTGCCAATACCATGTAGGGTCCAATGTGTTGGTGGGCGAACAGCAGAAGTGGTGCACTCATAGACTTGGATAGCACCGTTAAATAATGCTCAGAATCTCTGGACAGATTTTGTTACAGCTTTCAATGTATTTATTGTTCTTTTTTATCTTTTTGTTCAAATTTTATCTGTGCTACGAGGCAAACCAATAACCAAAGGCCAACGGCTAACATCTGTTTTTAAATTTTCAGCTCAACAAAATCTGTTTCGCTCCCTGTAACGTTATAGGAGGCCGCCACTGCCAGGGAGCTCCTCGGCAGAGCAACAGTGACATGAAGCCTCAACTCAAACAGTATCAACATGTTAGTTATCAACAATGGATTAGTTGAAATGGCCATTATAAAGAATGACTTGAGAAAAAAAAACATTAACTAGAAATTAAATCCACCGAGTAACGCCTGATGGAGTAGGGGGCCTACTATTCTAAGGCCTTTTCACACCAGAGCGCCGAACCCCGGGGGCGAACTCGCCCCAAGGCGGCCCCCGGGGCCGCCCCGGCGTTTTCAACCCCGAGTCGTTTCACACTCGTTTCACCTAAACCTACCTCGGCCAACCCCGGTTAGAGCTCGCCCAGGAGTTAAGTTACCGGTTGGTTAGGCGTGAGCGTTTCACACTAGTTTGTATTTCATCGACCCCCAGATGGCCAGTATTAAAATTCCTAACTTCCGCTGAAAATAATTCCTGAGATTTTGGCAACACAATGGCCAACACAAAAGGGGTGGGGGGTCCCCTTGCCACATATTGTGTTTCAGAATAATGGCGCTGCGCTTTCGGCCAAGCTGTATACAATAAAACAATAGCGCGCGCTTTAACAGGACTTTTGGAATTCTTTTGTCGAGACCACCTATTTCTCGACCAGGGTTGTAAGAAACCCCCTACGCAGGGCGACGTTTCACACTAGCCATTTCGCCCAGGGGCCACCCCCGGTAAGATCGGTCTCGCCCAGGTTGAACAATCTTACCCCTGGCCTGGAGCAGGGGTGGTTCGCCCCGGGGCGAGACCAATCTCGGGGGTGACCCCGAGGCGAAAATGGCTAGTGTGAAACGTCGCACATTCTCACCCCCACGTCGCCTCTTGAATTGTTACTGGGCGGACTTCGCAAGGTCGTACGACTGGTCGTTTTCTGCAGCATGCAGTGTGACACACACCCACAAAACTGGTAAATGTGTTTAGTGTGATATTATGTGGTATCACTGCTGTGCATACAGAAAAATTGCGGGTCGACGTCGGGGCTTTGAAAAGATGCGTCTAATTTTTTCTTCATACTTCTATTATTCTAAGTTTTCACGAACGTCGTATATATACCACATTGAAATCACTTGCTTACAAATCACGGTGTTGCCTACTAAACCCCTGCTTTGAAACTATAACTTTTATTAAAACAAACATAATAAGATTTATGAAGTCACTTATTATAGACTGACGAAAAAAACAAAAAATAAAGCAAAACAGATTTTTGGTGGAGACTATTCATAGATAGGACGTACGACTGGTCGTTTTCTGCAGCAGTGTGATACACACACCCACAAAACTGGTAAAATAATACCAGTATCAGACTTTCAGTCACTTCCGCAGTGTGATCTTATGACATGTTATCGTATGTAAATTAATATGTGGCACTGCTGTGCATACGGCAAAATGGCAGTACGACGTCGGGGCTTTGAAAAGATGCATCTGAATGTTTCTTTGCCGTGTGCTTGTATAAAAGTCAAAATCAATGTCCAAGGCTGAACACATTTGCTATACTTAATACAGCAGAATAGTTTAACACATTTGCCAGATAAAATGATGCTTCTTCCGCGTTCACAAATGTGAAAATTGTTGCCAGTGAGGAAATAAATCACAAGGATTAGGCTACCTTGCCTTGGCCGAGAGAAATAATTAAGCTATGACTTGACTTAGAAAATTTGTTGTGGCATGGAGACAATATTGTGGACAATTAATTAGCCGTGTCTTTTGTTCAGTAACAGATTGGAAATGAAGTGTGAAATATTGAATTAACGAAGCGACCTTTTAGCAAAATATTAGGTGTTACAAAAACAAATTGTAACTGACGATGAGCGGATCCCCTTGCGTTGAATGGGAAGTGGTGGACGACAGAAAGCCGAACAAAGCCTAACGGGTCACTTAAAAAAATTACCCGACGAGAGCAGAACAGAAAGAAAACAAGAACGAGACAATCCCATGTAAGCGGGATCCACAAGTGACTTCTGCTGGTGATATTTTAATAATTATTTTGATCAAAAAGCAAGGGGTGCTATGACTACCAAATCGGGTTACAACGTACAGGACGATTGTTGCAAACAAGTAAGGACAGGAAACTAGGTAAGGTGTGGGGAGTAACGAATTGTTGAGATCAAGAAATACTTTTGGACCGTTGAAAAAATAATTAAATTTAAAATCTTTGGCGCAAGAGAGACGTAAACGGGCCTACGCGATCGATACACGTATCTTCGCGAATGCTACGCGATCGATACGCGTATCTTCGCGAATGCTTTATCTCCCACATAATCGCGTAACCAAGTAATTGCCGCAACGTGGCTTAGTTATACGCATAACAGGCATAAGAACACAAAATCACCCAAAAGTCTTAAATTCTAGCTTGGGGGCCTTTTGTGCTTCTACAAATCATAAATATCACACAACTTTGCGCCCGTCAAGAACATCGTGTAAATACCTGTATTGAGACCACTTATTCTAAGTTTTCACGAACGTCGTATATATACCACTTTAAAATCACTTGCTTACAAATCACGGTGTTGCCTACTAAACCCGGCTTTGAAACTACAACTGCGCATGCGCGTCTTTTTCTCTAGCCTTTTCTCAAGACGCAGGTTTGCACAGTGATACTTATACACGTGCGCTTATTGCTGCAATACATCCTATCAGGCTTTAACAGAGGCTACGTACATGTGCTAAAACATTACGTTAAATCATTCAATCGAATTTAACGGATGTTAATTTTCCAAAAAAAAAATGATAAATAAATTAGCAGTTACTTGTATTTACTTGTTTTCACACACATTTATTGAGTACTACAAAGCACAAGGTTGACCCATTCTTCCTTCATGGTTGACCTTTATTCAGCCAACGAGGTCATAATAATGTAGGCCTACCCCCAAATTTTTCATAAATTTCACATCGATCTCGAAGACCACAATTTCTTTCCTCCAGAAGTCAGAATTTCGCGGATTTGCGGAGGATTCTCATGCCTGGCGTACGCGTAGGTTTACGCGTAGGTTTACGCGTAAGTTTACGCGTAGGCTTACGCGTAGGCTTACGCGTAGGCTTACGCGTAGGCTTACGCGGAGGCCTGCCCTAGCAGATTTAACAAGCTTAGCATCAATATTGCATTACGCGTAGGTATACATTGCACGCATCGGTAAGTGCACGAGCGGCTATTCCATAGACTTTACGCGTAGCGCGCTACGCGTATTTCCTTACGCGTAGTGTGATGTTAATTTCGATCATAACTGTACATGTACATTGTACTTCACTTGTTTGTGTTTTGGACTGCTCAAAATACTAATTATTGTTTGAAGACCCCTAATTTTGCATGGGTTAAGATATACGGTACATGTACATTGTACATGTACATATGTGGGTTATTCCATAAATTAGGGTGCCAACTTGTGACATTTTGACCCAAAATGAAAAAATTGATTGACAGGGGATTTATTAATAATTTTCAGTATAACTTATTGACATTCTTCATTAATTGACCTATCGCCGTTTACGAGTTAACCACACCCCTTAGACAACCCTATGGGAATTTTGTGTGGTACCGTAATTTTTGTTTGTCTCAGATTTTGCGCGTACCATGTGGAATTATAATTGATGTGATTGGACAATACATGTAATTCACAAGCTGCGTCGACGCGATTCGACCGCGATAGGTCAATTGTAGCCTTAATCAGACATTATTTACTCCAGAAATGCCAAAATATCCTGTCGAAACCTATTCACGGTTTCACGAGTAAAGGGGACACCAAATTAATTTTGTGCTATTTTTGTGATAATTCATGTTCAATGTGGTGTGTTTATTTTAAAAATGTATTTTTTGTCTTACCCAGGATACATGTACATGTAAGTCATCAAGGTTCATTGTGAAAATAACTTGATTAGACTAAAAATAACAATTTGGTGCATGATTGCGTATTGGGGACACCATTTGGTGTCCCATTTACACGTGAAACCTAGTAAATGGCCCAAAATTAAAAATTTCCAAGCATGCAATCTTTGTTATGATTTCACACTTATCAAGTGGGACATGTAATTAATGGTGATAGATTTGGATTTGCCAGTGAACCCAAGTATCTTGTTATTTCTCAGAAACATTACATAAATTTCACGTGTAAAAGGGACACAAAAAAGTGGGTCTTGTTTACACGTGAAACATTTGGGCTAACGCACTGTGAATCTCGCTCAACTAGTTATTAAATCATTTAAATGTAGTGCCATTCTTAAGCAGTATGAACATGCTTTAACATAATGAAGGGCAATTTTCCATACACATATGTGCACATTTCAACAGCATTTTTTTAAATGTCAAAGCTTTGGTGTCCCTTTTACACGTGAAACCCTGAACTACATTTAGGACACCATACTGTCAGGAAATTAGTCAGATGTTTCATCCTTTGCTACCAGATATTTAGGTACAAGTACTATAATTTGAGCAACTAAAATCATTTGTATATATATTTCCTTGTTTGTAATACAAGGGAAACAAATATCACAATGTAAAGAGGGACACCAAAATTCATTGGCCCCCACATTTATGGAATCACCCATGTACATGTACAGTCCAAAACGGTAGACTTCTTATCAAAAGTGCATGCAAATGTACATTTACCCGAACCATTAGTTCTCTGTCCATTTCCCATGTGAACCAACCTTCAGCAGGGTGCCAGACTGCCGGTGGCATCACTATCGATCCAGTATACATGTAATTCCATTTGTACTGACAACGGAACTAATTACAAGTAACTGATATTTCAAGTAGAAGCCCCCCCCCCCCCTTCTCCATATATCCTCTTAACACACCACAGTGACTACAATTAGTGTAGTAGCCCTAACATGACGTGACAAGAATAAAGGGTGTTGCATTGCAACAAAACCGTTTATTAAAAACCCTGCAAAATGTCCCAGTTCAAAATGTTCTCAGAGGGAGTGCTTTTTACAAGCATGTGATGACGTCTTTCAGGCAAAATGCAACTGTACTTACACATTTTATGAGCATTGCATTTGTTTTGTTTTGGGAGTCTT
Organism: Hippasteria phrygiana; assembly: GCA_037893225.1. Taxonomy (NCBI): domain Eukaryota; kingdom Metazoa; phylum Echinodermata; class Asteroidea; order Valvatida; family Goniasteridae; genus Hippasteria; species Hippasteria phrygiana. The sequence goes on from JAZGUH010000433.1 coordinate 3,315,356, forward strand.
CTGGGAGATCAAGCATCCTGAAGATTTCCTTCATGAGGTAACATGTACATGTATGCAGTTGAAAATAACCAAAAGCGCGGTTTGAAGACATGTTCGATGAGTAAGACTGTACATTGTACATTAGTAATTATGCATTCACGGCTTGAATCTAGTATGATTAACCCTATAACCTCCTTCAATGTTCTTCATCACATGGCCCTGCTACATGTACATGTACATGTACATCCAACAATCTCCAAAACAAATTTATGAGAAGCCTGCTAAATACAACAAAATCCAATAGCAAATTTTGTTAGATTCTGCAGTGTACCACCTACAATGTACACACCAGCCTTGGCATTTTGTGGCTACATTTACCCTGTTGAATCCAACAAAATACAACAGGTGTTTCTTTGTACAAAATGTATGAGCCCTGCCAAATCCAACAAACTCCAACTGAAAATTTTACTAGAAGTCTGCTTCCAGTCCTAAACACGACAAAATCCAACAGGTGTACTTACAATGTACAAGTTTTGTAGCTTCCACCAAGCTCATACGACAAAATACGACAGGTATATTTATGTGTTCATGTAGCTTTCACCCTGCTAAATACGACTAAATATTCCAAAACATGTACATGTGTACATGTACATTGTACGTAGTTTGTGTTGACTGCTAAATCCAGCACATTATAACAGATTTTTACCATTGTTGGATTTTGTTGGATTTAGCATGGTTAGGGTTATGTTTGATAGAATCCAAGTTGTGGGTAGCCTATGGATTCGAATCGGCCAGTCGACCCCGGCAAGCTAAATGGTGGAATGGTTAAGATGTTTGCTCTAGTAAGCAGGAGGTCGTGATTTTTGTGTAAACTATCTCTCTACAATTGTACAACTACTATTACCATCATTAAAGTTTATTTCCTGAGTTTCAATACAATTTAAATTAGAGCTAGTAATTGTGATGCAATTGTATCATTTACATGTAGTGTGGTCAGACCCACCTGTATGTGATTTGGGGAAACCCAAAAAAGTGATGTCACTCGTTCACTGTACATGCATCTGTACCTAAGGCCGTTTTTTTTTTATAACTTGGATTACGGATTTTTTATGTCTCCGGGTCAGGCGGCGAGCGGAAAAAAAATAAACATAAAAAAACATGGCGGCGCCCTGTAATCCAAAATGGCGGCGCCCGTGGAACGCGAAATTGACGAAAAAACATATTCTCCAGCGCGCGCGCCGGATTCAGCCTAATCGACGGGCCTCATGGTCGGCAGTGAGGTGGAGCTTGTGATTCGAAACTATTCACATTTATTGATATGGATACGGTCGAGCTAGCAATGCATACGTGTGCTTTGGTAATACCCACAGCTTGCTCGACAAGGTCGCGACGACGGCTAGCTCGGGGGCGGTTTTGTGGGAAGTTTCGGCGCGAACTTCACACGAGGTGGCAGTCAGCTTTACGACCAGATGTTGCCTCGTTTTCCATAGAATTATTATATTGCAATTTCCGCAAATTGTACCTCATAGTACCCTCCAAAATCCCAAGCCTCCAGGCAATCTCGCGGTTGGAAATCCCCCTCCCATGCCAGGCTTGGATCATCCCTTTTTGGTGATCGTTGATCTCACTTTTGAGTGGCATTGTGGCGCTTTCTGATACGGGCATTCAAATTCCCTTATAAGGCCAGGGGAATCTAATTATTTATGAATGGTCCGAAACACAGCGCGGCTTTTTCCTCTATTGGTTTAAATCCCAACTTAATGTATTCATGACTCATGAATACATAATGAGGCAATTCAAGATGGCGGTTTAGCATTGACCGTGTCGCGCAGTCCGCTCAGTGAAATCACATCGGGAAGTGGGATGTTTTTTCCATGAAGGAGAGGGTGTTTTTGTGTTGGAAACTTGCATATAACTGACTAAAATAATGACACAAGACACAGGTTTGGAAAATGTATTTAACATCAACGTTTTCAAGTCAAACTTCATGTTGAAAATCGTACAGCTGGTGCATAAATATTTGTGCACGCCAGTAGTTCGTACATGTACATGTATACTGTACATGTACATGTATGCACACCATCGATCCGGATCGGATTCCACACAAAAACAGTCAACAAGTGTTTACTGCGAACGATCCTATGCTTGTTCTATGGTCTGAGACGGTGTGGCGCTGCAGGGATTGTTTAATGTACTTTTGGTTGTCAAATTCGACAATTTTCGGCGGCAATTTTTTTTTTTTTCTTAAAAATCTGGCGGCGGATCTGTAATCCAAGTTATTAAAAAAACGGCCTAATGTATCAAAATGATCATGTACATGTACCACAAAAAGGAAGTTTCTGAAAGATTTGTACATTGTACATATGTACATGTACATGTAGTCCTACATGTTAACACACGTACACGATGTACAGTGGAATATTTCATGCTCCTACATGTACAAGTGTACTGTACACTGCACCACACACAATACAATTTAAGGAAATTTTACAAATTACGTGTTTAAACACAGAGTTGCAATTCATAGGAAAATTAATGAAGACAAATAAGATACATTTGGCCGTCTCCTTGCATATTCTGCTTCACTCCATCATAAAGGGCAAGCTCCAGATGACCAAGGGCTCCTACGATCATGAATATCACACTGATGAAGACACCCAAGCTTCAACCTTGACCAACCTGACTGGGTAGTAATCACAGGCACGGACACACAGACCGATGAGACATTCTTTAAGTCCGAGGGAATTACCAGCACTAGGGAGATACCTGTTTTCCTCATGCTCCACATTATCCCTTAAACGATGACGCATTCGTGTCCTTCTCAGCCCGTTCACATTCTTTCTTTTTGGCTGTGTACGAGCGAGACAGGGGATTGATCGGTCATACGGTTCAGCCCAGTGTAGCTTAATAGCTGGGAGGGAATACAGTCTGTGGCAATGTCCCATTGATCCTGGGGAAAGGATGTTAAAATGCCAGCGTTGGCCTGTCCCACTAAATGATATGAATGTATGCATGGTAATATTCAATAGTCAAGAGGTACATGTACATGTACATGTACATGTACAATGTAATATCACTTGATCTGTGTGCATGTAGAGTACAAACAGAAAAAAAGTGTACACAGAATTCACAATAAATGTTACAGTCCTCTTACGGCCCAAGGCTAATTTTACCAGTAAAAAAATACCTATGTAACACACATACATGTACATTGTACATGTATGTACATTATACAAAAATTATACAAGCATCTCAATTATCATGTGTACATGTACATTGGTAAACAAATTACATGATTGTAACCAAATTTCAAAATGCATTTCCCCATTAAATCGCAAAATTTTAGAAGAAGAGATTTTGTCCCTTATGTACATGTACATGTAGTCATGTACATTGTACATGTACATCCAGATGTCATGTTAACTTACATGTAAGCACTGTACATGTATGTTGCTCAGTGCTTTCCAAGCAGGTGGGAAAAAACTCACAGCTTTCTTTAGACAGGACTCGAACCCATGACCTCCTGCTTACATGTACATGTATGTTCACTAGTGCTTGCCAAAATTTTCAGGTTTCCAACTGAGAAATACATGTGTACCTGACATGGTGTTAAACACTATACACTACATGTACATGTACTGAGTACATGTACTGAGTACATGTACTTACAGAGAGACTAGACAAAAATTCACGGGTTTACTCACAACCTCCTGCTAACAAGCAGTTACATATGTATGCAACAGTACATGTATGATGTATGATGTACATGTATGTACATGTAACTGGTAGGCAGCCATGGGTTCGAGTCCCACCCGAGTAAACAAGAAAAAAATTTCCCCATACATGTAGGCTCTCTGAAGTTACGTTGAATACATGTACAGTATGTACAATGTATCATTCACAATACAAAACAATTCCATCTTAACCCTAACCTTCCCTAACCTGCCAAAATCCAACACCCCATTTGTGTTGAATTTTGTGTGATTGGGTACTGTAGAGCCTTGGCACCATCACTTTGCATGGGACTTGATGCCCTGATTTTGTCTAAGTACAAAGAATGTGCCATTGGTTTAGTACACAGTGTTGGAGTTTGCAATTGTGTGGTTAGGGAAGGATTCTAGTAAAAAGCCTTGGGCTGTTAGGGTTAATAGATAATGACATTTATACCAATTGTTTACCTGAAACAGCATCAATTGTGCAACTTGTGTACATGTTACAGTACAAAAATATGCCCACAACACTAAGTCAAAAATTTCACCTTTAAAGGATAAAAGGATAAAAGGGAAAAAGCCAAAAGGGAAAAAGGCCAAAGGGAAAAAGCCGAAAGTAAAAAAGCCTGAGGAGTTGAGGCCTCCACATCGATTGTGCCATGGCAAGTATACATGTAAACCAGATATTCTAGTCATGCCAAATAAAGGTGTCATAGTGTCCATGACAGAGGCATCCGTGTGCAACGAATTGTCTTAATATTTATGGAATTTTCCCACTTGTAAATAATCCGGCCAAGTCACACTGGTTAGTGATACATTGATGAACTTAGGCACCGACTTGAATTATCATAGATTACAATATGACAAACCTCATATTGTACACGTACATGTACTACAATTCAATGTACGTACGTGTACAATGTACCTGTGCACATGTACGTACATGTATGTACAATGTACTCCACATATTCAAGATAATTTAGTATTACATTGTAGCTTTGAGGTTTTAAGTTGAAATGAAGCACTCCCCAAAATATTTAAAATACATCGAAATTGTAAATTGAAAATCTAAAAATAATGTGCAAAATAAACATTGCACTCAGAATTTTTTTTGCAGATAAATTTTCTGTAAGATAACTTTCAGTCAAAACAAAGAGAATAGAAACCTTGAATTAAACAATATTACAGCCCACACTTGAAACATGCACATGTACATGTACATTAAATGCCTGTTTCTGATCAGAATTTTTTACACCGAATAGTGATCTCTTGTACTGGCCTTCATAAAATATATATATTCTCTGAGTAGACTGTATACACTGTGTAGCTCAGACTACAAATTATAACAAAAATGTCACCCCCAACTCCAACACAGAGCTGAAAAGATTGTTTTGCAAGCCTTACTCGTGTCCCTGGGGCCCCGTCATATTTTCCCAGGGCCATTTAAATTTTTCTAATGACAGTGCCCTTTACCAAGGGAAAAACTTCCCTGCCTCTCATAAGAGAGGGGTTTTCAAGGCCTAAATGTTCATTTACAATCAAGATCATCCTTTCAGTTGGAGCTTACGTGTGCGTACAGACTGCTGGTCATTAATTCTAATTAGAAATGCCTTTAACCACTTGCGTACGGATGACGCCATGTAGCGTTAAAAAAAAAGTGTCACCGGGCCGGATGACGCCATTTGTGCAGTTTCAATCCATTGTTGGATTATTGTTTATGTTACGCTTGACTGCACAAACATTGTAGTGGTTCGCTTGGCTGTCAAAACCACCGCGATACCCCGACGTCTCCCGTAAAATACCGTGCTCAAGGGGTTAACGACCTATTTCGGTACTGAGCCAGCAAATGAAGAAGCTAGATACCATGCAGACGCCTGCATACATGTTTAGAGTCTCACTAGTACCATTTGCTGAATACTAATCAATATCCTCCACTGACTTGCATGAAATCTCAGTGCAGTTTTGAAGAGGGTGTGGGGCTTAGCCCACACCCAATAAACAGAAGAACAAATTCAGATGAAGCATCTGACCCCAGGCATTTTCATATTTAGCCCTAACCCTGCCAGACGCAGCACGGTGCATCTGTGTGCTGACAGCTCCACTTTGCTGCACCCACGCAAGTCAATGTGACAAAGTATGCAATCCGATGCGTCTGGCAGGGTTTCTAGCCAAAATACCCCTGGAGGGTTAGGGTTGCATTTTTGTCTGATTAATCTCATTTTTCTGATTAAAGCAATTTTTCAAAAAATGACTGATATTTCTGTAATTTGTTTTTTTAATTCAGCCTTCAAGGCTGCCAATGACAGTTTTGAATAAACCAGTAAAAATAATTATCTAAATGTAAACAATACATTTGTAAAATTTCCCACATGTACTTCAAAACTGGTCACGTGTACAATGTACATGTACATTGTACGTGTATACAGGTTTGAAATCACAAAACTTGTTTATGAATCTGTATTTTTCCATTGAAAAATCTACACAGGAATTTACTTTTTAACCCTGAAAGAAAATTTGTATGACTATTTCAGTACACCGTACTCATACATGTATGTAGATTAACAAAGTTTAACAATCTTCTTCCAAAGGTTTGATGGGCACTGACATCGAGTGCAATGGCTACAAAATCAATTAGATCCACTAGTGTAGACAGCAGGTTTTTCAAGGAAGGTTGTTTCAAAATATGAATCAGAACTTGAACAGATTTGGTCCTACAGCATGTACAGGTGCATGTACATGTACATGTACTGTACATGTACTATGCACAATGTAGTCTTATAAGTTATAGTGTACACGTAAGTAATAAATGTATGGGTCATTCTGTAAATTTGTGGTCCAAAAGTGTGACATTTTTGGTGTCCCTGTTACATACATGTAGTGCTAGTGACCTCTATCAGATTTTGCAATTCCAGACACATTCTTTAATGCCTTCTATCTTGAAGAGTGATTATAAAGCAAAGTACATAGTACCTGCCCAAACAAGTAAAAAATATTGTGAAGTCAATTTTAATGATACTTGATGGAAATTAGACATCAGGTGTAACAGGGACATCAAAAAAATGTCACACTTTTGGATCCCAAATTTATTGAAAGGCCCATGCATGTACATGACATACATGTGCATGGGCCTTTCAATAAATTTGGGGTCCAAAGGTGTGACATTGATCCATCAAGTATCCTTAAAATTGACTTCACACTCATTTTTACTTGTTTGGCAGGTACTTTGCTTTACATAATACTCTTGGATTTAGAAGGCTTTAGAGAATGTGTCCTGAAACTTGCAAAATCATAAATGTCACTATATAACAGCAGGGTCACCAAAAAAGTCACACTTTTGGACCCCAAATTTATGAAATGACCCACATGTATAGACTACACCAACTCTATGATTTTTTTTCTCTCAATAAATCCATTTTGTTTTTCTGGCAAAGCAGTGCTAGGGGTATAGCAGGAAGCCTTTTTAATGATTTGTGCAAACAGCTGGTGAAAAATGATCAGGGCGTATTGACGGCTTTTTCGGAATAAATTGGTTCAATGGCCGCTAGAAATGCCGGGAAACCTGTGCCTGTATAGCCTCCGTGTACCCAGTAACTGTGACCAGAAATAATGAAAAGTATATTTGTCAAAACTGAAACAAGATAAAGGAATGGAAATGCATGGAAGGATTTGTGTTGATGCACTATGGTCCCATTGGACTCAAAGACTACATAGTATGTATGTGAAGTGACTGATCTCACTATTGGCTTTTACCGCTATCAGCGGGAAAGCCTTTGTTTCAATTTTGTTGTTGTTTTACATGAAAATGTCATGATTTTAGGAGACATCAAATGATTCTTTTTCTGCTGCAAATTACAATTTCATCAAACAACAACAAAGACAATTCCTTAAGTCTGGGATTTCCTAGAAATGGAAACATGACCAACCATAAAAGTCAAACATTGGATAGATTGGATGGTTGACATCAAAAAGGTAGCAAACTATGCAAAAACTTAAATTAAAATGTTCATTACTTGATTTGGTGATTTGGGGGGTTTAAAGTTTGCGCTGCATTCATTGGGCTAAGCAGGTGCGTGCGCACAACACGGCGTCTACGAAATTCCCAAAACGTTGTTACTGACGGTTCGTGGCTATAATAGTTCGTCCTAAAAACGCCCTCTCGCAGCGGCCGGTTATCGCGTATATATACATAACAACGTCTTGAAATAAGACTAGCCTACCGGCGACATTTGACACTGCTAAGTGCTGTAACTTTTTTATTACATGAGCATCAGAGTCCTATCTGTATACATGCAGGCCTCAAATTTAAGATTTTCTAGGGCACGGCCATTTTGCCTTCGATAATGAAAAATTTGGCAGGGCACCAAGGCCAAAGCAAAGGGCACCAAGGCCAAAGCAAAGGGCACCAAGGCCAAAGCAAAGGGCACCAAGGCCAAAGCAAAGGGCACCAAGGCCAAAGCAAAGGGCACCCAAGGCCAATGGCATTTTTTTTAAAGGGCACGGAGGCTAACTATAAAGGGACATTTAAGTGATGTAACATGTATGATTATGGCAACAGCGTGGGCACTACGGCCAGTTGGGAAAAGGGCATGGCAAGACTGGCCGTGAAGAGTGCGATTTTGTGAAGGGCACCACGGCAAACTTAAGGGCATCGACGGCAATGGCCGTCGTGGCCACCGTTAAATTTTAGGCCTGTACATGAACAAATGTATGTGCATATATATTTTTTCAAATATTCGAACTGACAAAAAGATATTCGAATATTCGGTTGACAATCAAATATTCGAATATTCGGTTGACAATCGAATATTTGAATATTCAGTATATTTGGAATATCCCTAATGTACAATGTACATGTAGATCTTGAACTTTAGAAGCTAATGTACCTGTAGAGTACTTTCTCATGCAAACTGAAATAACATGTACTGCCACCCAGATACTAGAATGACCTGAAATAATGAGAAACAAATTAAAGAATTTTATTATGTAGAAACATTGGTACATGTAGTTCCCTGCCCAAGCAGGAATTTTACAGGATCAAGGTTTCCTCTTTGTACTGTATCGAACAGCCTTGTTGCCATAGCAAAAATCCCGTGTGTCGGCAGCAATATTGTAGGACATGAATGATAATACCAGCACGTATTAATTATGCACGTGTGTCCCACAATATGGCTGCCTTACCCAGAAGAGTATTGACTGATGAAAAATTCAATGGCAATGACATGTTGGTTATGTTAATGATGTGCACAATGGGCTGCTGATATTCAAAGTTACAACTCTAAAAAATTTATAAACTGACAAAACAGCAACTCTACTCTGTGTACATGTAAATGTATGTGTGAACAGTGTACCATGAATGTACCGTACATGGGTCACTCCATAAATTTGGGGTCAAAAAGTGTGGCATTTTTTGGTGTCCCTGTTACACTTGACATGTGTAATTTCCCACCAAGTATCATTAAAATTTACTTCACATTATTTTTTGCTTTACATAAGGCCTTTTCAAACTAGAGTATCTAGTGTCACCCCAGGGCAACCCCAGGGCAGCCCCGGGGCGGAACCGGGGCCCCCGGGACGAGTTCACCCCGGGCGGGGGTGAGAATTTAAAGTGTGAATCGGGGCCACCCCTAGATTTGGTCTTGTGTGAAAATGCCTTATGTAACAGGGACACCAAAAATGTCACATTTGGAACCCAAATTTATAGAACAACCGACACGTATATGCACCAAATCTAGTACCACACAAAATAATTAACAAAGGAACAATATCAAAGAAATGTTGATGCTTGTATTTACAATGTACACGTAAAGCCTTAGAAGAAATCTATTGTACAGATACATATATACATGTACCGGTATGTACTGTGTACATGTAACTCGCACTCTTCTTAACCACACAGTGTACAGTAATCAGTTTCTTACATGTAGATTGCCTGACTCATACCGGTAAATTGACCTAGCGCTGTTTGCGAGTTCATGGACAACTTTGCACACGTGCAGCATGCGCAATATAGTGTGCATGCACAAGCGAGGAAAGTGTCGGTGATATACCAGTAATAAAGTAAATGCAACAATAGAAATTAATTTTCCACCTGATAAGAATCCAACCTTTGGTTTAAAGGTAGTGTACATGATTGGTCATTAAGGCAATTTTCAGAAATGGGCGGATTTGGGGTTTAGTATTTTATAGGAAATATCGTTCCACTGACCAGTTCAAAGTTTTGCATTGTTTTCAACCGTCGGGCGGATGATAGCCTTTAGTCAAGGTGCGCGTGGCTACCTGGCGCGCATAGCTACCTGGCCCGCATGACGCGCCCCGAATGCCAGCATGTCCAGGGCGTGCCACTCGTCCGGGTAGCCACGCGCGCCTTAACTAAAGGCTACAGGGCAGTTTTCCAACGATTTCCAGCTAGAAATCGTTGGATCTTTGGAAAACAATCTAAATTTCCACTTTTCTTGACAACGACTGCATACCTGGTGCCATCATTTCACAGGATGATTGAGACTACTATTAACTTACAGTCTAGTGAGGTATTTTGTAATAATTCAGTAAAAATAAAATTGAAGAATTACCAATCGTGTACACTACATTTTGTACCTTTAATACTTTATGAAATGTTTAATCTAATACATTTACTGTGAGAGCTCTCATACATTGTAGATCACCTTTCTCACAAGAGACTAGATGAATACAATGTTACATGAACATTGTAGACTGAATACATTTCGCAGATTTTTAAAAATAACCTCATTTTGCACTTGCAGACAGCTCCGCATTTGCCATACTGTACAGTACACCAATCTCCCTGAATATATTTGAGTACATACATTGTAGTAATTTGCATTTTTTCTTGGCTGTGTCCATTATCCAAAAAGATGCACTTACAATGTACATACACATCATGAAGTCTCACGTACATCATTCCATGCGCCTTACCGTACATCCTTGCAATGTTCATGGCATTCAAGCATGCATTCCAACTGAGTATCAAAGCTTGAGCCCACGTTCACAAATAATGGGAGTATGCAAAACAGCATGATTACCGGTAATGAATTAATTATGAACTGTGCTTGCCTGTTCATTTAAGAAATGGATACTGTGCATAGATACAAAGACTTAATGGCTTCATGTACTACACATACAGGCAGTTTATGTATAGAGGGGCCCATCTGCCCTGAAATTTACTCTCTTCCAATGTTACAACCATGGAGAAAACAAACTAATTAACCTCGCCCCAGGATACATTTCCAGCAGTGTAACAGTCCACAGTGCTCGGCGGATCATGCTTGGACAAACAGAGGGCAATTACATGTACATTGTATATTATTTTCAGTATAAAGTGAGTTAAAGTAATGCTTTTATCTGCTTTGGAAGACATTAATTCTTCTACCTCTTGATTCAGCTTTTTAATTGTTACATTAAAATTAGTGACTGAAGTACATGTACATGCTTGAAAGTCTTTTCTCAAGTATTTCAAGTTCGACCAGTGTAACCACATTTCACGGTACTATAGGTGCACAGCAGCATCACACACTGTAGTTGTTAGCAATGAACAAACAACCTTTGACCCTCTGCATTGCCACCGACTACACTCGCTTTTTCGTACATTCTTTGTAGTAAACAATTTTGATCGTGCTACAAAGTACAAGTTCACAAAATATTTTATCCTTTCGTAACAAACTTAAAAACATGAACATCGCGAACATCTGATAACCTGAAGACACAGCCATATTGGACAGTGGGGCGATGCGCCACAATGCAGTATGGGGATTTTCCGATTTCATCCGTGTAGAAAAGCCGGCCGTGTGTGCGGTGTGAACCGATCGCACAATACACGGGTCGAAACATTACACGTGCAGCACAAATGCTGGTGTTTGCATTGAGTACTTGTGTGAAAATGGAGCGTAATTGAATCAGGTTGAATTTTTTGTCCAAACGGGTTGGAACCGTGTAGATTTCGACACGGATCGGACTTGAGCCTTTTGTTTCTAAGATGGCTGAAGAAAAATGTTTCTTTTTACCTGTTAGGACAAATCCATCTCACCTTGTTGTAAATGAATGCTTTGTGTGGTTAGTCAAGACACTGAGATGATTCATACAGGCCGGGTATTATTCATCACCATTACTGTACATGTACATGTACATGCATAACCAATCAATACACAAAGACGATAACTCATTCTTATACACTTACACACTTAGGACACTAAGGATTGATGGGTGTCATAGGTTTAACCTTAACCCTGCCAGACACAGCACAGTGCATCTGTGGTGACAGCTTGACTTTGCTGGACTCTCCACACAAGTCAATGTGACAAAGTATGCAAATCTGATGCGTCTGGCAGGGTTTCTAGCCAAAATACCCTGGAGGGTTAGGGTTAAGCCATATATCTATTTTCTTTCCAATACTTGTCAATCTTGCCTTTAAACTGGTTGGTTGTCTTCACATTCACCACCTCTTTTGGAAACTTGTCCATTCCACATATCTACATGTACAATTCTCTGGGAGAAGAAGTACTTTCTTATGTTCAGTGCCTTGTGTAACCGCTTCTTGAATAACTTGAATTTGTGGCCTCTGGTTCTAGTGTTGTGAGACATGTTCTACATTGTAATATTCCCCAACACTGGATGCAATACCTGTAATTGCAATATCTATAATCCTGTGTCTTGCAATGTAATCATCTTGAGTACAACCGAGAACAGTCTGGTCTTTAGTCAGATACATGTACATGTACCAGGAGTGGATCCACAGGGCAGGTTTTACCACCCAACCAGCACCAAGACCCTTACACACCCACACCACCTGCTCTGCACCATTTAACAAAAAAAATATTTGTGACTTTTTGCTTTTATAATGTACACGCGACAGTCTCAGACAACACCCTTTTGCCAATTTTAATATTTTTTTGCTTTTGCAGGTAAAAACAGATGTCGGACTTGACCCCCCTGACCCCCCTGACCCCCGACCCCCCTTCGCATTGCGGAGGGAGTCCAGAATATGAAGCTACTAGAAGTAGCCGAAAAAAATTAGAAACAAAACTACAATATTTTTACTTCACTGTAGACACTAATTCCTTATGCTTCGCTGACCGATGTTTTTCAGGAAAATAAACTCAAAAGCAACATTAAACTTGTAGACTCTTTTCATCAGTTTCATACCGAGTATGTACGAACGTGTGCGTTTAATTACGCAAGCACTAGCCTCTCCGCGCGCGATAGTAAAGCAGACTTTTTAAAAAGGCATTTAAATTAGACTCTGAATTTTTATTATTGGTTTATTTTACATGTAGGCTTTCTATTTTTGTAGTTTTAAGTTTACTAAGTTTTTACAGTGTTGTTTTAATACACGTACATGTATATGTAATGTTCTTATTTTTAAGATTAATGTTTCATTTTTAATTTCTAATACATAATTAACTGTAATGCGCATTAGAACATGTTTATGGTTTCTGCGCAAAATAAATACAATTATTATTATTATTATTATTATTATTATTATTATTATTATCTTAATTCTTTTAACATCTTTTTAACAAAATTTAACATTTTTTTGCGGTAGAAAATGCAATTTTCTTACGCGCTTTACGGCAGTTGCCATGCGAATCAAGGCGGTTTTGCGTGTTTACTGTGCGTTGCGGTGATCGCCAACTATATTTTCGCGGCCAAGAGTTCCATATACGGACATCACAGAATCACTACCAAACATAACAAATTTCACCTCACCTTGTGTCTTCATTGAAGATAAACCGATTCAGCTGGGGGAAAACTGAAATTCTTTCAGGAAGAAGTGGTTTTAGGCGATATTTTTAGTGCACATATCCTTCGCACATTTAATCATGTAGGCAGCCATATTGAAGTATCAAAAAGTGCACGATGTGAGTGTGCGTGACAAGGCACTAACCAATAAGCAGTGTGATTTCATGCAATAAATAAACAACACTTTGGGTTTCTACCATTTTTTAAGAGAGGGAGCAACATGTAGTATGGAGGGACAATCTGTGACCGTCGGCCGAGTCCGCTCTCGCATGGGTTAGGGTTAGGAATAGAGTTAGGGTTAGGAATAGGGTTAGGGATCTCGATCGCCCGCACAACGGCTGCAAAGTGCTTGTTAGTAGTTGGGCCATGGTTGGGCGGGCAGCTTGCAATCACACCACGCTCCTTGCAGAATTCAACAGTATGCTCCACCCCGTTCCACCCCGTGTACATCATAAATTTATATTCCTAATTTAAATATTTCAGAAGCCAGATTGCGACATACGCCGTAAGTATGACTCAAATGCTTAAGTTCAAGGAGTAACAAGCGCTCGTGGCCGAGCGGGTAATAGTACCATGTATTAACCCACGTTTACATTCTAAGTTACAGGCTTGATTTCGATGGAGGTTCGAACCTCGGCGAGGGAATGGAAAAAGGAGCACATAGACAGTGACAGAGAGGTGGCGTGGTGGTGGTGGAACGGCACAGGAGAGATGTTAAGAAGAGAGATTTCTAGCAAATAATTTATTTATTTATTTTTTACTTTTCCTCGCTAAAATCCCCTTAAAAATAGAAGGCGCCACTTTTTACACGTTTATAAGTTTATAAAATGTTAAAATAGTGATGTCCGTATATGGAACTCTTTCCTTCCATTAACCTAAAAGTGGATTTTTGTTCCCTTTAACAAATATAAGTGAACAGGGCCCTAGGCTACACTACACAATCGCCATGTGGCGATTGTGTAGTGTAGGGCCCTGTTCCATCATTTTTGTCCATAATAAGTAAACAAAAATCCACTTTTAGATTAATGGAATTGCCAAACTAGTTAGCGACATTACACACAGACCAACAGGTATGCTGTTGATAAAGGGCAGGGTTTTGGTTTTTGAAGGAAATTTTTGGCGTGTTGGGGTAAAGCGCCAATGATCATGAAGACGACAAAACGCAACTCGAAAATAAAAGATGGCGATCACCGTGACGCACAGTAAACACGCAAAACCGCATTGATTCGCATGGCAACTGCCGTAAAGTGCGTAAGAAAATTGTATTTTCTACCGCAATAAACTGTTCAAAATTAGGCCTAACAAGTTAGGCTAGGCCGTTTTTTATAGGAAACGTTAGGCCTAACGTTAGGCCTACAAAAAAAGATGTCAAAAGAATTATGAGAAGTCTGCTTTTAGTTTTAAGTTAAAAAAGTCAATTTGGAATGAGAAAAAATACCCTTGACTCTAGCTTGAAAATTCCAGCTCTTCCTCTTGGCTTATGACATGCGAGATTCGCCTAGTCCGAGTAACTTGGACCCGTGAAGAATTCCCTCCCCCATGACACGCATGCAACCTCGAATCAATATACTACATGTATCTACACACGAACACGTACCGCGACCATTATACCACTCACGAAACAGTCGCCGGCATAAACAGGTTGTCGCGCGGTGCATGCGGGCGCTGCGCATCAGGGTGACGTCATGCAAGGTTGAGGAGTCACTATTTGAACTCCAAGAAAGCGAAAAGACATGTTCTGCGGGGGTCTCTGGGAATTAAACGGTAAAATTTCACTTTTTATTTGGATGTTAAGTAAACCTTGGTACATTCATCTGATCATGGAACTCCACTTGTTCAGATGGTGGCGTATCTAGTATTTTGGTGGCCGTCGTTGTAAGGTTGAATTCTGATTTTTTTGTTTGGATTTTAGACGTATTGAATTAAAAGCCATTCTCTATCGCACACTTGCCTTGGACCCTACTAGTACTATCGCCAGATCATGTCAAAATGTTAAAAAAGGCGATAAAGGGTCCAA
Source organism: Hippasteria phrygiana (assembly GCA_037893225.1). NCBI lineage: Eukaryota > Metazoa > Echinodermata > Asteroidea > Valvatida > Goniasteridae > Hippasteria > Hippasteria phrygiana. The sequence goes on from JAZGUH010000433.1 coordinate 3,330,815, forward strand.
GTCCTTCCTCCATGGACTAAGATTCGCCATGGCGAATCTCACATGTCATAAGCCAAGAGCTGGAATTTCAAGCTACCTTGACTCTATTTTGATCAAAACTAAAGAGGGGCCCTACAAATCGCCAAAATTGTGGACTCCCTACTTAGTGACATTCCGCGCCTAAGTTTTGTGCTTGTCCGTCAATTGGACGACTTGGCAGTGACACGACCATGACGACCGGTTGGCTGCTGCACCGATCTTTACAAATGGAAAATAATGGCAAATTGAGCGCAGCAAAAAAGGAGCGCTTGCAACTTGATCTACTCTCGGCTTTATACCGAGACAGCTCTCCCCGAAAAGAATGGAAGGTGTTCATGCGCAAATTACTCACCTTCCGTTGTGTAAATCTTGCTGTCTTCAAACGTCTCAGAGATTGCTATATTATGATTCAGGAAGCGACGACAATACCGCGTACGACGTACCGAGAGACTACATTTTACGAGCCTGGGACGGCCATATTGAATGATGACGTCATACAAGATTTCGTCATATCGCATTTATTCAACACGCGCGTCGCGCGCGATCGATATCGATCGGCAGCGATCGGCAGCAGAAGCGCAGCCGGCGCTAGACGAGTTCACAAGTCCTCGTAAACTTTATGCAACTATCCCAGCTAATTTGCGACTTTTTCTAATCATTTTCGTTATTAGTCATTCAAATTCTGGTTTTTCCACATCTTATCAAATGAAGGTTTCTTTTTCACCGTTTGGGCATTCAATTTCAATTTTTAAGCACCCAAGATTTTGATCCTTATATTCATTTTCGTTTAGGGGCGTTCTATTTCGTTTTATACAACGCCTGAATAAATCCCCGTCATCTGATTGGTGGATCGTCGATCACGTGCATTAAATTATTCGTTCCATCGTTCCATCGTTACATCACACGGTAGGCGTGTGATGTAACTTCGCGAATTTCACGGTCATTATAGGTGGCGCTACAACACAGCTGTCATTCATACAAAATGGCGGACGATGTTCCCAAACCGCGGCTAACAGACGACGAAATATTGGAACTCTTAGGCGATGCTGACGCTGCTAACACAAAGAGACAAATCAAATATGCAGTCAAGCGATTAGAGGAATTTGCAAGACACGCAGGAATAATAATTGAAGCTCTAACTGATTCGGAACTTAACAACTTTATGTCGCGGTTTTATGCGGGACATATGTACACAAGAAATCCATGCATGCAATCCGACGAGGATTATTTTATTCAGGTTTTGTATAAAACAAATAATGGAATTACTGGAATCTGGTGTGGTTGTGTGGTCATCTGGAATTACAGAATCCCAATCACAAAGCATTGAACGTGTTCAAAAAAGGGCTCTACGTATAATTTCTTACCCAAATATTTTGTCGTATCAGGATCTTTTAAATTATCATAATATTGAGTCATTAAAATACAGGCGTGAGCATTTGATTTCTAAATTTGCAAAAACCCTCCTTACATCTGATAGGCATCGCCATTTATTACCAAACGAGCGAAAATCTGAGTACTTATCAAACCATACTCTACGACATACACAACAATTTCTTAAAACTCAAAGATATAAACAATCCCCGGTTCCTTCAATGATTCATATTCTCAACACCCAATCCTTATAGTTTTGTACCCGTTGTTTTTTTGTTGTATATTTGTCTGTTTTTTAATCGGTTGTTTGTTTGGTGTATCCAAGCATCTTTTTAGCAATGACATTAAAATTTAATGATGTAATTACTATTTTGTTATTGTTTCTATTCTACCTTTGTAAACCAAGTCGTGTAAGTCTTTGACTTTTTACTTGGTGTTATTTGAATGAACCAGAAATTGAATTGAATTGAATTGAATTGAATATTTCACATTCGTGCGATGGTAAGAATAATTTCATGAGGTGACAGATGGAATGTTCCATTTCACGAGGCGAATTGTTTTCATTATTTGTATTGGTGCATTCAATACTTCAATTCTTACATTCTTACATTGAGTTATGTGACATCCTTTGACGATTGAGGCATTCAAATTAGCGAACGTCGGTGTGTATGAAGTATGACCATGCTTTTCTTTTCCTATTCGTTTATGGGCATAAATGGTCATTCAAATTAATAAGATTCTTTAATTGATATATTTTCCTATTGTCTTCTGAGGTTTTTGTAATGGAAAAAAATTGTAACATTTATAATGTAACATCTTAACTGATATGAGGGATAAATGATGTAACGAACTAAATGAAATGAAATGAAAAGGGCCGAGTAATTTTCTTTTGCACCGTTGATCTTTAGGGCATCTGTATGTTGACATGTTTATATGCATCCTTCGGTCTGAAGACTTACTTTAGAAAGAGAGAAGTTTGAAGCCGTCAGATATGATTTACTTGAGATAACTTAGACTTTTATAGGAATACGGACATGCAGGAATGTGGACACGTAGGAAAAGATGCTTTAAAAAGGTGATATGTTTGCCTATTAACTAAATGACAATGACTTGAATGCCCGATCATCCCCTTACTGCTGGTCCAGACGAAATTGAATGAACAGTGCGATACTTTAACTTAAATGCATCTTTTATAGGCACGAGTGAAGCTAAACGACGATAGAATGCTCGAATAGTGAATTTGAATGATTATTTTTGATTGTCGAATGACAATCTGCGTGATCATTCATTTAAGTTCAATCTAAATTGAATGAGCCCAGGGGCGGGTCTAGGTTTTAACCAAGGGGGGGGGGGGGGGGGGGGGGGGGGGGGGGGGGGTTTACCTGACGTGATTGGCCTACACACCCCAGCGTGCCGAATTTTCGACACCCGACAATGGGTTTTTTTTTTTTCTCAGCCCAAGGGGGGGGGGTTTAAACCCCCAAAACCCCCCCCCCCCCCCCCCGTAGATCCGCCACTGGAGCCATGGCGTTAAAATGAACGAAAACATAATGAAATTGGCCGGGAAACCTATGTTTGAGTTGGGATTCCGAAGTAGGACTTTACCAACCAAAACAAAAACCTGCTAAATAACCAGCCGCCCACCCATAGGGCCTACTGTTAGTGGAGGGCCCTTGCAGGCACGATGGGGCGCATGCATTATTAATTTCAGGAGGCACTCCTCAGCTTTTGGGATGTAGGCCTATCAGCACGACAAATACATTTCCAAATTGAATTACTACTTTGTTAGCATTACACAGGGCCGGCCAATAAGTAACAAATTTAGTAAGATTTAAAATTTAATTAAAAGCAGAACACTTCCAATTCCCACCGTATTAATGTATATCAATCTTTGCGCTTAGCGCTAGTACAAAAGTTTAGGAATACCAAATGGAGTGCACAGTATAATAGGGATTTTTTCGTTCAGAAAGAAAGTTTCCTTCCATACTTCTTAAGTAGAAGAAACCCATTTAAGTGAAACTTTCGGGCGCATCCTACCAAGCCTATACGGTCGAGTTGTCCGACATCCAGATCCAGGATCCTGTCATCGCTTTAGAGGGGTTGCGAGGTGGGACATTGGTCGTTTTTCCGGCAAGTAATCGTGTATCTGTCGGCGAGTCATCCAAAAATCTCTTAAATTCAAAAGGGTTTGCTGTTCAGTAAACTGTTTATCCATTTCTGAAGTACTGTGTTGAATTGATTTTCTAGGAAGTTACATTTTTCAATATCAGACTTCATTGGGGTTCTTTTTGCTTCAGATCAAAATTAATTACCCCGAAGGCTGTATTAAATTTAAGTTTATATTTTTTTTTTTCTAAGCACGGTCTTCATTTTAGAAACGTGTGGGGCAATTCGTAAGTTTCCTTTGGGGAAGCATGCAGGGGCGGATCTAGCCTTTCATTTAGGGAGGGGTTGTACCATTCATTTACCAAACGTGGAACGTGCTGAAGACACGTATCCGATGCACTCGGGTCCCCGGAAAAATTTTGACATCCCGGAGGGGCTTACTCCTGCAATCTAAGGCATCTCGGGCACCGTTTGAAGCATCATTTTTTGGTTTTTAAAGAAGAATTTGCTCATTATTGGGCTGAAAAACAACTTTGCTCAGCAGCCCAAGGGCGGGGGCGGGGGGGGGGGGTGCAACCCCCACAACCCCACTCTAGATCCGCCCCTAGGAAGATGAACAGAGAAAAAAATGGGTTTTACCTTTTCGAACAATTATTTTCCAGGCGGGAAAACATTGAGGTGACCTTTTAAATAAATGTAAAAGGACAAGAAAACATCGAGATAACCTTTTAGAATATATTTTATCATATGAAACTATCAAAATTAATTATTACAATACTGTGATAATTAACCTGAAATTAGCAAAGACTTTTTCTCCCAAGCGTAGCCTAAGCATACACCATTACCTATTTGACCATTCCCTTTTTATTTCCTCCAGAAAAAGACATCAATCAATTTTGGTGCACCCTTGACTGTTCATTGCGATGTTTTCTCCTCTTAAAAATACATAAATAAAAACATTGCATTAGAAGAGTGTTGGGACTGATCCCAGAAATCGATGCTGTATAGAAATACTATATCGTTCATGTAGACCGTAAACAAGGTCTAAACGTCACGTCGAATTCGCCGTAGGAGTACATGTATGCATGAACAGGACTCTGTGTACAGGTTTATAGTTCATGATGCTTTGTGCAAAGAAACATACACTTTATTTTACACTTTCCAAGAACAAATTTGTTCTTGCAAAGTGTACAAAGAAACAATAATTTGTTACAACTTTCTTGTAAAGTGTAGAGTGCGTCCACGGGTTAGCAGTGGCGTATGCCTATCCAGGGGGGGTGTGTGGGGGGGGGGGGCTCCCCCCAAGGCGTCTTGAAAAAGGGGGGTTTTCAGACGGTTTTAAGACGTTGTTTGCCCTCCCTGGCACAAATAGCTGGATGCGCATTTGTAAAGGGAACTGAAAAATAGTATTGACAGCCACGTCCATGATCCCGAGGACGATCGCGAGAGGCCTCGGGCCGGCCTTGGGTACGGCCGGGTGGTGCGACACGCGCGGCCGGTCAATCTCTGGTCAATCTTGTTCAACAGCGCCCTCTTTTGGACTAAATTGTTACGGACTGTACAGACTGGTTCCCGGTCCGCGTATGTATTACTTTTAAAATCCGAAGGACAATGTAGGGACTGGGAACCAGTCTATGCACGCCACAGACTAAATCAAAGATCGTATAGCGCGCGCCGCGCTATGCGGCGCTATAGGATTTTTGGACTGAATTCATAAAATCTAAAACAAAACCAGCCTTTACAACAATTCTTAAAACATATTTTTTCCCAAATTTTTTGACGCAAATCCAAGCATGTACTTCGCGTGATTATTTCGCAACCCCTGGAGGTAGGTAATAAGAGGGAAAATTGAAACCGTGGAATATCTGTGGTCTAAATATAGATCATGACGTCTCAAACTCAAAGAGAACAACACTAGAATAGACAGTAATTTACTAATACTAATATAATACTAGGCCTATAGTATTAGTACTAGTTCTGTCGCCAGCTAGGTACGTGGGGAATGTTTACCATGCATGCGATATCGAAATCGTTTTCGATGATAAAATTATGTCGGTTTGCCAAACATTGGGAAATGTTACACACCAAAAGCTATCATTGTCCGATGCATGGGTCAACAAGTTTTTTGACTGGACAATGCCTGGGATGGGACTAGGACTAGGACTTGTAAGTTGTAGGAGCTGTAAAAATCGTAAAGACTCGCTGAGTGTGTTGTGTTGACTCCCGTGTCCCACTAGGTATGTAAACACATCGGCGATTGTGTAGTGTAGGACCCCTCTTTAGTTTTGATCAATTTAGAGTCAAAGGTATTTTTTCTCATTCCAAAATGACTTTTCCACCTGCTTTTAAGCATGTTTAGCAGACTTCTCTTAATAATTCTACTGACATATTTTTTTGTAATTCTGAATAGTTTATTGTGGTAGAAAATGCAATTTTCTTAGGCGCTTTACAGCAGTTGCTATGCGAATCAACGTGGTTTTGCGTGTTTACTGTGCGTCGCGGTGATTGCCATCTCTATTTTAACGTTGCATTTTGTCGTCTTCATCGTTGCAAACCCGAAAATTTCCCTGTTATACTAAAACCCTGCCCTTTATCTGCGGCATACCTGTTGGTAGCCCTAGAAGGACGCCATGATATGGCGTCATATCATGGCGTCCTTCTAGGGCTAACCTGTTGGTTGGCAAAATGGTTGGTAATGTCGCTAACTAGTTTGGCAGTTTCACTAACCTAAGTCTTAGACTTTAGAGGGGCCCTACACTACACAATCGCCAACACATCTGCAGCATAAGTACACACAGAGAATGCATTGAAATTATGTTTAAAAATGTTTAAAAAGGCGATAAAGGGTCCAAGTTATTCGGACTAATATGGGACATGTTTGAATTTAGCATTCCTATCCTCCACGGGTTCAGCTACTATAGTATACTGGGGAATCTTTTGGCTATGTTCAGACACCGTTTTAATTTTTTAAATTCCCTTAAAACACTAATTAGTTGAACTCGATTTGGTTTAAAGTTTTAGCTAAACTGGTGTCTGAACGGTTTTAAAGTTGCACCGAATCGGTTTTATCTCGCCACTAAAAAGGTTATTTAAAACACCTCGGAGGGAGGGTTTAGCTAACCAGAACAGTTTTATCTTTTAAAACGATGTCTGAATGGTTTTAGCTAAAACGCTTCCTGTTTTAGCCAGCACAGTTGACCCGGTGTTACGTAACCCCTTTTGTGGCGCGCCTTTTGTTGTGTAAACAATCGTGGTTGCTGTACGTCAGTGCATGTCCTATACACAGCACGCACGTGCTGGCGTGGTCCATCTTTGCTAAATACAGTATAAAGCCTTCATGTCCGTCTTTCTGCTCAGTGCTCTTGCCCTTACATTTAGTTCATTGTTCCGACATTTTTTGAAGCAGCTGTTTTCAAAACTGTTCACCATTGCATCATGGCCACTGCTTCAACTTCATAATTATTCGAACAAGAAACTCTTGTGACAGTGCCATGTTGACAGTAATGCATGTAATGGTGGTGCACGCAATCCTAGCGATGAATTCAATGGAAATCAATTGTTACAAAGCACGTACGCCGGCAACCAGTTGAAAGCTGTGCACGCACAATATACATGCATAACACAATACACACAATTTTATGATGTACACACGAACTAGCGCGCGCTTTGTGTAAATGAGCGGAAGTTTCTATATGACCCCAGAGTGGAGATAAACCACTTCGAGTTGAACTCGCTATACTTAAAACGGTGTCCGAACGCTCGGTACGCTTAAATTTTACGACCGGCTACCCGTGGTGAATGACCGTTTTAACTTTTACCGTTTTAACTAAAACGATGTCTGAACGTAGCCTTTGTCACCTTAACAAAAAGCTAAACCACATTTATATGACAGCTGTTAAATGTGCTAATTTATTCAATCAGATTAACTCAACAACTGGGAATAGCCAGTTAACTGTCTACTGTTATATCCACAGGCAAAGTGTGCAATTTATGTCTTTTCAGTGTCGGGTGGGGGGGTGTAGTGTAGCAAGAAACCACCATGACAAAAAGGGGTAGGGAAAACTCAAATCTAGTGGAGTAGCAATAAAGGGGAGGCCACTCCCCCCTCTAGTGTAACAGTTGCAGTTAATACATGTCATTCCCCCATCCCCCAACCCCCCCCCCCCCCACCCCACGACTTTTCCCCCATGATTTTTGACCTTTTCTGTAAATAGGTTTGTAACATATCGCCGAGAAAATTTACTTCAGGTTGGCAGAGTTGGAGTCGAGTCCCTGCAAGTCCTTTCACAAGTACATGTACTTTCGCAAGCCCAGTCAGAAGTCCTTTCATAAAGCCAGTCACAAGTAACTGGATGAACAATGACAAAGGAATGCCTTTGTCAGAGCTCATTTGAATAGCTTGTGATTGGGATTAGGACTGGGGGGCTTGTGATGGACTTGCAGGGACTTTAATACATCTCAGGGTAGTGCACTGTTGAATGTGCCCCTGGACATCTTAGATATTATCTGCAGACTGAGAGACTGTACAGAATAAACCTTTCAGGAGTCTTTGGTTTTATTTCCAGAAATGTACAAAAGTATTTTATAGCAGGCGTGGCTGGTTAGGCATGTTATCCTTAACACTATGTACTAACGAGTTACAATCTTTTCTGCATTTTCCTGTTACAGGATTGGAAGAAACCCACTGATTATGGTCATGTTTGGTAACTATGGGGTGTCACAGTCATATCTTCCCACAGCGACACTGCAAAAGCTCACTATAGTGGAATCAAACTCTCCAATCAGTGAGGAATGTGCTTCAAAGGTCCTTGATAACAGTGTCAAGACATGTACACCTGCAAGGGTATACATGGAAGCACAGCAATCCAAGGAAGCAGAACTTGCACCAGGATTGGCAGCTACTGGCATTACAAAGCGAGAGAGTGGAGTAGCATCGACATTTGTTCATCCATTGTCATCTCATGAGGATGCCGTCACATGTGACTTGGATGTGGATATCCTCGTGCCATCAGGAAGCATGAGAGATGTCACTGGACCAGATGAGGAGGATGTGGCATCAATGAGTTGTTCCACTTTAGGAAAATCTCTTCTTGTGACTTCCCCGCCAATGCCTCTAAACTCTGCTAACTCAAATCCATTAAGCCCAAGCCAGTTTAAAGGACGCAATGCAACTGATGTGGCATCGTGGTCCACCAGAAATGCTCATACACAAAACAATCCAGATTCTGACGATCAAACCTTGCTGGCTCAAAGTCAGAGTTCCACTGATTTACCAGAGCTATCTGAAGAGGCAGAATTTGCTCCAGATCGTCAGAAGCTGGCTTGTGGCATTACAAAGCGAGAGAGTGGAGCTGAATCTGTATTCACCCATCCGTTGTCATCCCTCAAGATATCAATGACACAGGACGAAGATGGGGACACACTTGTGACATCAGGGGGCTTGATGGACATCTCTAGATCGTCTACAACAGATGGAGCATTAGTGGATAGCTCCAGTTCAGGATTACCCCACCCTGGTCCTTTCATGCTAATGCCACTGAACTCGGCTGACTTGAATCTGTTAACCCAAAGCCAAGTGAAGAGACATGACTCAATTGATGCTGCATCAAGTCCTGATAGAAAGATTAAAGCACACAGCAATTCAGATTTGGATCAGGAACAATCCTTACCAGCTCATAGTCGGAGCTCCACTGTGTTAACGGACACGAGTAATTCAAATATCCAAACTCACAGCAAAGCCGAGTCTGATCAGGATAAGACGGCAGTCACGGCACTGACTGGTAATCATCCTACGACCACAAATGAGAACTCTGTGTCTAGACTGATGAGCTCAGGTACATGTAGCTATGATTTTGTGATTTGGTACCACGATGCTGATGAGAAGGCAGCTAAGTGCATCTATGACTTCTTGGAAGAAAGCCTCCATCTCCAGGGATTCATGTACAGTCGGGATAAAACTTTGGGAACATACACACTAAATGAGATGGACAAGGCCATACAATCGTCAGATAAGGTCTTCTTGTTCATTACGCCGCAATCTAAGGACTGTGGGAAGTTTGAGGCACAAATGCACTCAAGCTTGAAACACTCTATAGAATCAAGGCGAAACAATGTCATACCAATTTATTGGGAGTTGGATCGGAAGCAAGGTCCAAGTGTTGTCGGGCATATTTTTAGTTTGAATTATTGTGGCTGTAGTGACAGATTTAAGGAGCAGCTTGCCAAGATTTTTCCAGATCATTCTCAGTCATCGCATACTTCTCAAACTACACCCTCATGCAATGACAAATCAGGCCAGTCCTCAAATCTGAGACAGTCACAAAGTCTCCCCACACCAGAAAAGAAGAAGCGGTTTTTCCGCTTTCTTTCTTTGGGAAAATAATAAATCTAAAGAGTGTATGCAGACTTCTCTTAGCAATCAACGTTATCTTTAAAATAATCCATTTAGATTATTTTAAAGATAGCGTTGATTGCTAAGAGAAGTCTGCATTATTTTCTATTTTTATGTAGATTGCGTATTGTAAAATAAAAAGGCCAATTATTTCTGCCATATAATAATGAGAATTTCAATATTTTTGGAATATGGCAGCATTCATATGGGTAGAAAACCTTTCAGGCTTTAAAATGACACCATGATCATTTGGCGCATTTCATGCATGACTGATCAGGGGCTACATTTGCAAACCTTGTCAAAAACGGCTTGCGCACAAAAATACGAGGTTTTTAAATGGATCAAAGGCAATAAGAGACAAATCCAACATTTCTGTGGAAATTTAATTACAGGTTAATCTTCAACATGACCGCCATTCCTTTGAATACAGACTTCCGCCCTCCTCAACATGTCATTTACGGCACGCCTGACCATTCCTCTGTCCTGTGTGATGATCGCAACCTTAGTGGTTATGCGTCTCTGAAGGTCATCAAGGTCCACTGGTGGAGTTGTGAAAACCTTGGATTTATGATGGCCCCTCAAGAGAAAAAATCCAGTGGTTAAAGGTCTGGGGATCTTGGGGGCCATTTAACCCAATTACGCTCATCCACACCAGAGAAGGATTGTGACTGAATGCCGCACAGAATTGTTCGGCAATTGCATTGAATCGCCCCGTGGAGTGGCCCCCAAGAATTCCAGACCTTACACCAGTGGATTTTTTCTTGTGGGGGCCATCTCAAATCCAAGGTTTTCACAACTCCACCAGCGGACCTTGATGACCTCTAGAGACGCATAACCGCTGAGGTTGCGATCATCACACAGGACAGAGGAATGGTCAAGCGTGCCGTTAAATGACATGTTAAGAAGCGGAAATCTGTATTCAAAGGAATGGTGGTCATGTTGAAGATTAACCTGTAATTAAATTTCCACAGAAAATGGTGATTAAAAGAGGCACATTGGATTTGTCTCTTATTGCCTTTGATCCATTTAAAAACCTCGCATTTTTGTGCGCAAGTAGTTTTTGACAAGGTTTGCAAATGTAGCCCATGATCATGGTGTCATTTTAAAGCCTGAAGGGTTTTCTACCCATATGTATGGTGCCATATTCCAAAAATATTTTTAATTTTCATTTTTGACATATTTTTCCGAGCGTATACTTCTTTTTGATACACCCTGTATAAACATTATGCAGCGGTATTGCTTAGTAGTTCTGCATTGTGCGAGTATGTAAATACCGGCAATCTTGGACAAGGGACAAAAGGGTTAGGACAAAGGGTCCACGATTTAAATTTGTGTACAAAACATATTGGAGGCCTTCCGAAAAAGTTAAAGTAGAAACAAAAGGGAGACAATAGGGAGTCCGCGATTGCCGGTATTTACACACTTGTGTGAGTTTGTATATGCCGGCAATCGTGGACCTAGGACAAAAGAATTCGGGCGTAGACAAAGGGGTCCACGTTTGACCTAACATCCACGATTGAAAATCGTGTACAAAACCAATGGGAGGCCTTCCGAAAAAGTTAAGAGTATAAACAAAAGAGGAACAATGGGAGGTCCACGATTGCACCCGTTTACATGACTGTGTGTGTGCGTGTGCTAATGTTTGAAATAGTTCTAATTACCAAAGGTTAAATGTAAGGTTTCAGGTTGAAAACACACCTTATACAGTATACATGTAGATGTTTGTATGATTATCATTGTAATTGGCATGTGCAAAACAAATCTTTAAATTACAATAAATGAAGTTTTCAAAGTCTAAGTTCACAGAAATGTAATTTTCATTTTCCAACCTTTTAAAACGATTAAAAAAACATTCTAGCATTTCTCACCCCTAAAAACGCCTTGGGTATTCCGTCACTTTCTTGTACTCTGTCATTTGCCTTTTCCAGGCCAGCAAATTGTTTGATTCGTATATTTCAGGTCTATTCAGTCAGTCAGCAGTTTGCAACAGTTTAATTCATTTTCACTTGCAGAATTTGTTTAAATGTGGTTACCTCCCATTTTACAGCCCCCATTTTTAGTTGAGTCTTACATCTGCAAGTCGTGCTTGTCGATTAGAGAATTTGTTCTTTTACTCAAAAGTCTGTCCTCTTACTGCAGGGGCCAATTTCATAGAGCTGCTTAAGCGCAACAAAACTTTGCTTAATAAAATCAGGTTACCGGCCAAAACTCCATGTGATGTATGTTGCTTGTTACTGGTATTTAGCTGTTGTTTACTTAGCATAACAATCACACAGAGTTTTGGCTGGAAACCATATTTTACTAAGCAGGTTTTTTTTGTGCTTAAGCAGCTCTATGAAATTGGCCCACATTGGCACAACCTGTCCTGGGCTTTGCTCGTCCGATGGTGATCAAGTTTATCCCCAGCTTTCTTGGTTTGAATCAGCTGGAAAGGTTTTACTTCCACTGCAAGGGATGTCAGTCCATTGCTGGAATAATTTCATTAAATTGATGCGCATACTTTCCAAATGGGTTTTTACTGCTGATTCATTATTCAAAAATAGTACAAAATCTGCCAGAAACATATGCTGTCATTTTGCAATGTGGGGGGAAAACTACATTAAAATTCATTGTTCCTAAAACACTTTTGCTTTTGGTTTCTATTCCATAAAAATATTCACAGGTCATGCAAATGCTTTGTATCATTATAGGGTGGGTGACCTAGCTCTGTGTTTATCTTCTGACAGTCAACTCAACCTCAGTATCCGAACTCGATGCCTTTGGATTGAATTAAAAGGATGCTTTGTTTTCATTTCAAATCTAGATTTAAAGCAGCTTTCTTGTCCAGGAAGGAACCAGATCCCAAGAACCGAGATTTCTTGTGGATTCTTGTATTTTTGTGAAGTATTATTTGTGTCTGGAGCTTCCCGGGATTTGAGGTGCTGCTGTGTTGTGGGACCAGTAGGGTAATATTCCAGTAAGAATTGATGAGGACCTTGACATTTTTGTTAACAGGCAAATTTTAGTGGCAATGTATTTATTTGGACCCTAGCTACCTCCCATAAAATTTCAATCAAAATCAGCCTTGGGGAAATAGGTTAATTAATCGAAAAACAAAAAGGATGCACAATGTATATTGAAAGGCATGTATTTCCGACACCCTTTGAAAGATTGGAAAAGGGTCCTCGCAAATGTTCACCTTAAAATATTACAAAATAGCAAAGGCGAAAACTTAATGAAGATTATGACTAAAATTATCAGAAAAAAGTATTTTAAGGACGTCGTAGTCATCATCGTCATTGTATAATCATTGTCATCAAAATATTAAACGACTTTGGCCCTCAAAACTCTTCAAGATTTTCGGGAAGAGATGACCCTAATAGATACTGAAAGATCGATTCATTTCAATTACTCTTCCGAATACCGTTTTAGAGTGGCTTAATGGGTGCGGGGGAATTGTTTCACGCCCCCCCCCCCCCTCCCTCTTGAGGCCTTCCTCCCTCCACCATCCTACCCCCTTCCCCCTTAGAAATTTGGGAGAAAGAAATACATTTTGTTATTGTTAAAACTCATTAATTGCTTCCACAGCAGCGACAAATTGGGGTAAACTTTATGGAATTTAGCCGTAAAACTTTTTTTTACAGAAATGTAAAACTTAATTTCCCCCAAAAAAATAGCATCAAACCTTAAAATCAGGTATCAACTAATGACAATTTTTTTAGGAAAGTTATTTTATCTGGCTGCAAAATAATATCAATCCAGTTAATAACATCAGTTCGATTAAAATATGGCAATAACTGAGTCTGTGATCGAGTAAAATAGAAGTAACAACAATAGATACATACACTATTGCCCATATTGGAATCTGACCAACTTATGATGAGCCTGTATTGGCTAATCATTGTACCAACTTGGGCATCAGTAATCGGGTAATAGCACATTCGCGTACAGAAACCGGCATTTTTAAGAGCTTAAAAGGAAAACAATTGTTGAATTTTGTGTGTGTGTTCATGGTAACCATATAAAGGTTTCTGAGTAAATATTTGGTTGTTAACTAAAATGTCAGGGTTGGGCTTCAAGTAGGGTTCAATTTACCGGGAAGCACCTTGATGGGGGAGGTGCTGTAGAGGGCAAAGAAAACCTTCACGGGAAGGGCACTGGGGGGAGGGGGGAGGAGGAGGAGATTTTACTCCACAGCCTAGATTTTTGTGTCGCCTGAATGAATGTTTTGGGGGACACTTACCAGTCCTAAATTCTGTATGACCGTAGCTCCGTATGTCGGGGGTCGAATTTCAGGTAAAAATATACTAGACAGCTGTGGGCTAGTAGCACAAATATTTTACTAGACCAGAAGGTATTTCACAAGACCAATGGTAAAAATAAGAACACAGTGTTTTGATTGAATGTTTCAATTTTTTCCCCTTTGCCGACCTTGTTGGGGGAGGGGTTAGAAATGCTGTTTTGATTGAAACTCCCCGCCTCAAAACTAAAAATGGTCATTCCAGAAATTATGGGGCCTTAATTTCAGTTCACTAGATTTAGAATCTTTAGTGATAGCATAAATCATTAGACCACTGGACTAGTTCAGTCAAGAGTTCACTAGACCAAACGCTCAAATCACTGGACTCGATCCAGTGGATATTTCGATCCCTGTATGTATGTTAAAGTTTCAGGTCAAGTTTTTGGGAGAAAGTTTATAACATCTGCATGCTTTCATAGATTTTGATGAAACATATATGCAGTGACCCTTGAGTGGGAAGACGCAATTCTTCTTCGGGAATGCTGAGGTCAAAGGTCATTAGGGGTCATTAGTATGTTGGTATGTATGTGGCATTTCGGTTTAGTTTTGGAAAAAATTGGGTCTCATAGGAAAAAAATTAAGTCCAATTTGCATCATAGGTGCATTATGTAAACCGTCATGTGATGTGAAAGGTTACTTACTGAGGTCAAAGGTCATTTGCGGTCAAATTATAAAATATGCCTAAACTGTAAAATTCATCTAATTTGAAAAGTTCAAGTCCAATTGCAATCAAACTTGAGCCAAACGTGCAACATGCAAACATTTATGTAATGTTGGTGTTAAAGGTCGCATATCAATGACTAAGGTCATTTCAGGTCAAGTGGTAAAATAGGCTGCAAATGTAAAAATTCTCTCATTTGAGAAATTAAAGCTTAGATGCAGTGACAAAAAAAAAAGCAACACGTGTGATCCGCGGATCACCTTGTCTTCTGGATTTGAACAAAACACATTTCGAGAACAAACCACTGTAGAATAACAGCTAAGGTTTTGCTCACATATCTCCCCAAAACTTTATTGCCCCGGCAATGCTTTATGAATACATGTCATAATTACATCTACAGGACAACAATTGCAAAAACAAAATGGTGTAAAGATGGAATTTGCATTGGGATAATAAAAAAAATTGAAAAACTTTTTCCCTTTCGGATGTGGTGCTAGGCACCGCATGCTAAGTGCTTTCCAAGAGCCTGTAGGAACAAACTCACAGGCTTACTTGGGCAGGACTCAAACCAACGACCTCCTGCTTACTAGTGCAAATGCCTTGACCACCGAGCTTGCTGGGGTCATTTTTACATTAATTGTGCGGTTCCCGTTGCTATATTGGATTTAAATCAGCAAGCCAATCCTGGAAAGCTCGGAGGTCAAGTGGTTAAGACGAAAGGGGTAAAGATGAAGTGTTTAAGTAGAAGGTCGTGGGTTCTAGTTCTGCCCGAGTAAGCCTGTGAAATTTCCCGCAGGCTCTTTTGGATAGCATTAAAGGTAGTTGTACATGATTGGTTATTCCTCCAAATTTTTGTTTTACTGAATTATTGCAAAAAATACCTTACTATAGACTAAGTTAATAGCAATCTCAATCATCATGTGAAATTATGGCACCTGGTGTGCTGTCATTTTCAAGAAAAGTTGAAATTTTAACATTTGCCAACGATTGTTCCTCGTAACAATCGGAAAAAATAACGGATTTCTTTTAATACTGCCCTCTATTGACCGAATGTAGTTAAAATGGGTTAACAATCCAAAAACGGGCACAAGGTTGCAATTATAGTACAAGTGTGTGTGGCGTGGTGTACCAAAGCGACGGGTTGTAACCAGTCAGCTCACGTAGTTATGCGAGCAATTAAAAACGATCCCGTTTACAAAAATTGGGCTTATTTTACAAGAGGGTGCTATAACAAATCCAGTTAACTGCCGCCCGACGTTTTTCTCGGTTTTTTTTGCCATCCGAGAACGCAAAACTTTGAACAGGTCAGTGAAACGATATTTCTTATAAAATACTAACCCCCAAATCCACCCATTTCTGAAAATTGCAGAAATGACTAATCATGTACACTACATTTAAGGATACCCTGCAAAAATATCTTTTAATTTCCAAACAACATCAACATACTTTGGAAAGTTAAAGTTCTGGTTTTGCGTCCAGCAGGCATATTTAGTTCATCTACAGCTACTCTCTGTATAGTATATACTGAAGCCAAAAGACAATGTTCCATCAGCGAGACGCTGATGAAAGAGGATCCCACACAAACGGATCAGTCCCCTATAAATGGACGAAATCAAAAGGATATGGTAGGAATATATCGTCGACCGAATATTCGAATACCTTTTTGCTGGTTCAAATATTTAAAAAAGTATATATGCACGTACAGATATGACTCTGATGCTATTTTAATAGAAAAGTTACGACGCTTAGCAGAGTCAAATGCCGTATTTTTGTTGACGGTAATTTTTGTGGACGGAGGTGTATTGTTCCTGTCCCTAAAACCCTTGACACTTTTTAAATAATTATTTTCAAAAATGCAGGCTGGAGTTTGGTTTCTTGTTATTAGAATGTACAAAAACCGCAGTTCATGTACTGTCAGTTCCCCCCTTGAAAAAATGCGTGCACCACCAGGTGCCGCCCAGAAATGTTACCCAGTTACGCCACTGATCGGGCGGTCCATAAAACAACAGCGTGCTTTGCGCATGCAACTTTTTACTGCAGCGGCATACAGTTGCAGCTGAGCCGACGCGTGAAAAACTTAATCCGCGAATATTTGAATATTCGGTCAAACCCAGTTTTAAATAATCGAATACTAAATTATTCGAAAATGAACAGCCCTTGGATATAGTCAGGGTTATAATTCTCAGTGCCGTGATTTTATTTGATTTCAATCAGAACCAGATTACATTTTTGATATCCGTTGTGTGTATTTCTAATTTGTTTGACAAAATCAATATTGATAAGATGGATAATGCTTAACAAATAAATGCAGAAATATTGATTTCGAGCTGATACTGCCAATGTCCGCTATTATTGGAACTACATTATGCAAACAAAAAATGGGTGTCAGTAGCATATCCTTTGAATCTGCGCAGCGTCATGATTGATTTCATTGACGACACAGCTAGCTATATGCCGCATGTGGTTTCTTCATGGTGCCTGAAATCTGATCCAAGGAAGTGAAAATTTGCTACTTCAAGGAGTCGACTCTGATTCCAATGTTGGAGTAGATTAGAGTCGACTCCTGCACGAAATTGCCTGAGCCTAAAACACACCACCTACGGGCAATAACTCCAATGTCTTGTATATAGTTTGGAATCTCTATTTTTTTACTTTAGGACTTTGGGATCTTCATTTAGTATCTAACTTATGCTGCCAAAGAGCATAGCATCTTTTGCATGGCCTTTAGTACGGAAACATTGGTTGCTACTTCATACACACATATCAATTTGAAAAGTTCCAACGAAAATACATTTCTTGAAAGAATATAAGTTATGTTGTTTTGTTTAATGCAAAATAAGGAAAGCTGCAAGTAGGAATTGGTATTCCTCTTAAAACAAGATTGATCATAGAATGGAGGGAAACACGCACTAGGCAAGGAATTCCAACGAGATACAGCACGTGGAAAAAAAGCTATTTGAGTAGCTCTTTGTTCTACATCTCGGTACAACTAGAGTGTATGGGTGAGATAAAGCAGAGAGCCCGGTTGAACGCTGAAACACCCCGACAGTTATAAAGATTAAATTAAGATTAAATTAAGACAAATGAAACTATTTCGTAATATAGTTATAAGGCCTTATACTGCATTTATGAACATCTCCGCTTTGTTAAAGAGCACAATGAAAACAAGAAAAAATAGTCCACAAGTTAAAAGTAATGTGTTTATTCTAAATCTTCCAACCTCTCTTTGGAATAAGCCAGTTCGGTATCTCAAATGTCAAAGGTTATTCGGGATAAAATTACTGACGTAATTTCACGCCATGTTACGCGAACGCCCATTCTGATTGAACTTCGTGCGCATTGTGCGACCACCTTGCGCAGTCACACGCGCGCGTTAGGTCACGCGGGTCATTCAGGATAAAATGTCATTGTGCACATGCACAGTTGAAATACCGAACTGGCATATTCTGCCACTCCTCTTCACGGTTTCCTGCAAATCAAGTGCATTGAATCTGCTGCTATTTCAGTAACTGAAATAACTTCAAATCCAGCCTCTTCCAGCATCCTCTGTGCCTCCTCCCTCCCCATAAATGACCCAAGCCCCGCCCCATCCTTTGGAAAGAGAGACACAGGAAGACAGCTGTACAAACTGTAGATATAATCCACGCAGACTCTGTTTTGATCCTCAAACTCTAGGTTGTCTTTGAGCTTCGAGTGGCTGTTGACTTCGATGATGGAGAGGGTACCCCCCGGCTTCAATACCCGATACATCTCTTGGAGTGCTTTGGTAGGGTAGGACAGGTCATGCAAGACAAAGTTGATGAATATGCAGTCAAATTTGCACACCCAGTCTGTGGGCATTTGCGTAATGTCGTTCGTGACAAACTCAACATTAGGCAGGCCGCACTTTGCTGCTGTTTCCCTGGCCTCAGTGATGGCCGACTCACTGAAGTCTAGTCCATAGAAGTGGCTCTTTGGGAAGTGACCGGCCAAGATCCGTGTGGAAAGTCCCAACCCACAGCCGGCATCAAGAAATTCAATGCCATCATCTGGTCAATAGGAATAATATGGATGAGGGCATAAAGAGAGGGAAGGCAGTTCTGGGTCATTCCGTGTCAAATCACCCCTAAAAATGGAAATGTAAACCTGACCCCCTTCTAATTGGCTGAAAATTCAAGTTTTGAACCAATGTTTTTTGCACTACTGCCCGCCCATTTTTTGGCCAAAATGGGCGCACCCGGCAATTTTCAAATGACCATATCTCTGTAACCAGTTGGACAAATCTGTTGATTGGTGTCTTTGGAAGGTACTTGCATACATTAAAAGCAATCCAAATTTGCCATTATTTTTATGTAGGAGCAATTTGAAGTTTGATGACCTTTTGATCTTTACTTTGATCAGGTGACCTTAAGATGAACTTGGGTAAAAATTATACCCCAACATGTTTTCTACATAATATCAAAAAATTACAGGTATTTTTTGTTTGCTTTCTACATGTTCTAGATCTTCTCTGTGATGCAATTTACTAGAAATCTATTTATGGGTTAAAACGTAAATTTTCAGCTTTTTCAGCCTCAATTACCCTATACACCAAGTTTGAGCCAATTTGAAGAGGGTCAGGTTTAACCCATTGGGTGATCTGACACAGAATGAACCTGCTCCAAATTGGGGCAAATTTCATTGATACACTCAACACGCAGCATAAATGAAAGAATAGCATACATTTTGCTCGGCAAGACTTTTACATATCACATCTGATACTGGAGGCTAATTCCATGGAGCTTCTAATTTGCTTTGCACAGAAAAGTTTTGCTTAAAAAACAGGTTCCCGGCCAGAATGTCTTCTAATATGTACTGCTTGTAACTAGTTTACTGGCTGTGACTGGTTGTGGCTAAGAAATATTTTGTGCTATGCAGGTCCACAAAACCGGCTCAGGGTCTCAGCTGAAATTTGCAAGGCAAATAATTTCTATCTTGCAGTTTTCTCATAAAGGGACACAGGGCACATAAAATGGCGCCCAGGTCGCAGTAAACGCATCAAGTTTATTTTGTAGGAATTTTCAAAGTGAACAAATAAACTGGCAGGAGTGTATTTGAACCCGAGACCTCCGGAATACTGTACCAACGCTCTACCAACTGAGCTATCTTGCCCTATGTTGGCGGTCTCCCATATTCTTAGTGTCTTGGTTCGGGTCTAGGCAGAAGCCATAAACCCATAATGCCGTATAGCCAGGGATCATGTCCCAACTTTACGATACAACCTGGGAAGCTACATTTTGTGGATCACTCAATGAGGATACGACTTCTTAACTTAACTTTTACTATCATCAAACAAACCACAGGGGCTACTGACTAGTCAGTTTCCCATTGCAGCAAGTATATTTTGTATAACATCATAAGAACACGGCAGTACTAAAGGAAAATCAAGACGATCGCGACAAGGAATTCTCTACATGGAGACAGCAGTAAAAGAACCGGGTACCCATTAATGAAACCCAACCCAAAACTTCCAATCCCAGAAATTGTAATAATGTCTTTCTCTGAGATTCAAAAAGTCTGATTTCAGACAAGAATCTGAAAAATCTCATGCCTGTCCAGTAAACATGATCACTTCTCCGCCTTTGCATGTGCCGGTATGTTTTATTGTGGAATCAGGCATGCTATGTCTCGTCTGGGCTCTTATCCATACCCAGACTACAAAAATCACGACCGCGGTAAATTCCCTTTATTGTCAACTTTCGTGAGCTTCATAAACGTGAACATTCCCGACAAATAACATTCAAAACCTTTCCTTTTTTATTGTCTGGGAAGTTACGATTCCATAATCTGGAACCGGTTCCTGACATGAATGGTCAGGTACTCGGGTATCCGGTTCTGATGCACACCCCTTGGAGACAGTACTTACTGAGTTGTCTTTGTATCTGAGGCATGGATGGAATGAACTCCTGAAGAAGCTTATTATGGAACCACGGGCCTTGCGTCAATGTCATCAACTTGTCATGCTTGGGCCACTGGTCATATGAAACTCCTTTGAAAAAAAACCACACATACACAACAACGACAAATTCAGAATACTGCGTCCACTGACTTTTGTATTGTTGCTACTTAGGCAGACTTCGCAACTTCCCATGTATATCTTACCAACCATAATATCGCTAAACTTAGGATACATAGTAAGTTCCAATACGATGGTCCAAAATATGTAAGTATAAAAGACACTTTTTGGGTTGTCGCAAATTCAGAAGTATCTTTTCCATGAAACTGGCTTTACAGCAAGGATAACAGTCTTTTATAAATTTTTCGCTGGAACTGCTAAATGCTGGTTACATGCAATTATTGACTTAAGGGTACTGTACACGATTGGTAATTCTCCAAAAATATTTTTACTGAATTATTACGAAATACCTTACTAGACTGTATTAAGTTAAAGAGCAACTAAAACGCCAAATTTTTGTTGGACTTTTTGGACTTTTCCGACAGTTTAAATACTCTTTTAACTGATGGAGATTAGTTTGCAGACGAGAGGGATTTTTTTATCAAAAAAAAAGAAAGGGTTGTTATTCTGAACCATTTATCCTGTTTATCCCTGTGACGTACACGTGTAGAGTCGGTTGATGCTACAGCCAAACACTATGCATGTACGTACGTGGAGTTGATGCTGCTGGAAAAGTTTTGGTCGACATAACTCCTCCGTTTTCCCATCTATTTTGTCTAATTTTGGTATTATTTCAGTATGAGCATGGTTCCGAGATAATCATTATGCCTCGATCGTGTGTAGTTGGGGGTTGCACGAGGAACAACGACAAAAACCCTGACCTAACCTTCCTGCGATTCCCAGTGCTAAATGGAGTTCAAAAGGCGACAGTGGGTGCACTTTGTAGCAATACAATATCTGAGTTTAGGCTGTCGAAATGGTCGAAAATATGTGCAGAACATTTCGCCAAAAACTGTATTGATGATAGTGTTAGTATGGAAACTCAGCTGGGTTTGAAGGCACAATTCCGTTTGAAGGCACAATTCCATTTGAAGGCTGGAGCCAGTGCCATTCCAACTCTAAAGGCACCAAGCATTCCAATCCTGTCCCGGACTCACGCGCCCCAGACCACAACGACGTTCCCTGCGGTTGCCGGCTCGAGCAGCCGGAGCCCCGGCCGTCTCCCTGTCCACGCTCGCTTATAACAGTACCTTATAACAGAAATTGTGTGTATAGTTCTGAGAATGTGCAGGTCCTTATGAGGGCTGCATAAGCAAAGTCAGCAGACTAGAGTATAGCATCAGCTCACACACAACTCACCGCGCAGGTCCCAATAAAAGCCGACTGCAAACAAAGGAAAGTATGACTCATAACTAGCTTTTCAGCAACAAGCCTACAACACCAATTCTAAATGTGTCTCACAAAGATGTCAACACTTTAAAATATGTTTACCGTAGTGTTACACCTGAATCACGTGCAAAAAGCACAGCAAGTAATACTAGCCTTAGACAAACAAATACGTACAGGCTCTACGTAAAACATTGTCGTATAATACAGTGACGTCATATGTTTCTACACGTATACGTCATCACTCGCGCGATACGGCACGCAGTTGACCTCGGCCTTTTCTGAATTGAGTCAAAGTGGCTCAGAAGGAAAAGGCTCAAAAGCAGTTTTTTGTTTTTTCAGAATCATGAAACTTGTTACATTAATTTTGGGGAGGCATAAACTATCAGATAAGTCCAAAAAGTCAACAAAAAAATTTGGCGTTTTAGTTGGTCTTTAAAAGTAGTCTCAATCATCCTGTAAAATTATGGCACTAGGTGTGCTGTCGTTGTCAAGAAAAGTGGAAATTTAAATCGTTTTCCAACGATTTCCAGCTGGAAATCGTTGGAAAACTGCCCTGTGGCCTTTAGTCAAGGCGCGCGTGGCTACCCGGATGATCAGTGGCACGTCCCTGGCATGCTGGCATTCGGTGCACGTCACGCGTTTATGTAGCCACGTGCGCCTTGACTAAAGGCTATCACCCGCCCGACGGTTGAAAACGAGTGCCGTTTTTTCTCGTTTTTTTAACTTTTTCGCCATCAAACAACGCAAAACTTTGAACAGGTGAGTGGAACAATATTTCCTATAACATACTAACCCACAAATCCGCCCATTTTTGAAAATTGCAACAATGACCAATCATGTACACGGCCTTTAAGTAAATACACGAAACAGTCACAGTTATGCATAAAAGTAAACCTGTGACACAATGTACTTTAGGGCTGTCCCGAATATAGCGAATATTCAATCATCAACCGAATATTCGAATAGCTTTTTGCCGGTTCGAATATTCGAAGAAAAAAAATATATATATATATATGAAATAAATTCAGGATATGAGTTAAATCAACTTTGGCATATTTGAATTTATTTCATAAATATAGCTCTACAGAGATGTATCGAGCACTTTGGATTGTGATAAATGCCAATTTCATTGGATATATATATATATATATATATGAAATAAATTCAGGATATGAGTTAAATCAACTTTGGCATATTTATTTCTGGACAGACTGTTTCGTGCCGTGTGGCACTCGTCAGCAGAATGGATATATATATATATGCACGTACAGATACGACTCTGATGCTTTTTTTAATAGAAAAGTTACGGTGCTTAGAAGTGTCAAATGCCGCATATTTTTGTGGACAGAGGTTTGTTGTTCCCGACCGTAAAAGCCTTGACACTTATAATGATTGCAAAAACTCAGGCTAGAGTTTGGTTTCTTGTTATCAGAACGTTATATACGTACTCGTAATGATCTTGATACAATGCAAAAAATTCCCATCGGGTGGTCTATAATATCGATTGCCACATGTAAAATACCGGCGTGCTTTGCGTGCAACTTTTTACCGGTGCAGCATGCAGTTGCAGCAGACGCCTGAAATACTTGATCGGCGAGTATCGAATATTCAAATATTCGGTCAAGCCCAGTCTTGAATAATCGAATACTAAATTCGAAAATGAACAGCCCTAATGTACTTACAATAAAATAGTTTGTATTTCAGTATTGAAAGTGTATGACACTATCTATTTAAAATGACCCCCCCCCCCCCCCCCCCCACCTAATACCTGTTGGTCCATCCTTCTGGAAGCATTCCACCACTTGGTAGAACCCCCCGCAAAGAATGGGCGCACTCAAAGCAAGACCCTTTAGCTCCATGATGTTTGATCGGTGAGCGGGGAGCCAGTATTTCTCACCCTCGGGGTCAAAGTTGACGATCGAGGCCGTTGTCATGCATCCCAGCCACTCTCTAACATATCTGCTTGTTAACGAATAAATAAATAAAAATAAACAAATTACAAATAAATGTTTACCTAAGTAAACAAGTGAACCAAAATGCTAGGGTGATTTCCAGAAATCAGTGGAGTTACTGGCAGTTTTGTTCTTAACAGTGTTGTAACTTTAAGTTAAGTTCAGATTGGATGTCCAGGCCAATCCAGTTGTTTTAATAACACATTTTGCATTTAGCGAACTCTTTAATCTACTTTTGTGCACAGTCAAGTCTTGTGTGGAGCCACGGCTCAAGTCAATTTTATCGGATTTGAGTCTATAGTTCCAGTTTTGGACTCTAGTCGACCGCAAATCAACTTTTTGTGCCTGAGATTCAGCTCAGAATGCCTGGAATGAATAGACCTGACCAGATTAGACCAAATTGTGCCGTAGTAAAATCTGCATAGCTCAAATTACCAAACAAAATACACGAAAGTGAAAATGTGGAATGCTGGTCAAGTTGCCCCTAGCAAACGCACCCAACAAAAGCACACCCCTTACAAACTTGCCCCTTACAAACTTGCTTCGTGGCCAACTCACTCTCTGACCAGCTTTCCCCACCCCTGGGTTTTTTGGCAGAGTGGACACCTACACTATTTGTTAGTTTTCATAGCCTATATATCATCGGCAAATCAATTAACATTTGTTTAAAACCACCAGGAAATCTGACTACGTAATTTGGATACATTTGTGAACAAGAAAAACTGGCAGGAGCTGGACTTGAACCTGTGACCACTGGGTTACTGTGCCGACCCTCTACCAACAGACCTATCCTGCCCTACAGGGCAGTCTTTAAATTTGTCAGTATCTTTGTTCAGCCTCAGGGGGTTGCTAGTCAGAAGTCATTAACCCATTAACCCTCTCTCTCTCGGTGCCAAAATGGAGCCAACTACCCTACCGATCAAAAATCGAGTAACAGGTTGAAACACACAAGCTGTTGGGGAAAAAGGGCTTTGGTTTTATTATAGGTTATGATATCAGCAGGAGGGTTAAAGGCAGGTGTACATGATTGGTCATTGTTGCAATTTTCAGAAATGGGCGGATTTAGGGGTTGTATTCTCTAGGAAATATCGTTCCACTGACCTGTTCAAATTTTTACGTTCCTTCGTTTTCAACCGTCGGGCGGCATTTGTTATAGCGCCCTCTTGTAAAATAAGCCCAATTTTTGTAAATGGGATCATTTTCAATTGGTCACATAACACGTACAGAGGCCGAAGGCCGAGCGGAACGTCCAAGATCCACTGCATGCACTGGTTGCAACACATGGTTTCGGTACACTACGCGTGCGCCCGTTTCCGGATTGTTAACCCGTTTTAGAAACAACACGGATTAACTACATTCGGTCAATAGAGGGCAGTTTTCCAACGATTTTTCGGCCAAACAATCGTTGGAAAACCAGCTCGGACCCACGACCAGCTCGGACCCATGACCAGCTCGGACCCACGACCAGCTCGGACCCACGACCAGCTCGGACCCACGACCAACTCGGACCCACCTCCAACTCGGGCCCACGACCAACTCGGACCCAAGCATGACCAACTCGGACCCAAGCATGACCAAGTCGGACCCAAGCATGACCAAGTCGGACCCAAGCATGACCAAGTCGGACCCAAGCATGACCAAGTCGGACCCAACAAAGAATGAATCAGCATTGCGAACCCGTACTACAGCTGTCCGTGTTTTCGGAATCTTTACTGCATACGCTCATTTGCAGTAAAAATTCCGGAACGAACGGTAGTGCTGGTTGAAATTCGCAGGTTCGCATTCGCGCATTTGTGATTGGGATAAAACTTTTCAGCAAAAAATTTGTTTCCCAGTTCACAGATGGTGACATTATAATATCAAATGCTCAAATAATATCAAATAATAATTCGGACAAGTTTACTGATTTTAAACATAAGTGCTTTTACAACATTATTCAAACGTTTACTGATTCTTTCATGGAACTTGACTTTTCTACTTACAAAACATAATAGGTTTCAGAACATCGCAAAAACAAACAGGTGGTAGTATTTTAATGACGTCTTTTATATTACTTTAGCTAACTTTGAAACATCAGGCTTGAGGATTGTTAAATCAGAACTTTGCCGCAATTTTCTTCTTAGATTTAGTTGCTGATTGGATTAAATGATTGTTCCAGTTTTGTTCTGAATTTCTGGATTTCAGGCTGTATATATTTAAGTCTTTTTTTCTGCGAGGTAATCCATGAACTTTGTTACCGGTACATATTTTATGGCTACTTATAAAACATACATGTTTATAGTTTTTCATTGGTTAAAAAAAAAAAAGAAGAACATCGTAAAAACAAACAGGAGATAACATTTATACTAGTTGGCCGTGGGTCCGAGTTGGCCGTGGGCCCCAGTCGGCCGTGGGCCCCAGTCGGCCGTGGGCCCCAGTCGGCCGTGGGTCCCAGTCGGCCGTGGGTCCCAGTCGGCCGTGGGTCCCAGTCGGCCGTGGGTCCCAGTCGGCCGTGGGTCCCAGTCGGCCGTGGGTCCCAGTCGGCCGTGGGTCCCAGTCGGCCGTGGGTCCCAGTCGGCCGTGGGTCCCAGTCGGCCGTGGGTCCCAGTCGGCCGTGGGTCCCAGTCGGCCGTGGGTCCCAGTCGGCCGTGGGTCCCAGTCGGCCGTGGGTCCCAGTCGGCCGTGGGTCCCAGTCGGCCGTGGGTCCCAGTCGGCCGTGGGTCCCAGTCGGCCGTGGGTCCCAGTCGGCCGTGGGTCCCAGTCGGCCGTGGGTCCCAGTCGGCCGTGGGTCCCAGTCGGCCGTGGGTCCCAGTCGGCCGTGGGTCCCAGTCGGCCGTGGGTCCCAGTCGGCCGTGGGTCCCAGTCGGCCGTGGGTCCCAGTCGGCCGTGGGTCCCAGTCGGCCGTGGGTCCCAGTCGGCCGTGGGTCCCAGTCGGCCGTGGGTCCCAGTCGGCCGTGGGTCCCAGTCGGCCGTGGGTCCCAGTCGGCCGTGGGTCCCAGTCGGCCGTGGGTCCCAGTCGGCCGTGGGTCCGAGTCGGCCGTGGGTCCCAGTCGGCCGTGGGTCCGAGTCGGCCGTGGGTCCGAGTCGGCCGTGGGTCCGAGTCGGCCGTGGGTCCGAGTCGGCCGTGGGTCCGAGTCGGCCGTGGGTCCGAGTCGGCCGTGGGTCCGAGTCGGCCGTGGGTCCGAGTCGGCCGTGGGTCCGAGTCGGCCGTGGGTCCGAGTCGGCCGTGGGTCCGAGTCGGCCGTGGGTCCGAGTCGGCCGTGGGTCCGAGTCGGCCGTGGGTCCGAGTCGGCCGTGGGTCCGAGTCGGCCGTGGGACCGAGTCGGCCGTGGGTCCGAGTCGGCCGTGGGTCCCAGTCGGCCGTGGGTCCGAGTCGGCCGTGGGTCCGAGTCGGCCGTGGGTCCCAGTCGGCCGTGGGTCCGAGTCGGCCGTGGGTCCCAGTCGGCCGTGGGTCCCAGTCGGCCGTGGGTCCCAGTCGGCCGTGGGTCCCAGTCGGCCGTGGGTCCGAGTCGGCCGTGGGTCCCAGTCGGCCGTGGGTCCCAGTCGGCCGTGGGTCCCAGTCGGCCGTGGGTCCGAGTCGGCCGTGGGTCCGAGTCGGCCGTGGGTCCGAGTCGGCCGTGGGTCCGAGTCGGCCGTGGGTCCGAGTCGGCCGTGGGTCCGAGTCGGCCGTGGGTCCGAGTCGGCCGTGGGTCCGAGTCGGCCGTGGGTCCGAGTCGGCCGTGGGTCCGAGTCGGCCGTGGGTCCCAGTCGGCCGTGGGTCCCAGTCGGCCGTGGGTCCCAGTCGGCCGTGGGTCCCAGTCGGCCGTGGGTCCCAGTCGGCCGTGGGTCCCAGTCGGCCGTGGGTCCCAGTCGGCCGTGGGTCCCAGTCGGCCGTGGGTCCCAGTCGGCCGTGGGTCCCAGTCGGCCGTGGGTCCCAGTCGGCCGTGGGTCCCAGTCGGCCGTGGGTCCCAGTCGGCCGTGGGTCCCAGTCGGCCGTGGGTCCGAGTCGGCCGTGGGTCCCAGTCGGCCGTGGGTCCCAGTCGGCCGTGGGTCCGAGTCGGCCGTGGGTCCGAGTCGGCCGTGGGTCCGAGTCGGCCGTGGGTCCCAGTCGGCCGTGGGTCCGAGTCGGCCGTGGGTCCGAGTCGGCCGTGGGTCCGAGTCGGCCGTGGGTCCGAGTCGGTCGTGGGTCCGAGTCGGCCGTGGGTCCGAGTCGGTCGTGGGTCCGAGTCGGTCGTGGGTCCGAGTTGGTTTGGGTCCGAGTTGACTCGAAACCCATTTCAGAAGATGATTGAGACTACTACTAGTAGGACGGGACGCTGTATTATCGCGGTACTTATCACGTTTCCCAATCGGAATAGAGACTGCTCACCAACCTTCCCTTTACACTGACATCAAAAAAATCCGACGGTGGTTTAGTTTATTCCTATGCGATGCCTGTGAAAATAGACATGCTCGTCGTTGCTCGGCGGAGTACAGACTGTATTATCGCGGTATGTGGGAAGTGGTTTTTACAATGATCTCAACTTTTTTATTCATAGGTAATTTTTGACCAAAACATCCCCTGAATAAAGTATGACATTTTCCATGTAAAGTTCAAGTTGATTAAAGACGATTAGGCCTGCAGGATGATTTCTTAACACCCTGTCCCCCCTGGAACTGGAAGGCGACAAAATTCACTGAGACAAGTCTACTGATTGACGATTGGGGGCACCATTCACTTTACACGGTGCGTCGTTTTATTTTTTTACCGCACTGTCCTTATTTAGATCCCGGAAAAGTTTTTTACGATTTCGCGGTTGAAATATCGTCCTTCGGCGTCATTTTACGTTTGCAGCTGTAGAATGGGAACCAGACAATGGAACTTCCATGGACAGACCACCATTAAAGATTTATGTTAAAATATAGACGGTACTTTTTAGCAGACACGGTGAGGCAAAATTTACAAGTTTTGGAAATCTTGAATATTTATATATTTATAATCTTGACACATTTTATAATCGTCACTTTTATACAACTCAGCAGGAAGTCCTTAATGCCTGATGAACTGGATGAAAAATCGCCACACAAAGGAGTTTTGGCAATGCAAAAAAGAGAGAAATTTCCGATGCCGCGATAATAGAGTTGCCGCGATAATAGGGAGTCCGACTATACTACTATTAACTTATAGTCATTTCGTAATAATTCAGTAAAAAACAATTGGAGGATTACCAATCGTGTAGGCCCTACCTTTAATTTAAGCACCCATCAATTGGCACTCATTTTCACTCATTTCTCCATGTTTCACTTAATAAGGATTGCAAGTGAGGGCTGAGTGTAAGCACTTCCTCCATGGTGTAAGCATGGAGGAATGTGTTTTCCTTCTACATAGACCATATCGCAAATACCGCCTGGTCGAGACGTCACAATGGTCACAAGGGATTGTGGTAAGGAAATGGGATCGATTTTTGTGCACGTTTCTTTTCAAAATCCCTAGTAACCATTGTGACGTCTCATCCAGGCGGTATTTGCGATAAGGTCTATGGTGTAAGGTTTTTTTTGTTTGGATTGAATTAGAAGCCATTCTCTATGCACACTTGCCTTGGACCCTACTAATACTATCGTCAGATCATGTCCAAATGTTAAAAAAGGCGATAAAGGGTCCAAGTTACTCGGACTAGGTGTAAGGGGCATGTTTGCAGGGGTGGGGGCTACATTGAGTACATGTCCTGTCACCGAATGATGGGAACCGAGAGGGCCAAGCAAACTTAGTGTTCCAACAATTAATTTATTAAATTTGCCCAAAATAAACACGAATGCCTCACCTTTCTTTGAAGTTACCGGCGTCGGCGATCTCCTGACTGGTCTTGGGTTCTCCCAGCGAGATCATGACGTCAAACAGTCCGGTCTGCATCCCCATTGCGATGCCAAGACCCATCATTCCACCCACCAGCTTCTGCTCCGTGCACGCTAGAAACTCCTCCGCTGTTTCACTCACTTGCTGCTTGAATGTTGCTGCCATTTTCTTTCGATTGGTGTGCATATAAAACTTCATGCACATGATGTAAACGGCCACGATCGATCCATTGATCCCGGGCGCTGTCAAGCCTGAAGGGCCTGTTTGTTAAATGTTCGCACGAATGGATCGGGAGGTGATCCAGAGCATGGAGGTATCAATACCTAGCTACCTCCATGTAGGGTGGGACGCTGTATTACCGCGGTACTTATCAGGGTGATATCACGTTTCCCGATCGGAATAGAGATTGCTCACTAACCTTCCCGAATTGTCCTGTCTTTTGTGTTGTATAACTCTTGCTCTTTTTAAACTGACATACAAAATCCGACGGTGGTTTGGTTTAATCCCATGCGATGCCTGTGAAAATAGACATGCTCGTCATTGCTCGTCATTGCTCGGCGGAGTACAGACTCTGTATTATCGCGGTATGTGGGAAGTGTTTTTTACAATGATTTCAACTTTTTTATTCATGGTTAATGTTTGACCAAAACATCCCCTGAATAAAGTCTGATATTTTCCCTGTAAAGTTCAAGTTGATTAAAGACGATTAGGCCCTGCAAGATGATTTCTTAACACCCTGTCCCCCCTCGAAGGCGACAAAATTCACTGAGACAAGTCTACTGATTGACGATTGGGGGCGCCATTCACTTTACACGGTGCGTCGTTCTATTTGTTTTACCGCACTGTCCTTATTTTGATCCCGTAAATGTTTCTACGATTTCGCGGTGGAAATATCGTCCTTCGGCGTCATTTTGCATTTGCAGCTGTAGAATGGGAACCAGACAATGGAACTTCCATGGACAGAGCACCATTAACGATTCATGTTAAAATATAGACAGTACCTTTTAGCAGACACGGTGAGGCAAAATGTACAAGTTTTGGAAAACGTGAATATTTATTAAAAATCGTTAAAAGTCCCGACAAAACATTTTTTAATCGTCATTTTTTTACACAAATCAGCAGAAAGTCCTAAATGCTGGATGAATTGGATATAAAATTGCCAGTCGAAGGAGTTTTGGCAACGAAAAAAAAAGGAATTTCCGATGCCGCGATAATAGAGTTGCCGCGATAATAGGGAGTTGACTATACGTCCAGAGCGAGCCGGTGTCTAGTCTATGGAATAGCCGCTCGTGCAACGTTAACGCGACGCGTACGAGCGCCTATAATATGTGTGCAGATCTGGCGATTAATTATGCAAGACAACCGCATCATGACCTCTAGATTTTGACCAATCAGCCTGCTCGTTTTTTGGACCTTCGGGAAACTGCTGATCAAGGCGCGCGTTGCTACGTACCCGGACACGTAACGCGCCCAGGATATGCATTGAGAAATGTAAACATTTCTGCACGCGCACGGAATCATGTTGCAGTTGTACTGTGCGTAGTATAGTACTGCGTACTGCGTGCGCGTGCTGGGGGAGCACGCGACACGCGCGGCGGCATTTGAATTATTTAACTTAACTGCCATCACATGTTACATACGTGCCGTGATGATGAATACGGAGAAACTGGGTCAGCTGACACCCACCAACCAATCACTACCTTCGTCGACATTTCTGATCGAAATGACGTCACAAGTTTGCAAAGTCCTCTCCGATTGGCTGGCGCGCGGGGTCGCATAAATTAGCATGTCCGCATATCAGGGGTGCGTTTTGGCGGTCACAAACAGCCATGAACCAAGAATTGGTTCGGTTGCTTCTTGTCTGTGAATTTCTTTGGGAATTTGAAATAGGCGAAAATTACGCATCATAATGAAATCCCCAAATTTCCAAAGTGATTAAACAAAGAGAAACAGCAGAACCAGTTTTCGGTTATGACCGCCAAAACGCACCCCTGACGTTGATATGCAATGCAATGCATGCAACGTCTGATACTCAGTCTAGCCGGTGTCATGCTAGTCTTGGTTCAAGACGACAGTGATCGATAATGGATCGTGTAGCGTCGCGTATTTGTTCCATGCAGTGCGCCCTCTGACGGTACGATTTAGACCAACTCATGGGCTCGCACTGTAGTGTAAGGTTATTTTTATGATAAACTATTAAGTATTTCTAGAAAAGTAAATAAATCGTACATAGCTTTAATAACAACATTACACTGCAAAAGAATTATGACTAAATACTTTCACAAAAGCTCGTTAAATGCTTCAAATCTACCAAAAAATACAGTCACTTCTTCAACCACTCGTCGGACAGGCTTTATCCAAAGCCAACTTGAGAGGTTTTGTCATGTATGATACTTCTAGGCTACGACGAGTGATTTGGAAAATGGAGGTGAAGTTGTTATTGAAATCAAAACACGATCCATTATCGTTTACATCATGTGCATGAAGTTTTATGTGCACACCAATCGAAAGAAAATGGCAGCAACATTCAAGCAGCAAGTGAGTGGAATGATGGAAGCTGGTGGGTGGATCGAATAATGGGTCTCGTAAAATACGCACGCGAGCGTGATGCCACCGCAGTAAATGCTTCTAATTTTGTTCGGCGAATTGTCTATAGGCATTTTACGCTGTTTTGGTACAGCTAACCTGTGAACTTTTACCCACATTGCATTGCAAAAGTCAATTATCGAACTCGCTTATTGTGCGTGTTTGTTTCACGCAGATAGATCCGGAGCGCGATCAGTGGTCCGGAGCGTCGAAAGCTGCTCCGGATCACGTTTTTAGGGATCCTGCTCGCGAGGTGGGTTCGCAAGATCCAAGATGGCGAGACGGACAGAGAAAAAGTGACTGTATTTTTTGGTAGATTTGAAGCATAATTAACGAGCTTTTGTGAAAGTATTTAGTCACAATTCTTTTGCAGTGTAATTTTGTTATTAAAGCTATGTACGATTTAATTTTTCTAGAAATACTTAATAGTTTATCATAAAAATACCCTTACAAAATCTGAAGCAGACGACATGTCGTGTAGTACAAATTCCTCCCGATCTGTGTGAAACAAACAAGCCCTGTGATTGATTCCGCCTGTCGGATTGGGAACACGTCGTAAAAGTTGAATTTGTTCTACTCCTGCGACTGGTGATTTTTTTTTATCGCTAACTGATGCCAATCATCTTAATATCGTCGCAGTTAAACTCAGGTAAATAAAAATCGGCGACTGATATCTTCTTTGTGATTGTAGAATACAATCGACGTAAAATTTTAAGCAGAAACGGACACTAGAAAAGCAAGTCAATAAATTTAAAAGACAATTATAGACAATCAGTGTCACTATCTGTTCGGTGCTGGAAGGGAGAAATAGGAAAACATTGAATTTGCATATCTCGTATCATCTTTGAACATCAGTTTGGATTGATTGAACTTATATTAAAATGTACACAGTTGCTCAGTAAGGCCAGATGCTAATTGATAGTGCATTGACAAGTTCAATCATGGCAATTCAGCCAATGGGAGCGTGATATGCAAATATTAGCAAATATTGGCCTTTCCCATAAGCGACCATGCACACAGTGAAGAAAAAGATGGTCAAAGGTCAAACTCACTGAAGGTCTTAGGGCGATGGTCGACGGGCGACGTTTTTGGAGGGCGACGGGCGAAGTTTTGGAGGGCGACGCGCGACGTTTTGAAGGGCGACGCGCGACGTTTTGAAGGGCGATTTTTCAGTGGTCTGTGAGTGTGTTCTGGTGACTGGATTGACTGTTTAGTACACACAGAGGAACATACAGACGGTATATGGGGTATCGGAGGTTCCTGGCATTTGACAATGGTGTAGGGTTTTTTCTAGACTGCACTAAACCACGATTTGTGTCAATGCCATGATAACTGAGTAATCGAACCCGTACATGTACTTGTATATTCATCATGCCAAATTCTCTACTTTCATTCAGCATTTGATTCTGTAGGCCTTCATTGAAGTTTTGGTTTACTAGTTCTCAAACGTATGGTAGATCTGTCTGTTGTTTGCCCAACTACAACACATAAACATGCGAGTGTCCGGGATATTGGGTTAAATTGCAATAAGAATGATCTGCATGATGTAGGTCTACATGCATATAGCCTGTTGGCCAACATAAAAGAAAAGCAACAAAAAAACACACCACTAAACAAATTTTGATCTTCTGCATGGTTGAGCTTTTGCACTTATTACTAAATAATATCGAAAAAAACAAACCAGTTTTTTGTGTGGTTAAAAACCAACAAGTACAGGGTGGTCCAGAAAAAACTGACACTTTTTGTTTTGTCATAATTTTTACAAGTGTTGCAGTTTTTCCAAGATTTTTCTGCCAGGGGTGGGATACCACTGTAAGTTTTTACTGTGAAAAGTATTTTCAAAATGTCCACGTTTTTCCTTACTTTTTCTAGTAATTAATAACATGTTCGATCCAAGCCCATCGCTGCTGAATCACAGCTGCCACCCTAACATTAAAGTTGTTAACAACTCTCTCCAGTCTCCAACATGGAATTCTCCATATTTCTTTCCTGATGTTTTTTTTAGTCTCTCGATTGTGTCAGGGTTTTCCTGGTATAGACTCTCTCCTTCAGGTAACCCCAGAGGAAGTAGTCTGGGGGGTTGATGTCGGGGAATATGGGGCCATGGGTTGTCCGTACTCAAGAGTGCAGTTTGAACAGTGAGGGGGTGCACCATCGTTGAAACACGAACACAGCTATACCTTTCAACAGGATGGTGCACCCCCTCACTGTTCAAACCGCACTCTTGAGTACCTGAGACAGTACTTTCCAGGGGACCGGAAAAAGTACTTTCGAGGACGGACGGACAACCCATGGCCCCCATATTCCCCGACCTCAACCCCCCAGACTATACTTCCTCTGGGGTTACCTGAAGGAGAGAGTCTACCAGGAAAACCCTGACACAATCGAGAGACTGAAAGAAACATCAGGAAAGAAATAAGGAGAATTCCAAGAGACATGTTGGAGAGAGTTGTAAACAACTTTAATGTTAGGGTGGCAGATGTGATTCAGCAGCGAGGGGCTTGGATCGAACATTTTATTAATTACTAGAAAAAAAGTAAGGGAAGAAAGTGTACATTTTGAAAATGCTTTTCACAGTAAAAACTTATAGTGGTATCCCACCCCTGGCAGAAAAATCTTGGTAAAACTGCAACATTTGTAAAGATTATGACAAAACAACTGTAGCATTTGTTGACGAGAACAACAGAAATTTCACATATTTCCAGATTGGAATTCAGATTTCTTGTTCGTGGTTAAGTGCTTGCAATTTTTAGTTAGACTTCTTGCTCTTGTTGTTGGTACATATAACTCAGTAAACAACATACCCACTCACACAGAAAATACAAACACTTTAAGTTTAAGGCAACTGCAATGGATCCTGCTTAAAAAGGCCTTTGTCTATATACTGACCTTTCTGCCTGTTTATTTTGTCAAACAAAGGGAGGCCATCTTCGCAAAGCAAAAAGTCAAGGAATACAAACTGTATCCAAATTGCTTGAGGTCAGAAAAAAAGGTAAAAGATGTACAAAACAGAGATGTCATTGATCGATTGGCTGATGTTTTTGGCTCTGTCACAGTTGTCCTGTTCCCGGTGTCGTCTGGCATGGAAACTGCCATTCCAACTGCCATGCCCTCTTCACTGACAAAAACAAAATCCAGCGATTACAAGATGCTGATCAAGCAATGTAAATTATACATCTAGTAGCAGCGCTGCAGACGTAGTAAGTCAGACAAAATCATCCCAACTACAGTGTACAACGCGAACATGCAGAAGTAGTGTCCAACTAATAATCCTTAACTGTTCAGTGGAGATTTCTTGAAGGTATTGGATAACAAAATCACAACAGTGGGAGCCATTTGGTTACATGTAACATTTTATTGCAGATCATAGTGAAATAGAACTACAGAGAAGCAAATGGTTTTAATAATTCTT
The DNA here is from genome assembly GCA_037893225.1 of Hippasteria phrygiana. NCBI lineage: Eukaryota > Metazoa > Echinodermata > Asteroidea > Valvatida > Goniasteridae > Hippasteria > Hippasteria phrygiana. The sequence continues at coordinate 3,366,685 of JAZGUH010000433.1, forward strand.
GTTTTAATCAAATGTAATTTAGTTTGGCAATATGACTACTTTAGTCTAAAAAATAAACCTCATCAGTGTTAGGTTCCAGTTTTTGAACAAGTACCGGTACCCCCAAATTAGGTTACATTGATATGTTACTAACTTATATTTAAATGAACCTATTTAACATTTCGGGGAATTCTGGCGAATAAGACCACTTTATCCGCAAAATACAGCTTTTTAACCTCGGTTTTTGGATTCAGCACACCAACATTTGCTAAGATTGCCATGCTATACCAACGTTTATTTTAAAATGCCTTTTTTACCTAAAAATGCAATTTTAAATACTAATTTGGGGGTTTGGGGGCCGGTAATACAACTTTAATCTAAAAATACAGTTTGATAAAAAACATTTGATTCAGCACCCCCAAATTAGGTAAGATTGATATGTTACCAGTTTCCATTCAAAAATACCTTTTTTGTACTAAAATAAGCATTTTAAAACTTTAGAGCATTTTAAAACTTTAGTGGGTTTTGTTTGCCTATAAGTCCCCTTTAATCTCAAAATACAGTTTGATAACAACAATATTTTGGTTTAAACCCCAAAGATTGATATGTTACCAGTTTCCATTAAAAAAACACCTTTTGGTACTAAAATAAGCATTTTAAAACTTTAGAGCATTTTAAAACTTTAGTGGGATTTGTTTGCCTATAAGACCCCTTTAATCTCAAAATACAGTTTGGTAACAACGATTTTTTGATTCAGCACCCCCAAATTAGGTAGGATGGACATGTTACCAACTTCTACTCAGAAATGCCCTTTTTTGAAATCTCGCCTAGACTATCAAGTAAAATGTGGTCAATAAAGTGTGCTTTTTATAGAAGTTTGTTTGGGTTTGATCAACAAAAATGTTTAAGGTTTTAGCAAAATTACACGTATTAGCATAGTCTAAATAACGAATATATTCTGCATGCTTCTAAATAATTAAAAGGCTATGAGAACTTTTCATTCAAAAGTGCAGAAAACTACATTTTGTTGGCAATGGTCAGGAGCGGATCCAAGGGGGGGGGGGGGGGGGAGTGGGGGCGCACAACAAGACATAGAGAGGGAGAAAGACTGAACAAGATAAGAAAAAAGAGGGAGAGATTAAAAATGCACCCAGACCCCTCTAGCAAGGGGGGCAGGCATGCTTCGGCGTAGGCGCCACAACTTGCTTTTACCGTTAGCTGCTTGGTAGATTTCACACCCCCCGTTTAGAAAATCCTGGATCCGCTCCTGGTGGTGGTGGTCTGAGCCATCGATTTCGATGGATCTCCATCCCGCATGTGGCGTGCTCCTTAGGGGTTGTGTGACCTGCGGTGATATAGGCCTAACTCTATGCTGGATGCATACAGTGAGGGTTGTTGTGGGGGTAGCCCTACAAATAGGGCTATAAATGGTTCCTTTTTTAACTTCTGGCTTTTAGTAAAAGCCAGAAGTTAAAAAAGGAACAATTTACAGCCCTATTTGTAGGGCTATTGTGGGGGTTTCGGTTGTTGTGGGGGTTGCTGCTGTTGCATGGGCCGGGCATTCCTCACTTGCCTGTGCTGTCTCTTGGCGGCAAGTCTCCCATACACGCTCAAATTGTTGTAAAAAGGCCAGCGGTTAAATTTGGATTGGAATCATTTGCCTGGCTATCAGTCATCATGGCAAGACCTCAGTTTTTAATAATGCTCAAGGGCAAATGATTCCAATCCCAAACCATTTCAGCCTTTTTTCACAACATCCAGGATTTTACACAGCTTACATAACACAGCACTGAAATTGATTAAGACAAGGAACTTGGTCACAGTGTCCAAAAATGTTGTTGTGATCAATTGACCATTGTGCAGTGATGCATGACTGACATTAATTGAGACTCATAGGGATTTAGGCCAAGGATAGGGAGTATCCGCACACTAAAAAAAATTCAAAATTGACTTTATGGTTTTGTAGTTATTTCAGAAATACGTCAAACAATCCACAAGGGAAACTGACTAAGTAAATTTGAATACATTTTCAAAGTGAACAAAGAAACTGGCAGGAGCGGAATTCGAACCTGCGACCTCCGGGTTACTGTACCGGCGCTCTACCAACTGAGCTATCTTGCCCTATGTTGGCGGTCTCCCAAATTGTCAGTATCTTTGTTCGGGTGGGCGCTAGTCAGAAGTCATCATCCCAGAATGCCGTATAGCCAGGGATCACACCCAATTTTACGATACAACCTGGGAAGCGACATTGTGGGGATCACTCAATGAGGATACGACTTTTTAACTTATAATTCGTCAAACAATCTATACAAGGGAAACTGACTATAGGTAAATTTGAATACATTTTCCTATTTTCAGAAATAGTTAGTGACACTTTTTTGGGACATACTGTATATCGTCACTTTTGCACATTCTGCATCATGAAGTTAAGGAGCTCTTTCCTGTAATAAAAGCTTACGATATCTATGAAATAGGGCTGTGCCGAATATTCGAATATTCCATCGATTATCGAATATTCCATCGATTATCGAATATTCCGATATTTATTTTCGAGTTCGAATATTCGAAGGTGAAATGCAAAGGAATGTAAAAAGAGGAAACAGTTCAATTTTTGATAACGAAATTGTATTCTGGAGGGTTATTTCAAGGTAACTCCAGACATAATAGCAGCTGATGCCTCAAATTATATTGTAAAAACTCTCCAAGAATATGGAAATAGATCGTTGATTAATAAAATTATAAAACTTGCAAAGTTAGCATTGTATGTAATGATATATTGGTGCAAACGTTGAGGAAATAAATGATGAAACCTTCCAAACGGCATTTCGAACTGGAAATCGGATGACTGGAAGTCCGAAGAGGCCGGAAGATGGCTGCATCTGAATGAAGTTGAACATTCTGCAAGTAAGTATCTCTCTGCGAGCACAAATTGTGGCGTGGAGAGATTTATATCTCCAATCAGTTTTATATAGATAGTTTTATATGGTCTTTGATTTTCAGAATGGTTACTGAAATCGAAACCATGCTCACAAAACGACGACGATGCAATATTTTCTACAAGACACGTGGACCCAAAATTACGGGAATTTTTTTTCTGAAGTGGAAAATTGGGAGGGTAATAATCCCAACGAAAATGTTTATTAACGGGTTCACTATTGGTTTCTTGTGGTTTGATCAGGGGCAGGGGAATCATGGTGCGGATTCAGGAATGTTCGGTTTCGACTGATATCCTATCATGCATGTTTCAATAAACGACGAACAGAATGTGACATAGAGGAATTTCACATTAGCCCCTTCTGCGCACTTCCGAGTTGAAAGCGAGAATGTCAGTGGCAAACAAACAACGCTTTTCAGCACATTCATTCATGCATGAATTAATCAGGCCATAAAAGGCAGCGCAGGCGCACGATCAGCATAAAGTTGTTTACTGTGACATTGAGATCCTCGTTTTCAAACGCGGAAGTGCGCAGATCGGCGCTAAACTAAGGCTGCAAGTTTCCGGTTTTAAAATTATCCGCGTCACCGTTTGTTTTATGGCTACGGTTTACGGTTTATGGTAGTCTTGGTTCCAAGACGTTACTGTCTGATACTTGTCATCAACAGAGGGCGCAATTTACAGGCTGTCACCGGCGGGCGAGCGCGCGATCAATCACGGAGTTACAGTAACGTCTTGGATATTTCTACTTTTGAGGGCGGGACCCGACTATGGAAATCGTGGCTAAACATGCATCATTCATATCACGTGACTGGTCTGACCTCCATGGTTAAGTTTGACCGATTGCCCCAATTATGCAAAATGCGCCTGCGGTCGACGCGACGTGTAATATAATACCGTTTGAAAAAAAACGTGGATGTACTACTGTGTACAAAAGCCACGTGTACGTACAATGTACATATGTACAATGTACATATCCACATACATGTATGAACACTGTGGATACATGTATAGTGTACGTATACGTACTTGAACTTCAAGTTTGAATAACTTGGAGTTTCTGATCTTTCTTGCTACGTCCCAGAATGAGATAATGACAATTTACCTGCAGGTGTGCACTTTAATCTGGGATGTTAATTAGCCAATGTGAATGAATAAATGCAGAATAGTAAAAAAATTTAATTATTTTTTATCAAAGATTGATTTTTGCCAGTCTTGTTTAATTACATGTACAAACATGTGGTGCCTTTTTTTGCAGCCAGCCATGGCCAGGCCCAGAATTGTATTAATTGGATATTTCAGTCCAGTTAGTTGCATGCACAATAAATTTACAGGACGGTCTTTGGTCAACTTTTGACTGAAAAACGTTTTTACTCACTTTGTCTTCAAGGTGGAGCTTAAATTCATCATTGTCTTAATTATTTATATTTCTCCCAATAAAAAATTCCTCCACTAAATACATTACATTCCTACATGTGTATAGTAATCCATGTATACTAATATTTAAAAAAGTGAACATGAAGAAGAGAAGTCTGAAATATAGCAAGCCCAGCAAACCACTTAAATGCAGTGGATTTAAAATCAAAGTAGATGGTTAACTTCACTCATTTATTTTAATTCTTGAGGTAAACATAATTTTTCACTGGATAAAATGTATTTCTGTAAAGATTTTAAACCATTATTGTAAATTTACATTTATGTTAACATATACTTTACCATTGAAGGTTAGAACTGCCACAGAGTTCATCAGAAATATGAAACACACCATTTGTTACATCTCTTTTTTCATGTATTTTGAATTTCCATCCTGAAAAATTATATTAGCAGATGTACCGGTCATTTACTACTCAGTGTAAAAAAATCGACATTACATGTACATGTGGCATTTACAAAAATGTATAATACATTTACTTATACAAACTGGCTGGGACGTCCTCCATTCTGAAGTCTTTTTTAAGTTTATCACCTCACATGTTTATACACCAGTGTTCTAGCTTATACAGTGTACATGTACATGTACATGCACAATATATAATGTACATGTCATCGGGTAATACCTTCTCATAAATTGTTACCTTCACTCAAGCGCGCCTCCATGATTTGACTATGACATGTGTGGAGACCGGGAAAGGGGGGGGGGGGTTATCATGAAATTCCAAAACCAACCAACCAACTGAAAATTTCGAAGGGGGGGGGGGGGGGGGGGGAGGGGATTGGACACTACGCTGTCTATTACACATGTATTAATTATGGTCCATACACAATATTCTGGATTGTTCATCCCGCACCCGCACTTTGCTGAACAGCGCCCTCCATTGACTGTAGATCTCAAGCATACATTTTGTAACAATTTCCAGACGAAGGTTTTTCATGTGCATTTGTACGTTGTTTTGACACATTTTGGGGATCAATAACATCCCATCACCCATTGCCATCTGTATTTTGCGCCTTCGTAAGCATTGCCTGTAAGTTTCTGATATTTCTTACCCTATATTTTGGGATATATGAGGTGTTTTGGGGGCGATTTAGGATTCAACTTTTCATGTAAGTGTGCGTTATATAGACTTGCATACCGATACACATAAACGCTTTACAGTCACTTCGCCCAAAAACCACATCGCCCTCAACCACTTCGCCCTCAACCACTTCGCCCAAACGCCACTTCGCCCAAACCCCACTTCGCCCAAACCCCACTTCGCCCAATTACCCCTTCGCCCAAACGCCACTTCGCCCAAAAACCACTTCGCCCAATTACTACTTCGCCCAATTACCACTTCGCCCAAAAACCACTTCGCCCAAAAACCACTTCGCCCAAAAACCACTTCGCCCAAAAACCACTTCGCCCAAAAACCACTTCGCCCAAAAACCTAAAAAATTACATTGTAAATTTCACGCAATTTTTATAAAAACCTCTTGGAAAATATATCAATTTTAAAAATCGTAATAATTTGAATGACCACTTGACAGGGGCGGATCTAGGTTTTCACTAAGGGGGGGGGGGGGGGGGGGGGGGGGGGGGGGGGTTACCTGAGGTGATTGGCCCACACACCCCAGCGTGCCGAATTTTCGACACCCGACACTATTTTTAATTTTTAAACCCCCAAATCCCCCCCCCCCCCCCCCCGTAGATCCGCCACTGCTTGATGAAAATAATTGCCCATATATAAGGCATATTACTAATAAGAAAAGAAAAGCATGGTCACAAAAAGGATGTCACAAAACTCAATTTAAGAACGCAAATACAGTCTTGAATGCACCATAATTTGAATGACCAAATAAACGAAAACGGCAAATTGCCTGCCAGGAAAACCTATATTACAAACACGACTATATATGGCATTAATATTTACACGCATACAAGTACCCACACAAATAAATTAAATCTGCATATATACAATAACTTAGGTTAACTTATTCCAGTATTGTCGTGATTCCTGCTTTACCGTACGGGCGGGAAGGGCGAAAGTCATTTTGTACTTTCGAAAAACACGGATAGCTAGGCCCTATCCTTTTTTGGCTTAAAACTCTTCCAGGGCAGTGGCGGTGCATGTTTTTTAAAAAGTCTCAGTAACATTCAGTTAGAACTGATAAATACACTGGTAAGTGTTTTTTGGGCGAAGTGGTTTATGGGCGAAGTGGTTTTTGGGCGAAGTAGTAATTGGGCGAAGTGGTTTTTGGGCGAAGTGGCGTTTGGGCGAAGAGGTAATTGGGCGAAGTGGGGTTTGGGCGAAGTGGCGTTTGGGCGAAGTGGTTGAGGGCGAAGTGGTTGAGGGCGATGTGGTTTTTGGGCGAAGTGACCGACAACCCACATATATAGACATGCTCTAGTTATTCCCACATTTATACACACTTTATTCAAGGCATAATTCATAGATACATGTGTTGAGTAAGAGACTGTGTACGTTATGTGTTCATTTGATAGTTATTGGGCATAAACTCTCTTAATAGTGCATTTTGAGATTATGCATTATTTTCCATTTTCCAGTCATCATTGTGCATGTATTTCGAGCCATACTAGTTACTGTATTTTCCAACTCTTTGTTATACAGTTTCACTCCTTGTTCGTTGACGTCACTCCTGTGTGGCTGAATAAAACACTGGAGCTTGGAGGCTATTTCCTGACTCCCATATCGTCTTTGAATGGAGTTTGGCTGGCTGTCTAATTTTGGTTAGATACACCTCAAGGAGGACAGTACACACAAACCCAAATTTAACCCTCTTTCCGACAATTCTACTGTAATTTCCATGTGAAATTTATAATACCTCCTGATGGTCTATTTTAATTGTTTTCTTCTGTCTGGTTTTATTGTCTAGGGGTGATCTTGTCATAAAGTCTGTGGGTGGAGAAATATTCCCCATCCCTATACAACCCCGAAATCTATGTTTTTGCCTTCACTTATCAACACTTCTTCTTGTCGACAATTTTTTGGGGATTATATTTAACTATAAAAGTTGGGCTATTATATGTACGCCGTATGTATCACCATTTGTTAATCCTTTCTGATATGTTTTTCTTTGTATAAAAATTGTTTAAATTTTTTGTTTTAAATGATCAATAAATCAATTGTGATGTAGTTCTTTTAACCAATATATGTACACCGACTACTGCATGTATTTTTTTTATTACATGTGGAATAGTAAGCACGTAAACACACTGGCTGTCATCAAAGGTTATAGTTCTAAATTTACATTCGGAAGTATTAAAATATACCTCACATGTTCACTCATCATCCGCACAAATATTTCGTATAGGCCTACACTTTATTTAATGTCTAATATATAAACTTCAGCTGCACTACAGAAATCAGCTGCACTACAGATACTTCGCGGATTTTAACGACACGTACGTCGTGCCACGTCAACTTAAAAAATATTTCCCACAGACACATGACAGACTGGGTCACGCGGATCGCGCAATCCTTCATCCAAAACAGGGTGTGATGATAGTCTTGGTTGAAGACGTTGTTACGGATATTCGCGATAACCGGCCGCCGCGAGAGGGCGTTATCAAGACAAACTTAATAGCCGCGAACCGCCAGTAACAACGTCTTGGGAATCTTGTAGAAGCCGTGTTGTGCGCACGCACCTGCTTAGCCTAATGATTGCAGCGGCATTATGAATACATAAATAATGCATTATGCATAGTCTAACCCCCTGACTACTACCGCCCGAGTGTTAGTATATGAAGATAAAGGTACAGCAGGTCCGTGCTATTTAGATTGTTTGGTAGGGCCGAGGGGAATGAACTAAAAAGTTCCGGAATGATGGAAATATAATAAACAGAAAATCTTAACGGGGCTGAATATGATAATTGATATATTATAATTGTGCTATTATAATGGAGACCTTGTTAGGTGATTTGATTGAGATATAAAATAAAAAAGGCCGTGATAATAATAAAACAAATAGCTCACGAGGCCCTAGTCTTTACGGCCGGGGAAAACGGAGATTGTCGTACTCTGGTGATTCGATTGTCACACAGTTCACAAAGATACTGAGACGCACTCTAGATCTGCTGCGGGTTTTCTCCACTGGTGAAACTCGACACAAATTCAGGCTCATGTTTGCTTTGAGGCTGGACGCAAATCCACGCCGAGACAGCAGCGATTCCCCTACCTCCGAGTCGACTTCAATTCAACGGACGACTTGTCTCACCGGAAGACTTGTCTCCACGCCTCCTATGCAAACATGCATTCTGAGCCATGTTGTTGTATGGGTCAAAATCAGTCAAGGTGATTGTTTGTGACCCTTCTGCCACATGTACAAACCACATGTAATCTGATCATGTCTGTGTACAAAGTATAGGCAGGGGAGGTGGAAGGAAATTTTTAATGATTTTAAATAGCACAAGGGTTGTCTTCCCATTTGACGCAAAGACGGTCGAGTTGTCTCAACGGTCGAGTTGTCTCGAGTCGAGTCGGCCAACGGTCGAGTTGTCCGAGCCCCTACGGTTTAATATAACGGAGAAGTATTTCTTGCATGTAACAAGTAATTTCCCGCAGATTACACACCATCACCCAGGTTGCCTGCCCGGTCCCGCCCGGCACCTTACCCGTTGTATCTCCCTCGCATCGATCGTCACAGTTGCAAGACGTCGCAGGCGAACACGAGCGGTGAACACTGCAGCCGCTAGCGCATAGCTGGCCGGCTGCCTGCAATTAATGCAAAGCAGAGCAAGCAGCTTCGATCGCGAACTTACCAGTGCCCCTTCGGCCAGTGGTATAGATAGCTACCAGACTATTGTGCAACTTCATGGCAGCTCTTTTTCGTATGTGCGCGTGCGTGACGGAAAATGTTCCTCATTTTCATACAGAATTGACGCATGCGCACTAGTTTCCCCCATTTTTCGGGGGGATTTTACAAGATTCCCAAGACGTTGTTGCTGGCGGTTCGTGGCTATTAATAGTTCGTGGCCAATAACGCCCTCTCGCGGCGGCTGGTTATCGCGTATTATACGTAACAACGTTTTGAACCAAGACTAGTGTGATGACCGCACCGCGTCCTATTTAATCGTGCATGCTCGCCAAGTTATGAATAATTCATTTGTCAAGGTCAAACTCAATCGCTGATTGGCTCCCCGGAAAGTCGGGGGAGAATGTCGAAAAAGTAAAGAAAAGGTTAAGACCCGCGGACAGAGATATCCAAGACCTTCGTGAGAGTGAAGAACCGAGCAAAGAACAGTAGAATCGATTCTTGTCAGAGCGCGTAATATATAAAACATTTTAGAATCGAATACAATCCGAATCGATCTGAGAAACAGCGCCCTCGTTCGGAAGGAAAAAAGGAACACGAAGGTCTTGGAACCAAGACTAGGTTTATGGTTAACCGTAGGCCTAACCAATGTTCTTAACAAAGACAAACCAAGAAAAACAAGTCTGGGGAAGTCGCGGTTCATAACCTAATTTTGTTACCACGTGATTGGCAGAAATCGATCACACATCGCTAATTAAGACGGCAACATCAAGAACGGGTGAACAAAATTTCCCTGCCCCCACAACGCTGACAACGATGCCAAATTAATTCACTCTAAAATAAATACGGACGAGCACGTGAGAAGTTTTGTAGACTATGATGACCTACCCCAATATCATAGACGTCCCGTGCCCAAATTCAACTAATTATGAATTCATGATGCACTGGTACGGTGCACACTCAGCTAGCTGTAGCTGGCAAGCACATGGAAAACATTCTTCATCGTCCGCCCAACCCCATTGGCTGTTGCCGAACATCGTGGTCAGTCCGTGCCCAAATCTAACCAATCATCTTTCATAATGCATCCAGCTTCATTAGGTGTGCACAGATTCCGTGCGCCCAAAATCAAGGCCCGATTGGCCCTCGTCCCACATCGTAGACTAGTTGAGTATCTATGGGGGACCCCCGTGCACCCCCCCCCCCCCCCCAGAACTAATCCACACCAACCTTTTCTGGTGCGTTTTAAGGTCCTAAAACACATTTGAGATGTTAACAGTGAAAAAAACCCGATGCTCTGGCGATATCCAAAAATTGTCAAAATTGGGAAAAGTCATATATCAGCCAAGAAATATGATAAAAACATTTTTTAAAATGTTAGATATATGTTTTTGACCGATACAAATTCATTTCTGGTATTCTGGTTTTGCTATCATGCTTCAAATTCAAGATGGCGGCCAATATGGCCATCAAAAGTGGTCAAATTTGAGAAAAATCGTATATATCAGCAACAAATTATGATAAAGGCATAAATTAAATGATTTGATATGTTTTTACCCTTACAAAATACTTTCAAGCATTCTTTTATTTTGCTACCATGCACCAAATTCAAAATGGCGGCCAATATGGATGCCAAAAAGTGTCAAATTTGAGAAAAGTCATATATTGGCCAAAAAGGTAAGTGATGAGTGTAAGTAAAAGTTGACATTATGTAGGCCTATTTGAAAGTCATTTTAAACTCATATCTGGCTTTTTCTGATTTGTAAACATGTTTAAAATTCAAGATTGTGGTCAAAATTACCGTAGTAAATTAAAAGAATTACAAAATACATGTATCAGCAATATATTAAAATAACCATGAACACTCACTTGCTGTTGTGAAAGAGAAAATAATACATATGTATACCAATTCTTTAATACCTAGAGGTATCTCATAAAAAGGCTTAAGTAAAACCTATAGACATTTTATATAACGATTGTCAACCGCTTTAACACACACTTGGTAACACTACTGTTAAAGACAAAATAATATACCCATTATGTAATTTACAATTGGAGGTATCTCAAATAGAGGCAAAAGTTAAACCTATAGACATTTTATATAGCGATTGTCCACTGCTTTAACACACACTTGGTATTGTGAAAGACAAAACAATATACCTATTCTGTAATACATCTGGAGGTACCTCAAATAGAGGCAAAAGTTAAACCTATAGACATTTTATAATTATAGTGATTGTCCAACGCTTTAACACACACTGGGTATTGTGAAAGACAAAATAATAAACCCATTCTGTAATACATCTGGAGGTATCTCAAATAAAGGCGAAACTTAAACCTATACACATTTTATATAGCGACTGTCCACCGCTTTCACACTTGATATTTTGAAAGAGGAAAAGCATTGCAATATCTACATTTTATATAGAGATTGTCTACTGCTTTGAATATGACATAGCATTAGTCACTGTCATAGTCGTCAAGACCTGAACAGTCAGATTTATTTACATCATCTCCATCGATATCGACATCTTCGTCATCTGACGTTTCCTCCTCTGTGACTTCAGCCAGGATGTCTTCAAGACGGGATTTGCAAGACGGGATGGCAAGACAGGTCCCTCTGACCACACTGCCTCAATGAAGTCTCCACATCATCAGGTCCAGCCATGCTCTGTAGGAGGTGGAATTTCCGCATCAGTCCCACCAGATCCACCCTTGCATCCTTTGACAGGCAGATTTCCACCACCTGTGACCAGCTAGGTTCTAGTGTCTCCGGAGCTGATTTCGGGAAGATTCAGCAGCTCACCCTTTCCTCCAGCAACCACGCCAAATCAAGAAATTCCGGAGTATCACAAAGCCCAAGACCAGTCCAAGCCCTGCTTCCACCCAGGTAATGGGATCACCTATATCCCCACTCCCACAGCCCCAAACCTGGCCATGGGATCTTCTATATCCCTCTACGCCCCCAACCCTCCAGCCGAATGGGATGCTGGTACCCTCTAACCTGGACCACACCAAACCCCACCTTCGCTCTCAAGAATCCTTCATCACCCGGCACATAGTCAACCTGAGCCAGCGTACCCTGTCCGCGGAAGAGACCTTGTCCCTTGTCCCTCGATCGATCATCCCCTGTAGAAGAGATCATCCAACACACCGAACCCACCCTCTGCCATCTTGACAAGCATGCTGCCGATGAGATCCATCTGCAGATCAATCAATCCCTCCGGAAACACGAACCAGCCAAGCCTAACATCTCCAGACAAGACCGGTCAGCCATCACATCACTGCACCAAGACAAGTCCATCCACATTCTTCGAGAGGACAAGAGTAATGCCACTGTCGACAGGGCCGAGTATGACCGCAAGGTGGCGGACATCCTCAACTCGGACTGCCGTGAAATCCGGAAAGACCCTACACCAGCCATCGAGAGGAGGCTGCAAGGCAAGCGTCTTTCTCTCCAGCGTTCCGGCAACATCTCTCGGCCCTTGTACAGACACCTCCGGCCATCCAGCTCCAAGTGCCCCAGGTTCTTCGGACATCCCAAGATCCATAAGAAGGATGTTCCCCTGCGCCCCATCATAGCTTCCAGGGAAGGCCCCACCTACGACACCAGGCATCTTGCCAAGATACTTCACCCCTGGTAGGCAACACTGAGCACCACATCAAGAACTCCGACTAGTTTGCCACCCTCATCTAAGGCCTCACCCTCCAGCCGGACAACATCATGGTCAGCTTTGATGTCGTCTCCCTTTTCACCAATGTCCCCACCTCCGACGCCATCACCATCGCCAAGGACAGACTCCAAGCAGACCTCACCCTCAAGGACCGCTCCGACCTCACTCCTGACCAGCTTCATGATCTGCTCCTCACATGTGTGAACTCATCCAGCTTCCGATGGCGGGATAACTTCTTCGAACAGTCGGCTGGAACCTCCATGGGATATCCTATATCCCCGGTTCTGGCCGACATATTCATGGAAGAGTTTGAGCAGACCGCCATCGCCACAGCAGATCACAGACCTAGGGTTTGGCTCCTGTACATTGACACCTTTATCATCTGGCAGCACGGGAAGTATAACCTTTGGCTTTTCTTGGAACACCTCAACGGGCTTCACAGCAGCATCCAGTTCACCATGGAACAAGAAAGAGATGGCAACATCTCATTTCTTGATGTTGAGGTGTCCAGAAAGCAGGACGGCAGTCTTACCCGCAGTGTCTACCGCAAACCCACCCAAACCGACAGATACCTCCACAGCAGTTCCTTCCATCACCCCAAGATCAAGACTTCCATCAACTGGGCCCTCGTCCGCAGGGCATACAACGTCTGCGACAAGGAACATCAAACCCAGGAACTCCATCACGTCACCACAGCACTGCAACGCAACGGATACAAGCCCAGCCAAGTCAAGACACAAGACCCCAGATCCACCCCCGGCCAAAGGGTCGCCTGTACACAAAGCCAACTAGTTAGGGTCCCTATAGTCCTGTTACTCTCCCCTACTTAGGCAATACTTCACATCACATCCAGCGCATCCTCCACAAGCATGGGATTAGAGTCTACCACACAGCCCCCATGAAGATCCAGAATCTGCTGACTTCGCACAAGGACCGGTCAGACCCAGAGCGCAGGCCAGGAGTGTACAAGATCCCCTGCCAATGTGGCAAAGTGTATATCGGTGAGACTGGCAGGGACCTCCCTACCAGATGCAATGAACACAAAGCCCATGGCAGAAAAGGAGACTATGAGAAATCATCCATAGTCAAACACTCCCACACCGAAGACCATCAGATCAACTGGAGCCAAGCCGAACTCATCACCAGCATCGAACGCTGGTACCCCTGCCGCATCAGAGAAGCCATTGAAATCTTCAAGCACAACACGGTTCCCCCAGACATCGGTTTCTCCATCAGCGACATCTGGGGCCGGCCCCATCCTTACCTCCCAGTCCAATGGGTCTCCTATACCCTAGGATAACTTGCATGTAGTTCTCCAGCCTATGGGTCCCATATACCCTTGGCAACCTCCCCCTTCGCACCCTTCCTTCATAATGACACGCCTCAATGATCATCCAGCATCTCCAAGCCCTTTATGAGTTTGCATCCTTCTCACGCTTAATCGCTTCTAGACACCATATAAGCCCGCTTCACCGTTGGAATCCCTCAGTCTCCTGACGACGGGCAGAGCATACTGTCCGTAACGTTGATGAGTTCCCTCCAGTTCTTTTCAGAACACAAACTCACAAAAGAGATTTAATACATGGTGCTACCGCAAACCAGTTACCTTAGGTTTAAGTTTGCCTTTATTTGAGATAGCTCCAGATGTATTACAGAATGGGTTTATTATTTTGTCTTTCACAATGCCAAGAGTGTGTTAAAGCAGTGGACAATCGCTATATAAAATGTCAAATACTTTTGCCCGTATTTGAGATACCTCCAGATGTAAATTACATGGGTACAAAATGTATATTAATTTGTCTTACAGTACCAAGTGTGTGTGTGTGTTAAAGCGGTTGACAATCGCTATATAAAATGTCTATAGATTTACTTTAGCCTTTTTGTGAGATACCTCCAGATATTAAAGAATTGGTATATATATTATTATCTCTTTCACAACAGCAAGTGAGTGCTCATGGTTATTTTAATATATTGCTGATACATGTATTTTGTATTTCTTTGGTCATTTTGACCGCAATCTTGAATTTGAAACATGTTTACAAATCATTTTACTTATACTCATCACTTACCTTTTTGGCCAATATATGACTTTTCTCAAATTTGACCATTTTTGGCATCCATATTGGCCGCCATCTTGAATTTGGTACATGATAGCAAAATAGAAGAATACTTGAAAGTATTTTGTAAGGGTAAAAACATATATCAAATCATTTCATTCATGCCATTATCATAATTTTTTGCTGATAAATACGATTTTTCTCAAATTTGACCACTTTTGCTGGCCATATTGGCCGCCATCTTGAATTTGAAGCATGATAGCAAAACGAGAATACCAGAAATGAATTTGTAAGGGTTAAAAACATATATCTAACAATTTTATTTATGCTTTTATCATATTTCTTGGCTGATATATGACTTTTCCCAATTTTGACCATTTTTGGCGGCCATATTGGCCGCCATCTTGGATATCGCCAGAGCATCGGGTTTTTTTCATTGTTAACATCCCAAATGTGTTTAAGGACCTCAAAACGCACCAGAAAAAGTTGGTGTGGATTAGTTCGGGGGGGGGGGCGGGGTGCACGGGGGGTCCCCCATACATACTCCACTAGACGGCCTATGTAGAATCTAACCAATCATGATACATCAAGACGATTATTGGCAGTGGGAATTTTGTTTACAGTCGTGCAACATTGCACACACAGTATTTGCTACTCTGAGACTCAAGACAACTAGGCCGTGGGCCGAGTCGCAAAAAGTGCTTTAGTTTTTAATTTTCGTAACGTACCTCGGCAATATACCTGCAAATCATATTAAAACGAAGCCAAAAATAGACTGAATTGTGTGAACCTTGTTCTTTTTGTCTTGTTTTGTTTTGTTTGCTTTTATGTAGTAGTAAAAAAGTTCGGGCAAATAGAATTCCTTCAAAGCTCTATTTTTTGGAGTACGTGGCTGTAAAAAAAAGTCGGGTCCCTCTGCTATCGATCAATGTTAACAATGTATTGGAGCGTCTGGTAACAAGATGTTGCGCAATCCAAGATGGCGACGTCCGGAGGAGACGGACATGACATGCATTCGTGATTTCGGTGCATAAAATACATGTTGCACAATCTGCCAAAGGAAAAAGTGTTCCCCTTTACTGAAACGTCATGGAACAACGTGACACACTGTGTGCAAAGGGAGAACAACTGGACAGCAATTTCGCCGAGATCGCTCGTGCAGTAGCGGCGACTGCGGATGTCTATCCGCGGCCGCGTTAACAAGCGCTGGGTTTCATCAGGAATGCTGTGTAATCTCACTTATTTCATTACTTTATTAAAATTGTAAGCCAGGCATCTCGACTAGTATTATTTGTTAACAAGATATAAAGACTTTCATTCAGTAGTAAGTACAATTAAGGCATACTTATTACTTGTATGGGGGAAGGGCGGTAGCTTTATCCGAACAAATCAATTTTAAACTTTTTTACGATATTGAAAAATTTGCGCATAATTCCAAAGACATGTATTTTTTCAAAGAATTTTATGAAAATCAGGTCAGAAGGAACGAGTACAGAACCAAACCCCCCCCCCCCAAAAATAATAATAATAAAATCAAATAAAATTAGTATTAATGAAACCATGCCTGACAACGTTTTGAAATTATAGCTCGTGGGGGCCATACATTTCTACGAGGAATCTGGGTTAAATATTATGGATGCACATTTTCATTTTTACTACTAGTACTACAAGCTATATTGGCTCATTATGAGAACCAAAGCAAACATTAAGTGAGACTGAGCTGTTCTAGTAATCCTTATGTTCATCTTAATTGTCTTTACTAGTTAAAGATGCTTTCTGTGTTTTTAGTGTAGTTTAATTTATTTAAAAAGAAAGCAAATACGTATTGAACTTGTGCTTCATATCAGAATATTCCTGAGGTATTTATTGTTTATAGTAGTCTTATGTACACACCTGTTCCCTGTCATTCTACCTCATTTTAGAAAGGCAACTTAAGTTTGAAGTATTCTAATGAAACTCGTCATTTGCTATAGAGCAGCATGCATGATGAACAAGTACACTAAACCTTTAAAGTAGTTCAAATTGTTCTTAAATTTACTTTTGAAAACCATTGCTACAGAAAAAAATTGTTCAGTACCCTGAACAAAAACGTTTGTTGGGGGGGGGATGTTTCCAGACAGACTAATCACCCCTTGTAAAATTACACCTGTATTGCAAGAGTGTTAGATTGAGTACAATTTTTCCTTTTTATCATTTCAAGAATATCTACAAAAATATAATCCATCAATATATTTAAAATAACTTAGATAAGAAGTGTAATTTCTCAAATTTCACATGCTGTTCATGGAATGGACAAGAATACATTTGTTAATATATGAACATGTTAACTTTTGTCAGCAATTTCTTTTTTTTCATTCGTTATTAATACATGTACTTACTAAAACAAGAATTGCAAAGTACAACACCTTGGAAAGTGATTTTAGCCATTGAAATTATTAATTCAGAATTGTTTACTCCTTTCAGTCTTGAATTGAAAATTCACTTCCAACAGTTATTGGAAAAAAATTGGGCACTGACCGTTATCTTGCAACATTAATTTTAAAAAATAGATGGCCACACACAGTCCACTGTTCTTCTCAGACCTTACAGTTCCAGTTGAAGAATGGCATAATTCAGTTATAAAACAGTTACTGATATTTAAAACTTTGAGTGAATATCACACATTGTATTGTCCATCAAGGAACAAGACTGAAGAATGAGTGGCCTTAAATTACGTAATGGTTGAAGGCATATTAAGAAAGAGATCCCTTAGTAGTACTTGCATTTGGTCACGTTAAGTAATGGAAGACACTTTCTCGAAGGAAAATTACTTTAGCTCCAATGTTTGCTCAAAATCCAAGTAGCTTCATCAGGGCCGCCTCGTCAGTGAAATTTAACAAGGCATAAGCACAACATGCAACATAGAAAGCCAAAATAATTGCATGGACTTAAAAAATAAGGTCACGGTAAAATCGGGTTGCCTTTCTTCCTTGATGAATAAATGGAATACCCAGTCGATCCAGTCGAAAGTTTTTTCTGCGTTGATCATGCTGGTGAAATTTCTATGGGCCCTTTTGAAAGATCCTTTGTCCTTCAGTGACTGGTGGTAGACCCCTCGTGCTAAAAAAAAAGGAAAACAATTATAAATACATGTACATGTAAAATGAATATTCAAGATGGTTGGATACTTCTCTCAGATGTTGATATAGTTCGCTAATATCTCCAGGATGTCCTGAAACTCCTGATAAAGGCCAATTAACAAAATTTATTGGAAAATGTTGAACTTGTCAGGCAAATTTATTGGAAACAACTTGCTGGAACATGTTATGTTGTGCAAAATAAACCCAACCAATGTGGGCTTTTTAGGGGCGGGGTGGTAAAAGGGCGCAACAGTTTGGCTCATTGTTTTTGGAATTATTTAGAATATTCAACGGAAAGAATGCAACGTCCTGCCGCTACTTTTTTTAACCATATCTTACTTCAATGATGGTTAGTCATTGCAGATATATGTTGAAAAGGAAAAAAGAACATGAATTTGGGACAGAAAATTTCAAAAAATGGTCATGAGTCACCATAGACATTGTACAACTACATAACTAACACAATGGCGTCTGAATACTACATTCTTTCCTATTCAACTAGTGTCCCTTGAAAACAAAACATTCAGAAAGTTATGACTTTACACAGTGTGTAAGACCTTTTCTCAACAGAACCCCCCCCCCCCCCCCCCCACAAACCCCAAAATAAACTAAATACTAACCTCCCAACATTTCATTTTAAAAAGAACACTGCCATAATAATGACCATGACAGCAGTCTCGACCAACACTAGACCTGCAGACGAAAATGCAGTTCTGCTAGTGATCCTTGTAAGTTGTATAACGTTAGCCCTTGCAAAGGCCTACATGTATGATGCATATGAATACATGGGACCGAGTCTTCGTTGTATGTAGTTTGGAAAATCAACCAAAACATGCCTGACCATTGCATCAATCTATCGATAATATACGGGGGAAATAACCTCACCTTCATTACAGCCTTGCTTGAAAGTATTGCGTCAGCGACCTGAATGAAATTGAGGGTGCATACACTCTGTACGTGCACCCAAGCAGCTGATGTACGAAGTAAACATGACACAAACGGCCTCAAACACTCGTTGTTTTGACGTATTTCTAAAAAAAATATTTTCAAACTCAGGAAACCTGCAACAGCTATGATACATTCTGTCCCAGATTTTGTGTTTTGAAGTTTTACTTTTCCTCTGTCAGGTCGACAATTGTAAGAAATATCGCCGAAGTCCACGTTAGAACCGCTCTCTTATGCATCGCTCTCTCGTAGTCTCCTGCGGTTGCTGAATTTACGTAAACAAGGCGCGGTACTTTGGAGACTATTGTATGGCTCCCAGACGTCACATACACACGGTGAACTGCGCCAGACTAGTCACTTTTCAGCCTCTTTCCGTGAGAAGAAGTCGATTTTTTTCAACAGTTTGAGAGTGTTGTGCTCATTAACAAACAAGATTCACAACTAAGAACAACCCAAATACTATCTGTGATATTTATTTCTATTGAACAAACCAAAAAGAAATCATCCTCCTTAGGTACGTTACGAAAGAAGCTCTTTTTGGGCCTTGGCCCACGGCCTAAACGTATACCAATGCATGGATAATTTTGTTAAAAGAAAAATGATACCAAGATCTGCTGATTCGGTCCAGCAGTTTTTGTTGACTAGAATCTATTATTTTGTGAAACTATAAGTCGGGGGTCATAAATTCTGCCACCCCGTTGATGTTATGTTAAGATTAGCAGTCTGCAATTTTTTTTACTATAGCTATTTGCATAAATTTAAATATGCATAAGGCACTTCAAAAACAAAAATTTCAATGATTAACCATTAACTTGTCATATAATCTGTTTTTAGAGAATGTGGTTGCAGAGACAAAGTTATTTGAAATGATTTAAGATGATTTTGAAATGATTTGTTCAAATTTTGGTGGTAAAAGGAATTTATATCTTGAATTTGTATCCTAAACACTGTGACTATAAAGTCCACTGTTTTGAAGACGTCAAGAACGCTCGAGAAAATTTTGATTTTGATTCCTTTGCAAAGTTAAAGAGGAACTAAAACGGCAATTTCTTTTTGACTTTTTGGACTTTTCCGACAGTTTAAATACTCTTTTAACTGATCAAGATTA
This sequence comes from Hippasteria phrygiana, assembly GCA_037893225.1. Classification (NCBI taxonomy): domain Eukaryota; kingdom Metazoa; phylum Echinodermata; class Asteroidea; order Valvatida; family Goniasteridae; genus Hippasteria; species Hippasteria phrygiana. The sequence continues at coordinate 3,386,691 of JAZGUH010000433.1, forward strand.
GTTTGCAGACGAGAGGAATTTTTTTATTAAAAAAAAAAGGGTTGTTATTCCGAACCATTTATCCTGTTTCGCGAAAGCTCATTATGTATGTTAAATGTATGTACGTGACCCCGTGACGTACACGTGTAGAGTCGGTTGATGCATGCTACAGCCAAACACTATGCATGTACGTACGTGGAGTTGATGCTGCTAAAGAGTTTTTGTCGACCTAACTCCTCCGTTTTCCCGTCTATTTTGTCTAATTTTGATATTATTTCAGTATGAGCATGGTTCTGAGATAATCATTATGCCTCGTGTAGTTGGGGGTTGCACGAGGAACAGCGACAAAAACCCTGACCTAACCTTACTGCGATTCCCAGTGCTGAATGGAGCTCAAAGGCGACAGTGGGTCCGCTTTGTAGACAATACAATATCTGATTTTGGGCTGTCGAAATGGTCGAAAATATGTGCAGAACATTTCGCCAAAGACTGTATAGATGATAGTGTTAGTATGAAAACTCAGCTGGGTTTGAAGGCACAATTCCGTTTGAAGGCTGGAGCCATTCCAACTCTAGGCACCGAGCATTCCAATCGTGCCCCGGACTCACGCGCACCACCGCGTCGACGTTGCCTGCGGTTGCCGTCTTGAGCAGCCAGAGCCCCGGCCGTCTCCCTGTCCACGCTCGCTTGACTCAACATGCATTGTACACGCACGGTACCGCATGCGCTGCATGCGATTGAGTCTGGTACCTTATAACAGAAATTGTGTGTATGGTTCTGAGAAGGTGCGGGTCCTTATGAGGGCTGCATAAGCAAAGTCGCCAGACTAGAGTATAGCATCAGCTCACACACAACGGAAGCAGGTCAACTCGGACCCATACCAACTCGGAGTGGGTCCGAGTTGGCATGGGTCCGAGTTGGTATGGGTCCGAGTTGGTTTGGGTCCGAGTTGACTCGAAACCCACACAACTCACCGCGCAGGTTCCAATAAAAGCCGACTGCAAACAAAGGAAAGTATGACTCATAACTAGCTTTTCAGCAAGAACAAGCCTAGCCTACAACCCCAATTCTAAATGTGTCTCACAAAGATGTCAACACTTTAAAATATGTTTATCGTAGTGTTACTCCTGAATCATGAGCAAAAAGCACAGCAAGTAATACTAGCCTTAGACAAAAAAATACGTACAGACTCTACGTAAAACATTGTCGTATAATACAGTGACGTCATATGTTTCTACACGTATACGTCAATACTCGCGCGATACGGCACGCAGTTGACCTCGGCCTTTTCTGAATCGAGTCAAAGTGGCTCAAAAAAGAAAAGGCTCAAAAACATTTTTTTTGATTTTTCAGAATCATGAAACTTGTTACATTAGTTTTGGGGAGGCATAAACTATCAGATAAGTCAAAAAAGTCAAAAAAGAAATTGCCGTTTTAGTTCCTCTTTAAGGGTCGGAGAGTCACCATTCATGGCTGACGCCACCCGTCGTGTTTATGCAACTATCAATTGCTTCCCACCCCTCCCTCTCGGGCTGCCCCACCCAAGATGTGGGGTTGTCACTTTTGAAGTGAAAAAATCCCCACCCCTGGGGCAAAATTTTAGTGAGAATCCCTGCCATACATGGGTGGGGCACCCCTACCTCATGGTTTTGAACTTATGATGATGTGGAAACAATGGCAAAATGAGTGACCAAAATCCCCACCCTGGGCAGGCGCTGATCCAGGGGGGGGGGGGGGGTTTGGGGGTCCAAACACTCCCCCCCCCCCCTGCTCGTTGCCAATTCTAAAAAAAATTTTTGCTTTTGCTTTGAAAATACAGGTGTTATTTTGCCTATGGGTGAGAACAAAACAGAGGTTAAATGGCGCCACCAACGGTGAGAAAGTGTATCCCCCCCCCCCGCCCCGCTTGTAAAAAAAATTGACAGGCGGAACATTTTGGGAGTCACTTTTCTGGGCAAATTTCAGAAACCCCCCCTTGCAAAAATTCCTGGATCCGCCCCTGCTGGGGCTTGAAAAACGTGACCAAACCCCCACATAAGACCTGGGGCAGCCCGGGGGAGGAGGGGGGGGGGTAGGGGAAGCGATTGATAGGCGCATTAGGGTTCACGACTTAATACGTCCCCCGCAATCAAGGAATCACTCCCTAGTGCCTTTCTTCCCCCGTCTTTTCTCCGTGCCAGAGAATTAAATGTGTCTTCCACGCTCTGTATCTCTAGTGTGGGTAGCTTTCTCTACAAACTCTTTTTAAAGAAAGACGTGACACAGTAAAACAACATAGTAAGCAGAAATGCTTTTTTATTTTATTATTGAATATTGAATTATTCGGTTTGACTCAGCCCTACTATGAAATGGACTGACATTCCGTTAGCAGAAAATCGCGTGCTTAGCAAAATGGCAACGCAATGAAATTGGGCCAGATTTTAATAAAATCTTGCGCATAGATTAAGATATTTGGTTACAGTGTACAGGGTGTGCAAAAAGATTTACAGAGATCTGGAGAAAAGGAAAGAAGCAAAAAGCCCCTTACACTGTTTATCCCTATCAATACCGCGCGCGCCACCTGGGCTCAATGTTGCATGGACGTTCGAAACCATCGTGCTTGTTTGTCACAGGAATTTATAAGCTTTACACGACCAGCGTTCTCTGTTGGCACGAGCTACTATTGTTTGCAACTGAAATGTGAACAGCGCCCTCACTTTGGGCAGCGCTGTGCAGTTGGTTTACACTTGAAAAGGCACGCGCGCGAAAGGCACTTTGCATCCCCACGCCACTAGCCGCTATCATGGCAGAAAACGCTTCCAAGATTTTGGAGGAAATCTTCGCAGATAGCGGTTCAGATATGTCCGATGATGAATCTTCTCTAGCGACATCTGACGAAAGTGATGGCGAAGCTATGCAAACTTCGTCAACTTCGTCGGGAAAGCCAAACTTCAGGTAGGGAGGTTCATAAAACTTAAAAGGTTCAACTTGGCTAGTCTCGAAATGTTTCGCATCCGTCATTCATGTCTATAAAAATATTACTGGGTTACTGTAATGTAACCTTTGCTTTTTAATGTTCTTTCGCCGGGAAAATCATAAAAAGCACTGAACGTTTAAGTTTGCATTGCATAATACGATGGAAATCCAATTAGAAATTGATGAAAATATTGAATTTGTACCTGAAGTATGCAAAGTCAAGTGTGATGATTTTGCATCCAAATCAAAGTTCAGATAGGACAGCAAATGCAATGCTGAAAAAAAAACACATTTCAATTCCACTGAATTGGGCCTTATTCAATTACTAAAAATAAGACTGGCGGCAATAATAATCTATAAAAAGGAGGAGATTTGAATGTAATTAGAAACTACAATTTATATTAATTAATGTACATGTACCCCCGAAATCAAAATATTAATCACAATTTCCTATAAGAACATTGGTCTACAAATGAACAGCAGCCTCGTACATGTTTCTGAATGTCCGTATTTTTACTTGTTCGCTAAGAATAAGATTGATAAGTAAGATACTAGAAATATTAACTACAATCTGTGTCTTATGTGAATTTAGGGATAAAAGGCCTACAGCAATTAAATCATGGCTGCACTTATTTCAGTGGGAACACTAGATATGAGCATCCAAAAACAGCATTGTATGGACAGTTTGTCATTAAAGGTAATACAACATTTGCAGCACAAATGTGTCAGTACTACTCGCACCCTCACAAATCGATGAAATGGTGGGAAAGAGTTTTCGTGACCATTCTTGACATCTGTTTGTTGAATGCTACCATTGTATACAACAGCATCCCTACAAACCAGCACTTGATCACTTTGGATTTCAGGGTCAAGGTGATAGAAGGACTTCTTTCCACCTGGAAGCACAACCCAGCTCAGCATGCCAGTCAAGTGACATGTGGTTCCAGCCGCTTTCCAAATCATTACTATCCTGGGAGAAATGTTGCTGGCAAAAAGCGCAACTGTGTTGTTTGCAGTACCAGAGCCAAGCGGAAACAAACTCGCATAATTTGTAAACAGTGTGACAAACCAATGTGTGTAATACCATGCTTTGAGAAGTTTCACAGTCTGTGATAAGCATTCGCCCGAGTAGGTTTTATTGCGGTCCCCCCCCCCCCCCCCCCCCCATTTCAATGTTGGAGTGACGGTGCACACTGCCAACCCAACATTGAATCGGGGGGGGGGGGGGGTCGGGGGGGGGGGGGGGAGCTGCATGCACAGCTAGGAAGTCAAAATAATTGGTCAGCGAGGTTAACAATTGAGCATACATGTAGTTCATAATTCCACAATGTTGCGCCTGCCTGTGCACACATTTCATGTCGTATTGACTGCACACGCAAAACATTGATCAGAAATTACACATCTTACGATTGACGCAAAATTGCAACTAATTAATTATAATAAATGGGGAAGGTACCAAAATAATCATGAATAAATAATCTTCCTAAACAACCGTTTCCTTAAAAAATTACCAATTTGAGTGAAAATGGGAAAACAAAACTAAAATGCACACTATTTTGTTTACATGTACTTGTCTAGGTAGACCTGTATTTTTGCAGTCTCCTGAACTCTGATCGACCCTTCCAATTTGTCAGATCCGTAATACATTGACATTCTAAAAGGTTATTTTTTCACAATTTTGTTCATGGCTTGTAACGGAGATGGGCAGCTATAGGGAGTTAGCTCGATTTGACACATTGTATAGATTTTCATTGCTGGTCAAATCAGCGCTAGCGACGCGTATTATAGTTGCTTTGTGTACACTGTATAACTTATGTTTCTAAATCTTTACTTTTTTTTTTAATGTGTTTTGTTATGTCTGGTATGCCTTACACAAGCTGTCGCTTTTTAGGTTTTGCCTCTTTGAGATCTTCTTGACTTGATTTTCTTATTTGTATTCTTTTATATCTGTTGTGAATTACCATGAAGAGGAAATAAATGTTGCTTGTTGCTTGCATTAAAGGGACACATTGCCTTCAAATGTCATGAAATTTTGCTGTTTGGAAATGTTCCTTATCTTTTATAAGAGTTGTTCATGCAAAAAAACACTTATAATGTGTTGTAATTAGTGAGTAGTGATTATAAAACAAAAAATTGGCCTTTGACTCCTGACATCTGACCCGCGAAACATAGACTTATTTCCAGTAGCAAATACCACCGTCTAAATAATGCGCAAAATACGCTGTAAGAGTCTTTAGGCTGGCGCCGCAGCCAGTGGCCTTGTAAACCTATCAGATGATCGCCAGGTACCATTCTCTACCTCGCGACACATATCGCCAGTGCTGCGCGCCGTGCCACAGTACATCAAAATGGATCAACAGAATGTACTTCAACCAGCTGCGACTGGAAATACGACTGGTGAACATGGTCCGCCATTTTGTGGAGTCAAAAATTTGGTTCTACAAAATGGCGGACCGTTATTTGTCACGAAATTAAACACAAACCACGCAATTTGAAGGGATAGTTATGTGAATCTATATATTCTACTTTTAAAAAAGCTTCCCAACCATATCCATTTCAGTTTTATAGCCCAAATCGCAAAATCCAAAGCAATGTGTCCCTTTAAAAACATCAAACGTTTATATACATTTGTACATGTACATGTAGCCAAAACTATTCAACATCTTGCCTAATCTGGGGACAAAATTACGCTAAGCCCGAGCCCAAGCCAGGGTTTGAGAAATACCCTCTTAACTGCATCCAAACGGTACTAATTTGTTCAAGTTTGTGCAATTATCACAACAATCCTTGAGAGTTGGGGATTTATGAACCACCCCTCAAAATAAATCTCTTTTCAAAGAGCAATATTATAGTTCTCATTCAATTAGTTAGGTTGGGGTGCTGTTTCTCAATGAACCTCAGGATTCCACAACACTTCAAAGAAGAATAGCCTTTCATTACATTGCCTTGTGAGGGCGCTATACACTAAAACTTGGCCAAAAGTGTCTGGTAAAGAACTGGACATGTCATGTACATGAGTGTGGTATCCAGAGCACAGTCACAAAATATGCCTTGGTATTGAAAGGGTTATATTGCAGATTTTCATTCCCCCCCCCCCCCCCCCCCCGGGTAAATAGAAAGTTTATGGTTTCCTGCACATTAAATGCAAAGCTTCGGCTGTCACCTCAGTGACTGACACAACATCAAAACTGAATTTCTCCAGCATCTTCTTGGCATCTTCTCTTCCCCAGAATGCACCCAGACCCGCCCCGTCCTCCGGGACCAGAGACGTCGGCATGCAGTTGTACAGGCTGTAGGTGTACTCCACGAGGACCCTCCCCTGGTCCTGGAACTTGGTGAGGTTATCTTGGAGCTTGGAGTAGCCGTTGGTCTCGATGACCGAGAGGGTACCTCCTGGCTTGAGCACCCGGTGCATTTCCTGGATCGCCTTGGTAGGGTAGGGCAGGTCATGCAGGACAAAATTCATGAAGAGGTACCCAAATTTCCCGGCCCAGTCGCCGGGCATTTTAATGATGTCACCCTGGACAAACTCGAGGTTGGTAAGCCCCATCTCTGCCGCTTTTTCTCGGGCCACGTTGATGGCGGTCTCTGAGAAGTCCATGCCGTAAAAGCGACTCTTTGGGAAGTGGCTGGCCATGACTCGAGTGGAAAGTCCAACTCCACAGCCCACGTCCAGTACTTCGATTCCATCATCTACCAACATAACAATGCCATGGACGTAAATCCCTGGGGGTGTATATATCCCCCACTTATCCCGATTTGTGTGGTGAGAAACAAATAAAAAGCAGATTTTCTGTAACTCTTCAACAGTTAAAATGTTAAAAACGGAAAACAAACAGTACAAAAACTTTAAATGCACCGTTGTGTTGTCAGGCATAGGGACATATTAAGTATGCATATTTGCATTAGGTGTACATGTACATAACCTATAGGGTAACCAGACCTTTGTATCATGAACAGCACCCCTTTTGTCTCCAGTTCCCCCCCCCCCCCCACCACCAACCCCCTAAAAATTTGGCTGGCCGGGATTTTGGTCACCCCATCCCCCACTCGCACACCCCCCCCCCCCCCCCCCCCCACTCGCCGACAGGGATTTACGCCACTGAACAATGCCCAGTCTGTTTATTGAAGCGTGCATTGCTTTCATCATCCAATGTTGCAATCACAATCATTGTGACCATTCAAGCCGACTTTCGCCTAGCAGAAAATGTTGTTTCGTAAATTTACATGCTAAGCGAAAGTCAGAACTATTGACAAGCAATGCACATAAACATGGTGTTTTGGCTGGTAACCTGTAGCAAACTCTGAACTTGTTTGAAAGTAATGCATCAACTCTAGAATGAAATTCCGTAGCGCGAACCAGTGCAGCATAAATGAATTCCAAAGCTCGCTATACAATTTTTCAGTCTCTGTCAAGTTTGGATTTTATGAAATGGAGTTTATGAAATGAAACTAACTCAAGCTTGACATTCCCATCCAAAGTTGACCACCCCTAAAAGTTTTCCAAAACACCCCGACAACTTTGCATGGGATCTGCAGGGTTATACTCACCAAGTTGCTTGTGTAGGTGTGGCATCGAAGGAATGAGCACCTGCACTAGTTTGTCCTGAAAGAATGGGCCTTGCATCAAACCCATCAACCAATCAAATTTGGGATATTGTTTGTATGGAACGCCTGTGGTGAAAACAACATTGGAAGTAAAATGGAGAAGCATGAGATGAAATTTAGAGGAAAACAATTGAGATGTTAAATTTCTGGAATTCGGTCGATTCACAACTCAGTGCGCCGCCCGCCAGCGGCAAGCCGGAAAAGGCCAATTTCCCACTTTCGGGGTCGACATCGCGTCTGTCGGGTTGTATTAGATGGTGGACAGTACAGCAGTATGGAGATCGCGCGAATGCGAGTGGATGAGTTAAAGCAATTTTTGACTAATCGGGGAATACTTTGTGCGGGAAAGAAGAGAGAAGAGTTGATAGATTTAGCGGAGAAGGGGTGTAAGAAGTACGGTCGATGCATTGACGATACCGTCACTTCCGGTTTTGCGATGTCGACTTTTTCCCATAATGCACTGCGTAAATTGACATTTTCCCGGCTTTCCGCTGGCGGCGCCCTTGTTGTGGATCGACCGAATAGACCACTATAACCATCGATCCACTATCAATCTGTATAGTGAAGGGTTTCTATATAGCCATTTAATGTACATGTAGTTAATACCTGCCGATAGATGTCACATGATGTCACTGCTCCACTGCCTATGCGCGGCAAGTTTCAATTAATGGACGCAAGCCATTGCTTGCATCTTGACTGGCAGTATACATGTACTTACCAGTCGGCCCATCTTTTTGAAAGCACTCCACCACTTGGTGGAACCCCCCGCAAAGAATGGGCGCGGTCAAGGCGAGGGCCTTCAGCTCAATAATGTTTGATCGATGAGTGGGAAGCCAAAATGTCTCCTCCTTGTAATCATAATTGATGATCCTAGCGCTCGCCATACACCGTAACCACTCTCTAACATATCTGCGATTTAAAGGCAACATCTTGAAATGTGAAACTTTAAGTGCATTAAGGACTGAATTTTGAAATAACAGCGGAGCTGAGCCAGGCAAAGCGAAATTTCAGTGTAAGTAATTTTCCCTGTTAATTTTGGGACACAACTCGGTTGTTTGTGTTCTTGTTGGACAAGTTCATTGCATTGCGGATAGGGGAATCCGGCCGCTGGGCTATGCATGGTCGGAGTTCCTACACGTACACCAACTCACACATGCATCACCTAGAGTTCCTTGACTAATACAAAAACAGTACTGAAACAGAGCTTGAGTTATTAGAGAGGTTGAGATTTGTAACTTGTACATGCAGTTAAACGTGTATCGACCTCCAACGCGGACGTCCTATTGTTCCCCCTTTTGTTTGTACTTTAACTTTTTCGGAAGACTCCCATAGGTTTTGTACACGATCTCAATCGCGGACGTATTTTGTGGCCGTTACACGAATCCCGTGTCTGCCCTCTGCATGCTGCGCACGTTCGGTTCGGCCTCACTGCGTGACCGCCGATGGCAGAGGGGTTGTGTGTGTCAGTGCTGTACTTCGCCGGTGCGAGTGAGTCGTACACGAATCAGCCGTATAAACGTTGACAAAAATGTTTGTTCAACAAAGGCTCCCAGGACATCGGCTCCTGCGCCGCCAAACCTGTGCTGAAAAATCCGGAGCGAAAATGCGAGTGGCTGATTTCTCTTCGCATGCATTTTCTGCATCCAGTGGCCGTCGTGTGTCTGTTACACAAATGGCGGTGGTAGGGTACACAAAACAGCCGTCAATCATCGTACGATCTTTGTGCACGTGCGCTATCACCAGGGAGGTACTTTGCATCACCAGCACTCCCAGCTAGCCATGTACAATGTACATTGTGTACATGTATACGTTCATATACCGGACGTCAACAGCGCCCAGTTTTAGCTTGATAAGAAGATACACCCGTCCGGTATATTATGGAACGTCATTGTCATCTTCGGTGGCTTCTGAGATCGTTGGCTTCGTCATTTTCATCATTCCGTTCGGCAATATCATCATTCAATTCGGCAACTTCATCATTACATTCGGCCATATCACCATTCCGTTTGGCATTTCACCATCATTAGTTGTTCGGCCATTTCATAATTCAATTCGGCAATTTCATCATTCAATTCTGCAATTTCACCATTCAATTTGTCAATTTCAACATTCAATTTGTCAATTTCAACTTGAATTTCGCCGTTTCGTTTGCCAATTTCACCTTTCTGTTCTGCGGATTGTCGTTATTCGGTAGTAATCGATTCTCCGTGCTCGCATAACTATTCGGTTTTACAAGTAATCATCCTTTACTGCGAGTTCGTCCTTTCATTCGGCAATATCACCATTCCGCAATTCAGTTTCATCGTTCCGCAATTCAGTTTCATCGTTCCGCAATTTAATTTCATCGTTCCAAAGCAAAGCTTCAAATTCGTATTTGCTGTACATTCGTTTATACGCGTGTTATTATGTGTGGTACTACCCTGAGTTGTCATTGTTATTTCAACTTTGTCACATGTGGGTGATTTGGTACCGCCGGGCAAAAGCTAGCCCGCGATTCGGACCGCGCCCGCGCATATTGAAAATTTGAATCTATGCGACAAAAGGAGGTACTGTTTAAAACGAAATCTCTAGATTCATGCAACAGATTTTCGAGAAATGTCAAGAAATTATTAACCAATTTTGCATAAGATTTCAGAATAGGTTTCAGCAAAGCCACACCATGTTATGTTTAGCATTGTTTTATGAGTCATTTTTAATAAAATATTTACGAGTCGTTTCCAGTGGGCTCATTTGAAAGAGTTGTTGACACCGATTACTTTGGGTTCAGAACAGTAGCCTCTGTTTGAAAGAAAGTGTACCGCTCATGTTTTGAGAAATTCATATTTTTCCTTCATACTCCTAATTGTCACCTTCCTGGGCTTATTCCAGTAACGGATTATTCCCCAAAGAAGGCGTTTTATAGGATTTCCCGACCAATTTCACCATGTTTTCGTTCATTTTAACGCCTGGCTAATTCAATTTAGATTGAAATTGAATGATCACGCAGATCGTCATTCGACAATCAAAAATAATCATTCAAATTTACTATCGGAGCATTCCATCATCTTTTAGCTTCAGTCGTGCCTGTAAAAGATGCATTCAAATTAAAAGTATCGTATAATTGTTCATTCAATTTCGTCTGCACCAATAGTAAGGTGTAGATCGGGCATTCATTTTCATGAATGGGCAAACATATTTAACCTTTTTTCAGGCATCTTTTCCTGCATGTCTATTCCTGCATGTCCGTATTCCTATAAAAGTCTGAGTTATCTCAACATAAATCATATCTGACGTTTTCAATCCGTAGGTGCACACCTCTCTTTCTTAACTAAGTCTTCAGACAGATAAGATGGCGAGCCTACGGGAGGGGAGGTGTGATCGTCTGATGGAATCGGCCCAAGGAAACAAATTACCCAAGAGAAATGTTACCGATGGTACAACCATTGCTAAACATACATGCCCCGATGTCTTGCACAAAGAGATTGATGGGTGAATCAGAACGAAAAAGAACAGTAAACAAAGTTAAAGGATCTCTAAACATGTCAACATACAAATGCCCCTAATTTTTGTTTTGCTCAAACTTTAAAACAAACAAAGATCAAAACATTAGCTGGCTAACGTTTCGAACTTAAGCAAGTTCTTTCTCAAAGGCAAATGACAGAGTACAAGAAACAAACATGTAGGGAACACACTTGCAAGAGGGGGTGTGGGTGGAGAAACACAAAAGAGAGATTATGGACCAAAGGAGAGTGGCAGTGGGTGAACATCAAAGGGAGTACAGAGAGGGGAAGGGACAGCAAGGAACAAAGGAGTGTGGTTAGGGTAAGGATGAAAGAGGGGAGGGATAGAGATGAGAAGGATGAAGCTGGGGAAGAGGAACAAATAGGAGGTGGTAATTGGGCAATATATAGAAGGAATAGAGGGATGTGGCAAGGCTTAACGGAAAAGGGAAAGACATCCAAGTGGGCAAGAAACTGCAAGAGTGTTTGCCAGGAGGATTATCTGTAAATAAATGACAATGGGGGGGGGGGGGGGGGGGGGGGAATAAGAGTTAATTATTCCCTTCCTGGATGTTGAGACCATGTGGTTGAATAGTTTGAAGACGTTTCATCCACACTTTCTCCCTGCTGAGGCGAACTGAGTCCTTGCGGTGGCCATGCGATTCTATGCCCTGTATTCATACCAGAAATGGAATGGTTAGGCAAGTTGAAGTGGTGACCAACAGGGGTGTCAATTTTCTTGGTATTCACAGTCGATCGATGTCCATAGAAACGCTTTTTGAGCGTGTTCTTGGTCTCCCCGACATACTGGATTCCACAAACCCTGCAATTGACGAAATTAGATATATGAGGGCCCCAAATGATCAGCTTCTGCTGGATGGGTTACCCTCATTAAATATGGTTTTAAATAAATAAATAAATAAATAAATAAAAGACATTAGAGGTGTTGCAAGTAATGTTACCATTGGTTCTAGTGCCAGATGAATGGCCAGAAAAGGAGTCAGACTACTGCATGTGAGTCTGGCAAACAACATGTGTGGGAGAAGCTGCATCCAAGGTGGGGACGTCGGCTCTTATGTGACATGCGTGCATGAACTAACTAAACTATTGAGGGCGCTCTTCACCCTGGCTCTCTGTCGGTAAGCACTTATTATCCTGCATTTGAACCACCAAAATGACATCGTCGCGTCATGTATTACTGAAAATGCACTAGGCCTTATTGAATAGGCACAAGGCCTTATTGAATAGGCACAAGGCGCGATGCGCGCGACGATGTCATTTTGGTGGTTCTGGAAAGTGCTTAGGCCTACCCTCTGTCTACCAACTCTTGTTCACCATAACAAAAACATGAAAACGAGCGTTACACTTTCTTTTGCACAGATGATATTGTTCTGAACCCAAAGTAATCGGTGTCAACAACTCTTTCAAATGGGCCCTTTGAAAGCGACCAATTATTTCATAAAAATGACCCATAGAACAATACATAGAGTGAAATGCATTTGGCGCATGCGCACATCAACTTGATAACCAGCACCTATAGCTTGCTGGGAAAAAATCGCGTCAAAAAAAATCACGACCGGTAGCAGGACATGGATTTTTTGACGCGAATATTGACGTCAATATTTACTTCAATTCTACAACAACAAAAGGTCATTCTTTGAGTTTGTGGTACACTTTTTTCCCACCCCTGTTACCTCTGATAAGCAATTTAATTTGTAAATTCTGGATGCACCCTTTAACTTATGCCCTCTTTCTCCAGGAGAAACTACCTATCTATTCAGTGGTCAATTTGGACTCTATTTTTATTTTGCATAATTGGCGGTAAGCCTATTTATGTTGTCTTGCTTATTCCAAAGTAAAACAATCTTGTAACAATCAAAGTAAAACAATCAAAGTAAAATAATCAAAGTAAACAAGCTTGTTTATCACATGGATGATATTTCTGCCCCTGTTTTACTGGTCATTTTAAACTTGTTAAAGGCAATTTTAAATTCAAGAATGAATGGAGTACTTACATTAAATAATGAATAGAAGATGGAAATATGGTATTACAGCTTCAGTTACATTTAATTAAGGTTTTCAGGTTGTCAGAATCTATCCCACATCACACTTTGGACCCATAAATTACCCATTTATATTATCACTCATAATTATAAACGTACAGCAAAAACACTGATTATTTTTATGGGAAAGCCTTTCCTAATATTTCGTAAATGACCAAAACTGTTAGGAAGGTACATATTGATTTAAAATTATATTTACATTTTTCATGTTTTATGAGTTACCTCATAATTAAGTCAGTGCTGTAAAAAAGAACATATATTTTATTGATAAAATCATTTCAATTTGTATTGCATTGTAAATTAAAGTGGCATATGGTCAAAACACCCCGTATAGTTGTCTTCACACATTAAATTATATTTGAAAATCTTAAAATTTCATTTAAAAGTCGAAAAACCCGGTTTAGTTTGGTATTGAGTATTTTATTGGTACTGACTGTTGTTATGAGCTTTCAGTTAATTACTTCACAATTGCCTTTCACTAAACATGCATTTAACTGATAATTCGTCACCGTTTTCACGAAGCGACACACGTGGATTTTGAAGAAAAAGCGTTTTCAAGATAATCGCAAAAAGAGTTTCTCCTATTTTAAAACTGCAATAAATACCACTTAGCAACAACTTTGTGCAGTAAGGAAACATTCACAAGCTTCTATGAGAGGTGAATTTGTACGTGAACCCAGTAATTAGAATTAACACGATGGTTAATCAGCCTAACTTAATTAGTAAAGATGCGTGTCCCTTCGTGAAAACGAAAATTCAAGTTTTCTTACATTGAGGCCCTTTCTGTTCAATGTGCTTTTCCATATGGAAGGGGCGCGCGTGTTTACGTACGCGCAGCTGAGAATGTAACAAAGATGTGTCTCTTCGTGAAAACGAAAATCTCAGTTGACCTACTTTTACGCCTTTCCGTGCAATACGTTTTGTACGCGTTCAAGGGGCAGTCATGTTCGCGTCTCTTCGTGAAAACGCAAAATGCAATTATCGAGATGCCTGCCCTTGCATCATTACTGTAATTTGGAAATTAATGATGTTTTGCTTACAGAAGCATGTCAAAATGGTTAAGTACAGTGTTTTAAAGCAAAATAGTGAAAAAAGATCGAAATCGAAAAAATGGCAATTTTTGACATGTGTGTCTCTTCGTGAAAACGGTGACGAATTCTTGGTGGGGATGGGCAGTAGGGGTTATAACGGGGGTTGTGTATTAATTGTTGGTACTTCAAAGTGGTCCTTAAAATGCTTAGAATTACTGAAACGCAACCACCCCACCCCACAAATTTAATAAAATTGCTAAAGTGATACAAATCAAATAAACACTGTTACGCAGGTAATTTTTTTCAGTTTACCCATTGACGCCGAGCCGATATTACCGAAGCTAGCCAGTAACCATGGTCAACCGATATACGTCTGAACATATACGAAACGTTTTGGCTGCCATTTTGTTTTGCGTTGAAGCCTGAGCCTAGCCAAGCCCGAGCCTAGCCCGTAGCCAAAAGCCTCAAGCCCCGTTTGGTAAACGCCCTTACGATATTTCGTAATAATTCATAATGTTTTTTTTTTATGTTTACAAAATGTTGTATGCCGGTACTACCTTTAAAGAGGGGTACTGAAAAGGGTTATGGCCAATTTAGTTACTGTATTCACATTGCTTTGTTTTGCGATTATTCATTATTTTTACATCCTTGACTTATTGTAGTTCAGACAAATACTGCTTTTGTTAACTACCTACACCACCCCCCCCCCCCCCCCCCCCCAAAAAAAAAAAATTCCTTCAAGAAATGTAACGTCAAACTAGGTGGTGCCGAGTAAAGATAAATGCAATACGTTTTTGTGTATTTTGTGGTCAGAACTAAATACATGTAATGCAGAAATCACACCACAGTTTTTGGTGCACATTACAGAAATTGTATTTGTCAATTCTTTGTTTTCAATTGTTTTTATTTATGTTCAATACATCTCCACATTTGTGACCTGCTCTCACAACACCAGGAACAAGTCCTATTTTTGGTGTGATTGAGTTGTTGGTTTAGATGGAAAGAGGACACATCAGTTTTGACATGGCAGCTCGGTGAAGAAGTTCAATCCGCGTGAGAGTACCCCGTTCCAGTTGTTCCTGTGCTCCGTGTAGCTCCCATGCATTCTGTGAAAACAGAGGCAGTCCCTATTATAAATATGACTGATTGGGATTATTTTGACACTTGGTAGTCGGGAATGGAGGAGTGGGTTAGGGGAGGGGTTGGAGGGGGTGGAGGAGTGGGGGCTGGGGAGTGGAGGGGGAGGGGGTGATATACGCATTCAAATAGTGGATGTTGAATGCTACAGGACAATACTAGGCCTACTAGTACTATTGACAAACGTCCACTATTGAGATTCGTCTACAAGTACATTACATATATGTACTGTTGTAGGTCTTCCCAAAAAGTTAAAGTACAAACAAAAGAGGAACAGTATTGGGTCTACGGTTGCAGGTATCTACAAAGCTGAGTAAGTGGTGGGTAAAACAATAATAAATAAATAAATAAATAAAAGCGTTCGAGGGCGCAAGACACGTCCGTTTCTCGCTCCCAAAAAAATCGCCCTTTTTCACACTCAGCCGTCGAATGTACTCATCAAAAAGGGTTCACATCTATATTTTGTGAGTATAGATATCGCAGAAGTGAATTTTGAGTATTTCTCTACACGTAAAATTCGGCCCTATAAGGACGAATTTCTCATCGTGCTTACTTCCCCGTGTTAACGGGGTAGCAGCCATCTTGGAAGCCATTTTCCGTCAGGGAACAACACCAAGGGCCACGCTCAAGAGGCCAAATACAATAAGATTCAACACACGCTATATAGAATACCGAAGTATGACGTCAGTTGCCGCGGCAATGGTTTCAAACACATGCAGTTAAGAATGTATTCTGGTTCCAAACATTGCATTGATTGACGTCATCACTTCGGTACTCCATTCCTGGGGTTGTCGCCGATGAGGTGCACAAGGCCATCAACAAGAAGTTGGGCTCTACCGAGACAATAAAGTGTATAGCGTCGTTAGACAATGGTTTGACGTGTCCTTCGACAATGCAAAGGACTGTGAACAGATGGCTCTACAAGGAATGTTTCTGAAGAGGGTACTCATCCAGTGCGAAAGGGTCAATGTGCAGAATTTGGCAGTGATCTAAGTCAAAGCGCCCTACGAGATGGCTGACGCTGTCGTTGCCACTGCGATAATGCAGTACGGCACAGTCGCCAATGTAAGACGACAGGCACACGAATTCGACCCTAATGTGGGAACGGGGGTGAGAAGCCTGCTTGTCAAGAACATAAAGAAACCCATCCCCAGTTTCGTCCGAGTTGGCGGCTTCACTCTGCTCGTCCGCTACAGGGGCCAAGAAAAGACCTGTAGAATCTGCAGTCAACCGGGCCATTTTGCCAGGGATTGTGACCTCCGAGGACGTTGTTTCGCTATGTACACCAGAAGGGTGTACAACGCTTAAGAAAGAAACGCACATCGTGGCAGCGAAAGTCGACGGAGGAATCCCATCCTTCTGCTTCAGGAAGCCAGACACAGCCATCGAGTCAAGCCAGTCAGAGGGGGAGAGGAAGAGGAAGAGCAACCTAGGTAATCAGGTAAAAGATTTAGAATAATCGCCATTGATGTTGATGATGCTCAAGGGGAAATGTCTAACGGGTGGTCCTTTTTTCCGATTTCATGAAAATGTGGTCCTTTATCCTGTTTGTCATGCCCTTTATGTATGTTGCCACCATTAATGGAAAGAGTTCCATATCCGGCCATCACTTATTTTCCCTTAATATGACTTAAAAACTACCAAAAAGTGTAAATCTGATGAAGAAACACGAATTTAGGAGGGGAAAAAATTCAACTTTTTCTTTGAAAATACTTTGACTTTTTCTGTCATGCCCTATAGACTTTGTGCACGAGGTCCAAGTGATGGCCGGATATGGAACTCTTTCCCCGTTAACGTCAATGGCTTGAGGAATGATGGGAAATGAGATGTCCTTTTCGATTATTTACTGCGACGTAAATTTGGGTTAATTTTCTTACAAGAAACACACAGTTTGGAGCAAGCAGTGGCAAGGCAAAATGCATTTTAGCCATAGGAACCGTCAATCCAGGGGGGTAGCTATCCTTAAACCACAGATACATCTGGTCTTAACGTTACAAATATTGATAAAGATAAAGAGGGCAGGTGGATTCAAGGCGAATTTTCTTGGGGTGATCAAACAATATCTATTGCCTTCGTATATGCTCCGAATGATTGTCGTTCTAGATCTGAATTTTTGGATGGCCTTAATGATTGCATCAATAGAAATAATCAACTGCAATATGGATAACACTAATGTGAAAGATGTCGGGAAAATCATCTTAACAAATGTCCTACAAGAAAATGGTCTGGCTGACTCATGCCGCACCCTTTTCCCTGATAAACCAGGTTACACTAATTTTCATAAAGTTTCTAAACAACCCAGTAGAATTGATTATATTTTTACGTCTTGCAATTTGTTAAATAACATTGTTGATGCTTCTGCAGAGTGCCTGCGGACTAACCGATCATAATATTATCGGTGTGAAATTAGATGTCAAGACCCCGCACGGTCAGGGGAGATAGATATGTAATTGTCTTTTGAGCGATATTGATTGCATTACTAGAATAAATTTTATTTGTTGAATTTTTGGAAAACCCAAAAAGTTTGTTATGATTCTCTCCTCACCTGGTGGGAAAACGGTAAATTTAGAATTGAAGAAATTATTCAGGAGTATGGTAGAGAGAAAGCATGGAAACATTAAAAAGGAGCGTAATGACCTCCAGAAAAGTTATGATTCTTTGATGAATAACCCTACCTTTGTTAATGTTAATAATATTAAGATTTTAGAAGATCAAATCAAAAGTTACGAAATCGATGAATGGAAGAAAGCGAAGGTTAGAGTTCGCAACACATTTAAAGACGAGGGCGAAAAGGCCTCGAAATGTTTTCTTAACCTGGAGAAACAGCAGATTACAAATAATAAAATTGACAATTTTCTCACCCCTGACGGAAATTATGTGGATCATTCCGATACCATGCTAAATCATGCTAATGCTTTTTATAGTGATTTATTCAAACAAGAGAATATATCCTCTCAACATTTGAATGAGATAATTTCCAAAATTGAGCCTAAAGATATACCGGATTGCGTTATTAAAGAATTGGAAAGAGAAATTACGGATTATGAAGTCAAAATTGCACTTTTTCAAATAATTACAAATAAATCTCCTGGTATTGATGGACTGACGGTTGAGTTCTATCAATCCTGTATGATATTGTAGACGTTTTTAAAGAGGGTTTCAAAAAGGGTTTCTTATGCAATTCTATGAACTCGGCTTTGATCAGACTTATTTATAAAAATTCTGGTAGTAGATGGCGTCCAATCAGTCTCCTTACCGTCGACTACAAAATGTTGTCAAAGGTCATTACCAATCGCTTAAAACTTGCCATGCCATTTATTATTGGGGAGGAGCAGTCATGCGGAGTAACCTCTATGAAAATTCATGATAATCTTATGGTTCTTCTTGATACTGTTGATTATGTTAATTAGAATAATATTGAAGCCGCTATTATAAGCATAGACCTAGAAAAGGCCTTCGACAGGATGAATTGGGACTATATGTTTGCTATTAGGCGTAAAATGGGTATTCCCTCTAGCATCTTGCAATGGATTAAACTCCTTTGTAGTAATCCTAATTGTAGCATTATTTTGAACAACTTCATTGGCAGCCCAGTCAAGATTAATCGGGGAATTAGGCAAGGATGCCCGCTGTCTCTTATTTTCTATATGTGCCGAAGGGTTGGCTAATTTGATCAGAATTAATCCTTATCTGGAAGGTATTGTTATCCCCAACAGGTACAGTAGTGTCCGGCTAATTCAACATGCTGACGACACTACTCTCTTTGTTATGCAATAATATGGAATTTATGACAATTGATATTATTAACACGTATTGTAAGGGAAGTGGGTCTAAACTCAATGTTGGCAAAACGAATGGTCTTTGGTTAGGTAAATGGAAAATAGACATGATAATCCCTGCAATCATAAACTCAAAATCCTTGGTATTGTCGGAAATGACGTCATACCAGACGATAATTGGGGTCCTAGAACCAATACAATTTAGAGTACTCTTGATAAGTGGTCCAAACATAACCTTACTTTAATTGGGAAAGCAGTTATTGTTAATAACACTGGTTGGAGCTGGGATTAATTACTTGGGAAGTGTGATTGCCTGTCCTTTGGAATGGGTTAATACAATTAGTAAAATTATCTGGAAATTGTTGGGATGGTAAAATATATAAAAATTAAGAGAAATACTATCATCGGCCCTTGTGTCTTTGGAGGTACGGGCCTTATCGATATTCATTGTAAGCTCATGAGCATCAAACTTCAATGGCTAACGCGTTACATTGACGCTCATGGGAAATGGAAGGAATTTGTTTAATTACTGGATGTGTAAAGCTAGCGGTCCGAACCACCTAAATTGGTATGTTGTTGCGAATGATAACTTGTCGTTGAAAACAACCTCCTTTTATAAAGATTTAATCATTGCCTTTTGGAAGGCAGGTGGAAAATGCAAGTGTAATCAGAGAGGGTCTTTCTGTGGAACAGTGTCACCCGAGACAATACGGTCCTTCAGAGCCCCTTACTCAAGTCTGCTGGTATGATTCAAATAAAGAATGTTATCAACGGTAAATTAATTTCCTTTCAGCAGCTTGCAAAAAAATGCAATATTTTGAATATTAATGCGGGAAGAATTGTCGCGAGATTAACCCTCCTATACTTGTAACTATCACAGCCTATCAAAATCTCTAAACACCAACTCTGACAGTTTGTGTGTGTTTCAATCTGAAATTTGATAGGTTTTGATCAGTACAGCAGCTGGGTCGATTTTGGCCCTGAGAACAGGAGGGTTTTTAAAGAGTCATATTAACTAGATTTGGTTTGGGAGAAAAGAAAAGGCCCCGTTAATTATTTGTATAATTATCTTGTCCTCTATGACCACACAGGCAACAACCCTGTGCCGATATTGACCACTTGTGCCAAACTTAATTATCGTAATCTCATTTTAAAGAAATTAATCACACCTAGAACCCAAGCCGTTTGGAAAAACATCCTTAATTATAGTCAAGACTTATTTGGTCTTTAGTTTGGAAAAATGGTTTCATCAATGGTTTCATCAAAGGCCGACATTCGGGCAGTGATTTTAGAACATCTATCTTGTTGAAGGAATTTCTGAAAGTCAATGGCTGAAGAAAAGCATTCGGTAGATGTCAGTGGTCACTCTGATGAAACTGCTATTAAACTAAAACAGTTGGAGTTAGACATTCAGATGGAACAAACAAAGAAATTGCACATGGAGTTGGAATTATTTCACCTGAAACAACATACTAAATCGATGGAGCAAACGGGCTCTGCTGTTTCTGGAAAGAAATTTGATCCTACCAAATTCATTAAATTGGTACTCCCTTATAAGGAGAAAAATGTGGACAAATATTTTGCTCACTTTGAAAAAGTGGCGGATAGATTAGTGGCCAAAAGATATGCTAACTTTGCTTTTGCAAAGTGTACTAGTTGGAAAGGCACAGGAGGTTTTTTCAACCTTTCCCGTTGACAAATGTGGTGATTATGATTTAGTCAAGGCTGCCATTTTGAAAGCCTATGAACTTGTACCAGAGGCCTATCGACAGAAGTTTCGAGAAAAACGAAAACAAGAAAAACGAGTGGGAGAGTAGTGGGGGGAAAGAGTAGTGGGGGGGAAAGAGTAGTGGGGGGGAAAGAGTAGTGGGGGGGAAAGAGTAGTGGGGGGGAAAGAGTAGTGGGGGGGAAAGAGTAGTGGGGGGGAAAAGAGTAGTGGGGGGGAAAAGAGTAGTGGGGGGAAAAGAGTAGTGGGGGGAAAAGAGTAGTGGGGGGAAAAGAGTAGTGGGGGGAAAAGAGTAGTGGGGGGAAAAGAGTAGTGGGGGGGAAAAGAGTAGTGGGGGGGAAAAGAGTAGTGGGGGGAAAAGAGTAGTGGGGGGAAAAGAGTAGTGGGGGGGAAAAGAGTAGTGGGGGGGAAAAGAGTAGTGGGGGGGAAAAGAGTAGTGGGGGGGAAAAGAGTAGTGGGGGGGAAAAGAGTAGTGGGGGGGAAAAGAGTAGTGGGGGGGAAAAGAGTAGTGGGGGGGGAAAAGAGTAGTGGGGGGGAAAAGAGTAGTGGGGGGAAAAGAGTAGTGGGGGGGAAAAGAGTAGTGGGGGGGAAAAGAGTAGTGGGGGGGAAAAGAGTAGTGGGGGGGAAAAGAGTAGTGGGGGGGAAAAGAGTAGTGGGGGGGAAAAGAGTAGTGGGGGGGAAAAGAGTAGTGGGGGGGAAAAGAGTAGTGGGGGGGAAAAGAGTAGTGGGGGGGAAAAGAGTAGTGGGGGGGAAAAGAGTAGTGGGGGGGAAAAGAGTAGTGGGGGGGAAAAGAGTAGTGGGGGGGAAAAGAGTAGTGGGGGGGAAAAGAGTAGTGGGGGGGAAAAGAGTAGTGGGGGGGAAAAGAGTAGTGGGGGGGAAAAGAGTAGTGGGGGGGAAAAGAGTAGTGGGGGGGAAAAGAGTAGTGGGGGGGAAAAGAGTAGTGGGGGGGAAAAGAGTAGTGGGGGGGAAAAGAGTAGTGGGGGGGAAAAGAGTAGTGGGGGGGAAAAGAGTAGTGGGGGGGAAAAGAGTAGTGGGGGGGAAAAGAGTAGTGGGGGGAAAAGAGTAGTGGGGGGAAAAGAGTAGTGGGGGGGAAAAGAGTAGTGGGGGGGAAAAGAGTAGTGGGGGGGAAAAGAGTAGTGGGGGGGAAAAGAGTAGTGGGGGGGAAAAGAGTAGTGGGGGGGAAAAGAGTAGTGGGGGGGAAAAGAGTAGTGGGGGGGGAAAGAGTAGTGGGGGGGGAAAGAGTAGTGGGGGGGAAAGAGTAGTGGGGGGGAAAGAGTAGTGGGGGGGAAAGAGTAGTGGGGGGGAAAGAGTAGTGGGGGGGGAAAGAGTAGTGGGGGGGGAAAGAGTAGTGGGGGGGGAAAGAGTAGTGGGGGGGGAAAGAGTAGTGGGGGGGAAAGAGTAGTGGGGGGAAAGAGTAGTGGGGGGGAAAGAGTAGTGGGGGGGAAAGAGTAGTGGGGGGAAAGAGTAGTGGGGGGGGGAAAGAGTAGTGGGGGGGGGAAAGAGTAGTGGGGGGGGGAAAGAGTAGTGGGGGGGGAAAGAGTAGTGGGGGGGGAAAGAGTAGTGGGGGGGGAAAGAGTAGTGGGGGGGGAAAGAGTAGTGGGGGGGGGGGGAAAGAGTAGTGGGGGGGGGGGAAAGAGTAGTGGGGGGGGGGAAGAGTAGTGGGGGGCGATATACACATTCAAATAGTGGATGTTGAATGCTACAGGACAATACTACTATTGACAACTGGACACTGAATTATGTTTCACTAAACTGGCTAAGACTCCACATTAAAGTGTTTCCAAGTCCAAAATAGAGTATGTATATGGTACATGTTTACATTATGAACATAAATATGCAATGTTAATTAATACAATAAATATAACGTACCTGTACCACTTCTTCGACCACTTTCTGGCCCCTATTTATAATGAATCGAGCAAGGTCCGTACGCAAAGGCTATCAGTTGCAAATGCGTCCTGAATCCCTTCTGTACCACAACTTCGGCCACATCGTACGAAGTAATTAAGTCGCTCACGCTCACGCTTACGAGAGGGCAACTTATCTTGCGATAGATGATGGTTGCTCCACGGATGTAGTCCGATCGCAAGACGGGAACGGCCGCTAGAGTGTTTGTGAAGCAGCGTCATTTACAGGTACCGCCAAATCGGGATGACCGACAGATTGTATGAATGTTTTGTCGTGTTTAGTCACCGTACGCCAAGGCACTATAGTAGTTGTGGTGGGTAGACGAAAAGTGTACATTTATGCCATATTCTCGTGAGCTTGCGAATTTGGACCCAACGTTGAGTTTTCTCTAGTTTTATACACATATGATAATGTTTCCCGCCATCTTTATGCGATTCTTGAGAACAGGCCCACTGAATCACTTCTGCCACTCCACACAAGTTAAAAGCATCAACTATTTTACTAGCAAAGTTCTCACGAGTTGGAGATATTTCCAGATTTGCTTGGCTATAAGTTATCAAATAAACTTGACGAAGCTGACGAACACCCAACTCGGCAGACATCGAATTAGGGAGGCGGGAGGCGGTATGCAGTGTGCAACATGCCCAAATGCGTTGTGACTGTACGGTCTGCTACGACTGCCCTATTTATGTGTAAAAGTAGCCCATAATGACATGTATTCAAATTCGACTGACAGGCGAGAACGAAAACACTTACATTTGAATAATTGCACATGCCAAAAAGAGCGATACAGTGTGTGTGCGTGCTTCACATTCTTGACCGAGTTTACCGTACAAAACAACGTCCCCAAGCCACAAGAAAAAAATTTCGCCAACTGAATCCAAAAATTTACTAAAAACTGCACCATTTTCCTTATCCACTTAACCGGAAATCCCATTGCAACAAGCACACGGTTGTCCATTTCAGACTTGTTATAAATTCGATCCCTGTAACTCCTTAATTGAAATGGTTAACTGACAAATTTTACCAATAATCCACAAATTGGGTTAAATACTGGATTAATTTTATTGTCCCAACAGAATTGCATAAGTCCAACACAAGTCTTCCATTCTTAAAAACCCTTTGCGTATACGGAAGACGTCATATGGCGCAAAAAACAGTGCCACCAGGCCGGATGACGCCATTGGCCGCGGTTTGTGCAGTTTCAATCCATTGTTGGATTATTGTGTATGTCATGCTTGACTGCGCAAACACATTGTAGCGGTTCACTTGGCTGCCAGAACCGCCGCAACACCCCGACGTCTCCCGTAAAATACCGTGCTCAATGGGTTTTAAATTAAGGCACGGACGTATATAATGACTCGGACTACTGAAGTCAGCTGAAGCCCCATTACCGTGTACTATTGAGAGCGACGTTGAAACGAGGATGTTAGTCTCAACCACGGGGACAAGGTTGACAAGCGTGTTGTATTCGGCACAGTAAGACGGCTGTAACTGGCTTCAACTTCTCGTACGTATTGCCATTCCAGATTATTTGCGTGATTTATGGGTATCCCAGAAACTTCCATAGATAATCAATGGTAAATATCGCAACCTCAGAAAATTTGGGGAAATTCTTTAAACTCTCATAGCTATACAATATAGGCCTATACATGTACACCAGGCCAAGCCATTCGCCAAAAAAAAGCTTGACTTAGTGTCTTTTGACATCAGTTTTTTTTAATTTTGGGAGGGGTGGTGACCGATACTTCAAAGAAGACCATCCCTGAAAGTATTGGTTGATTCTAACCTGCATAGCATAGTTACCATGGCTATGCTTGCTGCCGCATAGCCATAACATGGCCGCCATACTAAGGGGATCCTTGTAACACAGGTTTCCAGAATTAGAACAAACCAATTTTTAAGAAAATTCAAAGTCTACAAAGGAAACTGGCAGGAGCGGGATTCGAACCTGCGACCTCCACAATACCGTACCAGTTTTCTTTGTTTACTTTGAAAATGTATTCACATTCACAAAGTCAGTTTCCCATGTAGTTTGATCGACGAATTATAAGTATTAAAAAGTCGTATCCTCATTGAGTGATCCCCATAATGTCGCTTTCCAGGTTGTATCGTAAAATTGGGTGTGATCCCTGGCTAGCCTATGCCGCGGCATTCTGGGTTGATGACTTCTGAATAGCGCCCACCCGAACAAAGATACTGACAATTTGAGAGGCTGCCAACTCAGGGCAAGATAGCTCAGTTGGTATTCCGAAGGTCACAGGTTCGAATCCCACTCCGGCCAGTTTTCTTTGGTCACTTTGATTTTTTTCTTTAAATTTACCTAGTCAGTTTCCCTTGTGGTGTGTTTGTAAATTAAATAGGTATATAGTTGGCAACAAGGAAATAATTAAATGCATGTAATACAAGACGATACGAAAAATCGAGAACATACGTTTGAGAACAAACGTGACGGGGGAGCAAGTTAACCCTAATGCACTTATCAATGATCTAAAAAGAAATTATGCTATCCCCATAGCAAGTTGACGATTGAATCCCAACTGTTTAACCTCACCTTTCTTTGAAGTTACCGGCGTCGGCGATCTCCTGACTGGTCTTGGGTTCTCCCAGCGAGATCATGACGTCAAACAGTCCGGTCTGCATCCCCATGGCGATGCCAAGTCCCATCATTCCACCCATAAGCTTCTGCTCCGTGCACGCTAGAAACTCCTCCGCTGTTTCACTGCCTTGCTGATCTCTTGCCGCCATTTTCCCTTTGAATTGATTTGTCTGGTTAGGGCTATAGGGATTTCAGAGGGGAGGCAATGCCGTGGGTAGTCTTGGTTCCAGGACGTCCTTAATGGTGCGATGCAGCGCGCACAGGCTATAACCTGTGCGCGCTGCATAGCACCGCTAAGGACGTCTTGGAACAAAGACT
This sequence comes from Hippasteria phrygiana, assembly GCA_037893225.1. Taxonomy (NCBI): domain Eukaryota; kingdom Metazoa; phylum Echinodermata; class Asteroidea; order Valvatida; family Goniasteridae; genus Hippasteria; species Hippasteria phrygiana. Next base: position 3,412,273 of record JAZGUH010000433.1, read on the forward strand.
AGGACGCGGGTCGACATGTCGTATTCAGGGTTCAGAACACAGACTTTGGATCTTAGGCCTTTCCGGTATACCACCGGGAAGGCGTTATTGTCTGATTTGTTCTTTTGTTTCTTATTTTTAAAAGTTGTAGGCTTATGCCGAAGAATTACGTCAAGAAACGTGATCAGGTGTCAAATTACAAGCCACTGAAAATTAATTGTCAGTCGTTGAAATTCGCTTTAAAAAATCATTTGCAGGAGTATATGACCTAAAATTTCACAATTGGATGGCAATCATTTCATACGCAAAGGTCAAATTCACCTGACCTTTACTTAAAGTTGCGCAAAATTAGTCATAACTTGAAAGTCGTGAAGTTTACCGCACTCGTGACACAATGAGATTTGAGACCTGTATGACGCCCGGTATCGTGAGCTACGTTTTTGTCATGTTTATCTTTAACTTTTTGCATATTTTATTTTTTTATCACATATTCAGCAGCATATGTGTGTCGTGATACACAATTTTGCATCGCGATGCCGTATCGTGGCATTTCAGAATCGCGATTATCGATTCATCGGTGAATCATTACGGCTCTATAGTATTATTTTATGTTTAATTGGTGTCTGAAATACGTGAGCATAAAATCAACATGTGTCATGACAAGCAAATAACGTATTCGGTATATATGGAATATATTGTCCATGAATTGCGGAGTCCAAGGACCAAATTCCAATATCCCCCGATGAAACACGCAAAGTATATGAAATCGAGACCGCAGGCTGTACTATACTGTGCATGTGTCACACACGCAAGTCACCAACGACGCGGCTCCTGCACGAATTCGTGCTTGTTTTTCCGTATATAGTAGGCGGGTGTATCAATTTTTATGACTATTTCAGTGGTTCCATTGATCACTGCACCGGTAGCACTTATTAGGTTCGCGGTCTTTCTTTGCCCCTAAATTAAAAATTGCCAAACTAGTTGTCGCGTAGTCGCGCCGTGCCGTCGCGTAGTCGCGCCGTGCCGTCGCGTAGTCGCGCCGTGCCGTCGCGTAGTCGCGCCGTGCCGTCGCGTAGTCGCGCCGTGCCGTCGCGTAGTCGCGCCGTGCCGTCGCGTAGTCGCGCCGTGCCGTCGCGTAGTCGCGCCGTGCCGTCGCGTAGTCGCGCCGTGCCGTCGCGTAGTCGCGCCGTGCCGTCGCGTACAGACCATTTTCTACAACCGCCGGGTGCCCCGACTTCTCTCGATCCTAGCGATGAATACAAACAAGATGGCGCCCTCCATGTAAAGACGTTTTCGAAGGTTTTGGAGCATTTGTCATTTTTGAAGACCTCACAGCCGGACGAATTCAGCATTTAGTAAGCCTTGTTATATACTGTAGAAATGGCTAACATCTCTCAGGAATGTATATAAAAGTGTTCAGCGATAACAATTTGGGGAGATATTTGAAATCAAAGTCGACCGGTTGTAAAACTCGGCGTGCACATCACTTTCAGAACCATGTCCTTTGCAATATATTCGACACTGCGAGAATTGTCTTCAAACCTGGATAATAATAGTTGCTGAACTGTTTCCATCACTTGAATGATAAATAGAACCAGAAATATTCACTACTTACGTATATTTTGGCTAAAATTTAGGAGTCCTTTGTTACCAAAACGTCAACAAATCCGACTGTCTTTTCATAGCCTCATGCATCTACATTTTCTTCCTGCTTTAAACATCGCCACCATGCACCTGTCCAAAGCTAGCCGCGAACTGGGCCCGATTTCCAGCCTCGAACTCGGCCTCGAACTCCTAAAATCTAAAACACATGCATCAAAGGGAGGTCAAAAAGTCTTCGCTTTTGCGCGTGCCGAATCATTTTGAAGAATTCATTGAACGAATTTCCAGAAATACACCCTAAAATGCGAATTTTTATCAGACACGATTTTAACATATATTATAAAGGTTATTGAAATTCAACAAAAAGATGATTTAGACGTTAATGTGTTCACCAAATACGTTCAACTATTTCTAGTTTGTGTAGAGAGAACCGGCGGAAATTTAAAGACGCCTTTAAAACAAAATACCCCCCAACAGATTCATCAAAGTCGTAATTTGTATTGCATGATCTCAAAGATCATCCCTCTTGGCACACTTAATTTTGGATAAGGCCAAATCGGTCAACTATTAATGCCCAGCCTCACCAACTGAAAATGGCATCTTTTCCCAATATACTTGTGCACAGACTTTAAAGACGCCTTTAAAACAAAATACCCCCAACAGATTCATCAAAGTCGTAATTTTTATTGCATGATCTTAAAGATCATCCCTCTTGGCACACTTAATTTTGGATAAGGCTAAATCGGTAAACTAATAATGCCCAGCCTCACCAACTGAAAATGGCATCTTTTCCCCATATACTTTGTGCACAGACTTTAAAGACGCCTTTAAAACAAAATACCCCCCAACAGATTCATCAAAGTCGTAATTTTTATTGCATGATCTTAAAGATCTTCCCTCTTGGCACACTTTATTTTGGATAAGGCTAAATCGGTCAACTAATAATGCCCAGCCTCACCAACTGAAAATGGCATCTTTTCCCCCATATACTTGTGCCCAGACTTTATTAGTTGACCGATTTAGCCTTATCCAAAATTAAGTGTGCCAAGCGCCAAGAGGGCCAGGGATGATCTTTGAGATCATGCAATAAAAATTACGACTTTGATGAATCTGTTGGGGGGGGTATTTTGTTTTAAAGGCGTCTTTAACGTCTGTGCACAAAGTATATGGGGAAAAGATGCCATTTTCAGTTGGTGAGGCTGGGCATTATTAGTTGACCGATTTAGCCTTATCCAAAATTAAGTGTGCCAAGAGGGATGATCTTTGAGATCATGCAATAAAAATTACGACTTTGATGAATCTGTTGGGGGGTATTTTGTTTTAAAGGCGTCTTTAAAGTCTGTGCACAAAGTATATGGGGAAAAGATGCCATTTTCAGTTGGTGAGGCTGGGCATTATTAGTTGACCGATTTAGCCTTATCCAAAATTAAGTGTGCCAAGAGGGATGATCTTTGAGATCATGCAATAAAAATTACGACTTTGATGAATCTGTTGGGGGGTATTTTGTTTTAAAGGCGTCTTTAAAGTCTGTGCACAAAGTATATGGGGAAAAGATGCCATTTTCAGTTGGTGAGGCTGGGCATTAATAGTTGACCGATTTGGCCTTATCCAAAATTAAGTGTGCCAAGAGGGATGATCTTTGAGATCATGCAATAAAAATTACGACTTTGATGAATCTGTTGGGGGGTATTTTGTTTTAAAGGCGTCTTAAAATTTCCGCCGGTTCTCTCTACACAAACTAGAAATAGTTGAACGTATTTGGTGAACACATTAACGTCTAAATCATCTTTTTGTTGAATTTCAATAACCGTTCAATGAATTCTTCAAAATGATTCGGCAAGCGCAAAAGCGAAGACTTTTTTGACCTCCCTTTGATGCATGTGTTTTAGATTTTAGGAGTTCGAGGCTGAGTTCGAGGCTGAGTTCGAGGCTGAGTTCGAGGCTGAGTTCGAGGCTGAGTTCGAGGCTGAGTTCGAGGCTGAGTTCGAGGCTGAGTTCGAGGCTGAGTTCGAGGCTGAGTTCGAGGCTGAGTTCGAGGCTGAGTTCGAGGCTGAGTTCGAGGCTGGAAATCGGGCCCAGTTCGCGGCTAGCTTTGGACAGGTCCACCATGCGGTCATTTGAAGACATATGGATCGTGTCCCCAAACCCGCAATACCATCGAGATTGTATACGACTGTTTTATGTAATATTTAAATATATATTTATCGTGGTCCCCAAGCCTGTGCTGTGATTTGGTATGGCCGGCACATGGGTAATAAAAGTTGAACAAATTATATTGCAATTTAAATAGCAATCGAAAATTTTCTTATTTTAAATGGTTACATTTGAAAACCAAACACTGGGAAGTTGGATAACTTCGAATACTCATGTGCCGAAATAGAAGCCCCTTTTTGCAGTTCCGTGTGAGCGGTGAATTATGGGACAGAATTTTGTATGAAACGCACGTGATGCTGAAAACTAGCCGTACATCGGACTGTGGGGTTTTCTCCAAACGCTGGCTTCGTCTCGGCTTCGGCTCCGTCTCCGACTTCTGAATAGCTGAGAAGCAAACCAAATGGAAATATTCAAAATGTTGGTGCATGTTCTGCTTCAGGAACATTCATTCGGTTGATTATGAAAGCAAAACTTAGAATATTTCCATTTGGTTTGCTTCTCAGTTATTCAGAAGTCGGAGACGAAGCCAGCGTTTCGAGAAACCCCAGGCCTTTAAGATTGCCTGACGTATTTTGAGCATGCGCAACTGCTTTTGACATAACCTAATACAAGCAGCGCTGTTCCTAATTTTGCTTATTTGTATTTATGTCCCTGAATTCTGAAATGAATGGTTGATGGTGCGCCAATTTCTTGAAGCTAGAAATTCAGCCAGGTCTTTGAAGCGATGGAGAAAAAATACAAGAAATACATCGAACGCCATCCGGGATTCCCTGAAAAACTGCTTGTGAAACAATTAGACATTCTAAGGGCACTAGCAAACAAGGAGACTGTTCTTGGAGTCTTGCCAACAGGATATGGTAAAACGCTAACTTGTTTTGTCCCACCACTTTCAGCGAAGGGTATAGGACTAGTCGTGTCGCCTTTGAAAGCCTTAATGGCTAATCAACTGCAGTGGGCTGCAAGCCGAAATATTAGGGCAATAGAGCTCGGCAACAAAGTCAACATCTCGCCAGAAGACATTAAGTGAGTACACCCACTGCCATTTGGAATGCAGGAAAACATTTTTAGGTTTGAAATTTGTTACGGTCTGAAAATCTCCAGACTATCCGTAAATATAAATTACTAGAAAAAAGCCTGAATTTTCTCAGATGCAACAAAGAAATCAAACAAGATCACACTGATATAAAGAACAAAAACAATGTGATTTAATAGTGTAGAATTAAGAAAAGATCTTATACAATATATAACTTAAACGATCTTACGGGCAGGACTTATATAGGTGAGGGCTCAGACGACTTGGGCAGCTCTGCAATGGGCGAGGACTTGGGCGAGGACTTGGGCGAGGACTTGGGCGAGGACTTGGGCGAGGACTTGGGCGAGGACTTGGGCGAGGACTTGGGCGAGGACTTGGGCGAGGACTTGGGCACTCAGCAACGGACAAGGACAACTCCAATAATGCGAGCGAATACAGTTCTTTGACGAGCTGGAACACGGGGCGAATTCACCTCCAAAACAGCCGAAGAGAGACGCAAACAGCGGGGGACGACACCAACTGGTCCCCGTCGCGAAAATATGGGGGATATCAGACCCCAAATAATAAACCGACGACAGTTCACAAATAGATGTCTCTTTTCCGGAAATAAAACTCAGCTCTGTCTCCAGACGTGAGAGACGCTCATCACGCAGACGAGTCATATACATGTCACAGGTCCGAATAAAACGGTTCATTGAACTAACGAAATTCTCCGTCCGTCGAAATCTCAAGTCCACCGTCGAAAATCAAGTCCTGATTCTATTCCGAAATTAGCCCGTATATAAAGGATTTAATTAATTCCAGAGATTACTAGAAATTCTAGAGAATCGTACAAATTACGTCACATCCAAAAATAATCTTTTACACAGGTTCTCGAAACGCCTAGCGTACACGAGATTGACCTGGCGTATGCGAGATAGACCTATACAGAAACTTCTGGAACATATGCTTCGCGTAAACGTTGACCCATTCATTCCAGGGTCAGCCGAAGTGGCACGCGTATGCAAATAAGTGGCCCGTGGCCTGTGACAAAACATTTGTTTGTGTCCGTTGTACATAATAGTAATACTGAATGAGGGGCGTATATATACATTCTGTGAGGGGAATTTCCTAACACTGGCAGCATTTGCTTGTGTACATAACAATATAGGCCCCAATAACTTTTCCTAACGGTTTCTTATTGAATTCAACTTTCATCAAATGTAATTGTTCAGAAATTTTCAATTTATCACCATAATAGTCCAAATTAGAATACGTTAAAGAGGAACTAAAACGGCAATTTTTGTTTGACTTTTTTGACTTATCTGATAGTTTATGCCTCCCCAAAACTAATGTAACAAGTTTGATGATTCTGAAAAATCAAAAAAAATGTTTTTGAGCCTTTTCTTTCTGAGCCACTTTGACTCGATTCAGAAAAGGCCGAGGTCAACTGCGTGCCGTATCGCGCGAGTATTGACGTATACGTGTAGAAACATATGACGTCACTGTATTATACGACAATGTTTTACGTAGAGTCTGTACGTATTTTTTTGTCTAAGGCTAGTATTACTTGCTGTGCTTTTTGCTCATGATTCAGGAGTAACACTACGATAAACATATTTTAAAGTGTTGACATCTTTGTGAGACACATTTAGAATTGGGGTTGTAGGCTTGTTCTTGCTGAAAAGCTAGTTATGAGTCATACTTTCCTTTGTTTGCAGTCGGCTTTTATTGGAACCTGCGCGGTGAGTTGTGTGTGAGCTGATGCTATACTCTAGTCTGGCGACTTTGCTTATGCTGCCCTCATCAGGACCCGCACCTTCTCAGAACCATACACACAATTTCTGTTATAAGGTACCAGACTCAATCGCATGCAGCGCATGCGGTACCGTGCGTGTACAATGCATGTTGAGTCAAGCGAGCGTGGACAGGGAGACGGCCGGGGCTCTGGCTACTCAAGACGGCAACCACAGGCAGCGTCGTCGCGGTGGTGCGCGTGAGTCCGGGGCACGATTGGAATGCTCGGTGCCTCGAGTTAGAATGGCTCCAGCCTTCAAACGGAATTGTGCCTTCAAACCCAGCTGAGTTTTCATACTAACACTATCATCTATACAGTCTTTGGCGAAATGTTCTGCACATATTTTCGACCATTTCGACAGCCCAAAATCAGATATTGTATTGTCTACAAAGCGGACCCACTGTCGCCTTTGAGCTCCATTCAGCACTGGGAATCGCAGTAAGGTTAGGTCATGGTTTTTGTCGCTGTTCCTCGTGCAACCCCCAACTACACACGATCGAGGCATAATGATTATCTCAGAACCATGCTCATACTGAAATAATATCAAAATTAGACAAAATAGACGGGAAAACGGAGGAGTTAGGTCGACAAACACTCTTCAGCAGCATCAACTCCACATTTAGTCGTACCTTCCCAATACGTCCGAGGACAATGCTTTGTGTTTCCTATTGTTCCTTTAATATAACCAACCCCCATAGACTAAGCACGTATCCTTACGTTCGAGGACCGATTTTAACAAAAGACTCTACGTTCGAGGACTGAAAGGTTTCTTTGTGTTTCCTTTCTTCTCTTGTCCTCGGAGATATATACAGTGCACGTACGTACGTACATGCATAGTGTTTGGCTGTAGCATCAACCGACTCTACACGTGTACGTCACGGGGTCACGCACATACATTTAACATACATAATGAGCTTTCGCGAAACGGGATAAATGGTTCAGAATAACAACCCTTTTTTTTTAATAAAAAAATTCCTCTCGTCTGCAAACTAATCTCCATCAGTTAAAAGAGTATTTAAACTGTCGGAAAAGTCCAAAAAGTCAAAAAAAAAGTTGCCGTTTTAGTTCCTCTTTAAGTGGTGCTGCACATGTGGCGACACGGCCTTTTTTGTTGTCTCTGTGTCACTGTATTTTACCGAGTTTTAAATCTTTTAGCGGGGGGAGTTTTGCACTAATTTAATGCCTCATCATGCCAAATGTACTGTGCTCACCGATGTTTGTGATTTTAGTTGTTCTACTAACGCTACCATGGAGTGCCAAGAGAATTGTATGCGCCGTTTATAACATTGAGGGTGAGACTCAACCATTGCTATCGTATAGCCGTGAGTTTCTATGTAACCAACGTACATTTTCGACAGCACAGGACTACGTAATACCAGAAATATGCCGAGCCGCACCCAGAATGAGAAAACGTGGAAGGAAAAGTGGCGTCAGAAATAGGCTGAATAAATCAAGGTTTTAGAACACCATTGCCAACTATTATCCAAGGAAACGTCCAAAGTATTCGGAATAAAGTTGATGAACTGAGAGCAAACATGCGTTATCTCTTAGATTACTGACATTCCAGCCTTATTTTGTTTGACAGAAACCTGGCTAACTGAGAAGGATCCTGACTCAATGGTAAACTTGGACGGGTATACCCTGCTGAGAATGGACAGAAATGAGGACTCTGGAAAAAGCAAAGGTGGAGGGGTATGTGTGTTTGTGAGCGAAAATTATTGTAATCCATCGCATATCACAATTAAGCATTAAATGTGTACCCAGAACATTGAACTGATTGCTATTCACCTCCGGCCATACTACTTGCCTAGGGAAATAAACCAAGTTGTGTTATTCGTGGTTTACATTCCCCCTTCAGCAGATCCTAAGACAGCTGCTGACATTATTTATGATCTTGTCTCTCAAGCCGAAACTTCTTCACCTGATGCAGCTAAGTTTATACCTTCCTCCCCACACCGTACAGCAATACTCTAAAGATGGCATAACTAAACTCGCAAAGAGTGTGTGCAGGCTGCTTTGGGGAACGTAATCACGAATTCTGTTTAGACAAAACAGTCTTCCTTACGTATTCAACATGTGGACCCCAACTTAATGTTTCAACAACTACACCCAAGCATTTACAAGATTTCACTTTTTCGTTAACCTTATCAGCAATGCACACGTTCAGGTCGACGTTAGATATTTTCTGCCTTGAACTAATAAGCATACATTTGGTTTTGTTGGCATTTAATGCTAGTTTGTTTCTTAGGCACCATTTGTGAATACCAGTGTTGTAGGTCTCGAGACCGGTCTCGGTCTCGAGACCGGTCTCGAGACCAGTTTTTCCTGGTCTCGGTCTCGGTCTCGGTACCCTGTGGTCTCGGTCTCGGTCTCGGTCTCGGTACCCCGTGGTCTTGGTATTTTGCTGGTCTCGGTATCGAGACCACCAATATTTTATACAAACAGCACATGTGTAGAATCGACTTGAGATGTATAATTGTGCAGTATATGACAACTTCTTGTTTACAGAATCGATTACAGTACGCTCTACTCGACTAAAGATTTATAAACGTGCAGTACATGACATGGTGACAACCTTGTTTCTTTGCCGTGTATGCGTGCCCAAACGTACATGTAGCGCATTAGCTTTATGTATGGGAAGTTGGGAACGACATGTACATGTATACTCCTTTGCACATAATGCATATGGAAATTTGGGATCTTTTTGCATTCTTTTATTATGTAAATGACATACAAGGTCTCGGTCTCGGGCCATTATTTCTCGGTCTTGGTCTTCCAGGTCTCGGTCTCGGTCTCGGACCATCAGGTCTCGGTCTTGGTCTCGGTCTCGGACTTCGGGGTCTCGACTACAACACTGGTGAATACTAGTAAATGCTATATTCAAGTTCCTTTATATTTCGTTAATACTAGAGGAGCTATACGTTAACGTGGAGTCATCTGCATACATAAATAAGTTGCAATTTTGGGGTATACAAGATGGAAAATCACTACTATAAACAATGAATAAAAGTGGCCCTAAGATCGATCCTTGTGGAACGCCTATGTTTATGGGCAGGACCTTCGACATCGTGCCCTCAATATTTACAGACTGACTACGACCGCCAAGGTACGACTTAAACCAATTAATTCCAGAAGATGACATATTCAACTTCTTCAATTTGCCTAGTATAGGATTACATGATCTACACAATCAAAAGCTTTACTGAGATCTATGAACACGCTACCTGTAAATTACCTTGCTCCATAGCCTTAAAACACTTGTTTGTTAAATCGTGTAGAGTACTTTCAGTTGAGTGCAAGAGTCTAAATCCTGATTGGCACCTATAGGTATCAAATTGTTATCATCGAGGTAGCTATATACTGCCGAGTGCACCCATCTTTCTAGAATCTTAAAAAATAATTGGCAGTATAGAAATAGGCCGATAATTACCGATAAGTACGATAAGTACTACATTTATCTCCTCCCTTGTGAATTGGTGTTACCAAGGCGTGTTTCCAATATTTAGGGTATAGCTCGCATCTTATGGAGAGGTTAAAAATATAAGTTAAAGATTTAGTAATATAAGGGGAAGCAATTTTAATCATTTTAACACTGATGCCATCCGGACCTGTTGCTTTCCCAACCGACATGGATGATATTTGCTTTTGAACGAACTCTTCTGTAATATTAGGTACAGTGCATTCTTCAAGTTCATCCAGAGAATGAACGATAGAGGCGTAGGTATCATTGTTTTCAAGTTCGCGCGACGGGCAATTTTTAGCTGTACGTTTTCCGATTGTAGAAAAGTGTTCATTTAATGTATCAGCAATGTCGGTGGGATCGTCAATATTTTCTCCATTTGGGGAAATGATAGAATTTGGAGCAATTTTCTGTTTTTTAGGAAGTACCTCCTTTAGTCTTTTCCATAGCATAGATGAATTGCTTTTATTTTCTTATATGGCTGATGTATAGTATTCACTCTTCTTAGTGCGGATTTTATTAGTCACATTGTTCCGCATTGTAAGAGTCCCAATCGATTTGTGAGCCTGAGCGTTTTGCGATTTTGTGTGCAGTATTCCGCTGTCTCATAAGTTTAAGAATTTCACAATCGAGCCAAGGTAAAGAGGAACCCCGAATGCGTTTAGTTTTGATTGGCGCATGAAAGTTAATAATACTCATAAAAATGGAGTGCCATTTGCACCACGCTTCAAGTCCCTAACAGTCCTGAATCCTCCAATTTTAATATGATTTTCCACACACCCTAGGGAGTTAGGGTTAACATCATAAGAGTCCAGTACATTTTGCCATGGTGCATTAAGGAGGTCGTCTTTAAATGCATCATTGTCTAAATTTGTAAGACATCGAAAATTTATTGAGCGAACTTTCATTTTTGGTGTTTTCCAAACTATGTAGACCATAAACAAGATAATGGTCACTGATTAGGACTGGTAATACACCACATTCCTTTATTAGCTCTGGATGGGAGCTGAAAATTAGTTGCGCCAATTGGAATAAACCAAAACAAGAAATAATTGGGTTTGAGTTCATACTATCATCTTCAACAAAAACATCATAATTAAAGTCCCAAGTTGCAATAATTTCTTTACATTCACAGGAAGCCTTATTAATAATATCGCTTAGTTTATCAATAAATTCAACAGAGCTTGAAGGTGACCTATAAATAGAACTACTAAGCACAGGCTGTCTTTGTTTACACTTAATTTCAACCCATATGCACTCGACATCATCTGTTTCAAGATCCTCACGACGAGTGAAAGTTAAGTTGTTTTGGATGTATATGGCAACCCCACCACCATGCCGGTTCCTGTCTTTTCTGACAATGGAATAATTTGGTAATAAATAAATTGGTTTTATTCCTGGCCTCGATAGTGTGTCTGGGTTAGTGGCTGACGGAGATGGGTTGGATGCTGTTTTTGATGCAGGTGTGGGTAGTACTGGTTTGCCATCTGAAAACCCGTCGTTGTTATGCTAGTGAGTTTATTGTTATGCTAATGAGATCCATTCTATTTGTGCATTATGTATAAAAACCCATTGTTCTGTCCACTTGAGACCTAACACACTACTAACGGGAGCCTGCTGAAGCTTTTGCATATTTTCACGGCCAGCACAGTGATGTCTTCCAGGACAGATCCAGGCGTCAAGCGCATGTACAAGGAAGTAAAGGAGCAACAAATTAAGTGTCTCGGGCAGGAAATCATCCGCAATATCTGCCGCTAAATCGTCCACGATTTTCTCGATGTCTTCCCTGTAATGTTCTTGTTTGGAAGGGCTTGATCCAACGTATTTCTCAGTTAGCTGAGTGGTCATTATTTCCTGTAGGGATCTCCCAAGACTTCCTGTAATCTTGCCAATGCGCTGGACATGAGCCTCAGAATAATTCCCATGGTTGTGCTTCAGTGTGGCTATAAAAGAAAAAAATAGTTAATGAGGTTTTCCTTCCCCGATTCTAAAGACTTTGGACAAACGGCACAAATAAATAATGTATTAAAATTTAATATAAACCATGAATTTTAAAGTCACAAAAACCGTTTTTCAATACTTACTTTTGAACTCTCGATTTTCAAACTCATTTACTAAATCCAATGCCAAGTTGTTGCCTGCATTAGATTCATAAGATTGCAATACGTTCATTACCTGCCAATAACCGATGGCTTAGTATGAGGTACTTACTACTTAGTATGGCTTCTTGACCAAAAAGGGACGCATAACCTCCACAGTCGGATAAGAAATGGCCCATCATTTTCACGTTCTGCATCATTGTGGACCAGTTGAAACAGTCCATGCCACGCAAAATCCCGCTGGAACTAAGTCCGGCTTCTTTTTGGTCTTCTTCGTTGTTGCCTCGCACTTCCCTGAACAGTACCAGTCGTTCTCTAAACAAGGAAAAGGGGTTAAACATTCCGTTGGTTGCGACAAAATTGTATTTACTGTGTGAACATAACTAGGGTTACTTAACTAAATTGGGCCAATATTTCATACAACTGCTTAAGCACAAACATTGCTTCAGCGCAAAACAAACCTTCATCAGTAATACCAGCCACAACTCCGTGTGATGTATTTTTTTGGATTGGTTTTTCTAGCTATTGTTAGCTTAGCATACAAATCACATGGACTTCTGGCTCGTATATAACTTCATTTACTAAGGAAGGGTTTTGTGCTTCAGCAAATTTTGGTGCCGAAGCAGCTCTATGAAATTGGCACCAGCTGCAGCTTATACCTGGGGACTTCTTTAGCCATATGGACTCCCTTCGCGTTGTTGTCAGTCGTGATGCAATGAAGACATCGTCCAACCTAGGCTAGGGCCTCCTAGTCATATAGTCCAACACACTCAAGATGGTACCACATTGATCCGACACAGAGTTTTCCACTCGAACATTCAACATAAGTGGATCCATCCTTTATCCGCTTACAAGAGCAGAAAATGCTGAATTCCTCGCAGCATTCCCCGCACCACTAATCATCGTCTAGGTCTTGCTTTTTGGGATCTACACCCACGCATTTCATGTGGTACCATCTCTTCTTCTTGCATTTTTCTTGTCCGCTGCATTCAATCCACATTGAGTATTGGGCAGCTTTTTGGAGAGAAAGAAATAGCCAGGAAATTCAAATATTAGGGCCTATATATATACGCAAAACCCGACTATTACAGCTTTCCGGGAATATGTTCTTTCTTGGGTTTAACTCCAAAACAATAGTGGGCTCAGATTAGAATATGTTTATTTGCCTTACTATCAGTGGACGTACATATGCAGTAATCGGCAATTTTTTCGTCGTCAGTTGCGACTTCGTCATATTCGCAGACGTCATCTTCGCTGTCGCTGTCGCTGTCGCCGCCTTCGGCCGAATCTCTAACATTGATATCATCCACTTCTGGCCAAATGTTAGACACAACTTTCCTAGAAACATCTTCTATAAATGACCGTCGGTCATTCAAGGACGCGGATGGTTTTGGCCAGGATTTGTGGATGTCGGTCCGGGTGTTAATTTTCAGTGCGTCCATGGTGGCAACAATTACCACTGCCTCCGTTGAAACACGCAACAGATCCATTATTTTGTTATGAAACTGAAACTCGGGATTTCACACCATGGTGGCCGTACTTGTTCCTCGTTGTGAAGCACTCTCAGGGGAATAAAGCATGTTCATGTAGTCCTTTGTATACAAAAATGTACAAAAAAATCTCGCTTACCACCCGCCGACAGGTATATTAAATCCGATTGGATAAACACTTTTGGTAATAAAAACCACAACGACACAGCAATCTGAAATAAATTTTGTGCATTTTTATATTAAACAGTTTACCTGGAGCTCGATAACTTAAAGTCGGTGTGTACGTGCATTTTCAAAATTTCGATCGTTTTTCAGAACGATTTTTTAAGAAATATAATGCCCTGCAACAAATAGATTTTCTTGTTTGCATTAGCAGGCCTTATTAAAGTTTACAAAGTGGTTTTTATCATTGCGGTAATTGCGTGCTCCCGTGCAGAAAATTTCGCTATAAATAGTCATATAGTGAGATAACCAGCCTATTTATGATAATTTAGGTCTTTGACAGGCACGTACCGTATAGTATGCAAAAGCGCATGCGCACATAGGTCCTGCTGGCCGCTGGTCAAATAGAAAAGCGAGACGCTCCCGATTCAAAACTTGAAATTAATTAATTGATTACTTGCCGTGGGCCGATTTTTTCGTTCGATGTCTCATTGGAAACCTCATAACTAGTACGATGCTATAGAAAATTAACAATTCAATTTGAAAATCTATTTTCAGGGTGGCACACCCCAAAAGCACGCATACACCAACTTTAATCATTTAATCAAATATAAGTTTTGTTTATAGCATTGTTTAGGATACATTGTTCATAACAATGACACAAAAAAGGTGTCCGCCCGAACACCTACGTACCTGGAGAATGATGCATCTCTTGTCGAACTCCTGGGGCGTCGGCTCGAGGCCACAAAACCTGTCGAGTGGTGATGACGGCGACGATTGTACAAGTCTTGCCTCTACCATCCTCTCCATTGGTCTCCATTGCATATGATGGGATATGGGTTTCCATCATGTGTTAAAGGCACGTACTGGGATAACCGTGACATTATCCCAATTACCCCTTTGGCACTTGATGGGTTTTCGTTGATAACGCCGAGATTGATCTAAGACAGAGGTAAAACATAAAAAAGGACAACTATTAATTATTCCCACATGCGTTTTATAGAAATCATTTATCACTTTCAAGACAGGAAACATGCCACACTTTCAATCATTATCGTGTAAATATTTATTGAAAATCAAACCCACCAGTGCACTTTTTGACAAGATTCTTTTGTGTACTCATGCGCAATGGGTTCAGTTGCATTGACTTCCCGAATTGACTCCAGACCTGACAAGGATCCACGTGTGATTATGCGTGCAACGAGAATTTCTATTCTCCTTCGCAAAGGCCAGCCAATCCTCTGCCTGGGGAAGAAACACGCTCATTGGTATAGACTGTGCGTCTATTGTATTCATGCCGGCGTTGGTGTTTGGGATGTAGCTAGAGGAGAAAGGTTTTATCGCTGCGAAGGCGAGAGCCCACTGTAAGTAGCGGTTTTGGAAGATGGACGTATGGTGCCGCCTGTCAACAGACACTTGGACGTTGTCCCAGCAAAGTACGTATCCATATGGTCCATCTGCAACATCCAAACCAAAACTAATCAATGACATAACCCTTACAAAAAGTGTCCCATGGTAGTTTCCCATGGTAGTTTCCCATGGTAGGTTTCTCCCATGGTAGTTTCTCCCATGGTAGTTTCCCCCCTGGGATCCCCCCATGGGACTTCCCCCCATGGGGACTTCCCCCCATGGGGACTTCCCCCCATGGGGGACTTCCCCCCCATGGGGACTTCCCCCCCCCCATGGGGACTTCCCCCCATGGGGACTTCCTCCCCATGGGGACTTCCCCCCCATGGGGGACTTCCCCCCCATGGGGACTTCCCCCCCCATGGGGGACTTCCCCCCCCATGGGACTTTCCCCCCCCATGGGGACTTCCCCCCCCCCCATGGGGACTTCCCCCCCCATGGGGACTTCCCCCCCCCCATGGGGACTTCCCCCCCCCATGGGGACTTCCCCCCCCCATGGGGACTTCCCCCCCCCCCATGGGGACTTCCCCCCCCCATGGGGACTTCCCCCCCCCCCATGGGACTTCCCCCCCCCCCCATGGGGACTTCCCCCCCCCATGGGGACTTTCCCCCCCCATGGGGACTTCCCCCCCCCCATGGGGACTTCCCCCCCCATGGGGACTTCCCCCCCCCATGGGGACTTCCCCCCCCATGGGGACTTCCCCCCCCATGGGGACTTCCCCCCCCCCATGGGGACTTCCCCCCCATGGGGACTTCCCCCCCCCCATGGGGACTTCCCCCCCCCCATGGGGACTTCCCCCCCCATGGGACTTCCCCCCCCCCATGGGGACTCCCCCCCCCCATGGGGACTTATCCCCCCCCATGGGACT
>JAZGUH010000435.1:0-101415 GCA_037893225.1 Hippasteria phrygiana
GGTAATTTTAATAGTCGAAGAAGGCCGGGGGGTGGGGGGGAATAAAGTATCCAGACACCAAAAATGCATAATGCATAAAGCACTCCAAATAGTATTTAGTAAGAAGGAAAGCTAAAACTTTAATCATTTTTATTCATTTTAAAATATAAATGTTAAGTGGCTATTTAATTTTTGTTATTTTTTAAATACTGTATTTTTAAAATCTTTAACATTTATTAAGGAAAGAGTTCCATATTCGGACATCACTTATTCTTTGAAAATACTTTGACTTTTTCTGTCATGGCCCATAGACTTTGTGCACGAGGTACCTATAAAAATTATAAGCATGCTATAAGTGATATAAGTTCCGGATATGGAACTCTTTCCCACTAAACACCAACTCTCACTAGTCTCGCAGTTTGTGTGTGTTTCAATCTGTCACTTGATAGGTTTTGATATATATATAGCACGTATGTTGACGTATATTGCGGGTGTATCAGTTTAGTTTATTCATATGGTGGTACGCTGCACTCGCATAGTTTAAGCTGTTGCCCGGATCGGGTCTTTTGTGGCTTCAGCTTTGAATTTGGCCATTGACAGGCTACGGTGAACATGGTGAAGAGCCCAGTGTTCGATTTAGACGGGTGCACGCATGCACTGGTGCATGTACTTTTTCCTCTGTGCACGTAAACCTCTGATACAACGTGCACGCTGTGCATGTACCTTTTTAGGCCTGTACGTACGTACCTGCTGGTATATTTCCCCATGTTGAACAACGTATCAACGCGCACCCGATTTATTGCACGCAACGATCGACATGATGTGTGCGTGCCTGCATATTACCATCGTTGTAGTCTCGGTCAAGTACAAACAACCGCAACCGATCTGCTACCATATTATTCCCAATGTACAATGTACGTACCCGCAGCTAACATTGACTTGAGAAAAGACTTGTTACCCGGCCCCCGCGACCTGGGGTTAGAGCAATTGATCAATAAAGCCAACCTCAAAAGCGCATCTGCGCATGCGTGTTGCTTTGTTGGTAGTCTTGGTCAAGTGCAAGCAACCGCACTGAATGCCACCGTCTTATTCCCAGTGTACAATGCATGTACACGCATCTAACACGAAGCGAAAGTCGTCTTGAGAAACGACAATGCGTGCGGCACATGCATTGTGCACAAGACATGCAAGACAATGTTTTTGACAGCTCACGGGTGATTTGGGCGTCCATGGTATAATCTATCAGCTGTTACTATAAATCAACAGTGTCAAAATAGAAACAAACGCTCGTCTTTAGTGCCGCAAGGAAGCCAACTGAAGGTAAATGTCGTAGTACTCCAACTACTCAACAAGTGAAGCCTTGTCTGAGTTGTCATCAACCCGGCCCCCGATCCTTCCTGCCCCGATTGCCGGCGCGGCCTCGGCCCCCAGGCCCCGGCCCGATTCGCGATCTCTCGGTGGCCGGCCCTGATATTAAATTTTAGCGGAACCGAGCTCAGTCCCGGCGGGTCCGATCCCGGTGGGCCCGATCTCATGATGCTGTACACGTGGTGATTTCCATCAAAAGAAAAAATTATTCCTCCGTTCTTCCGGTTAGGAAAAAAGTGACGTCATCACGATAATATCGTAATATTTTGGGCCGATTTTTCGGTATCAAAATATCGAACAGTCTTCCGTGGAACATGATACTACAGTAGTAACGTAACTTCGGCTTCGGCTTCGTCTTCTCGCGATCGTGTCAGAGATTGCTAATTACCACTGATGAAATAAACAAACAGCGAATACAATTGTACAAAAACACATTTTATTTACAAAGCAAAACAATACCCTTAACAGCACTATACATGTAATAGCTACATTTGAAAATTTGTAGGAATACACATTTTAAAACAACAAACCTATTGTTCTTTTGGGTTATGACTTGTGTGCACACTATTTTGTGCATGTAAAATTTATTTTGTGCATGTAACTTTTTGGGTCTACATGCACCAGTGCATGCGATTTTTTTTTTCTAAATCGACCCCTGGAAGAGCCGTAGCCATTGATAATAATGTCTGTGAGATAGTCTTACATCGGGATGCTACTAGGCGTGTTGCCAAAATACTGCACAAATGCTATAACAACACGAAGTCACGAACCATTAAAAATGTCTCTTATCAGGGTTTTCTGTCAGATGCACCCCATAAATATATGTGCACAAGAAGTATCCCAAGATACACATTATAAAATCAGGCGTGCAAAGGTTTTTAAAATTAATATTGATTGATTTCTTTGATAACATTGTCAGGTAAAGTCGGAAGTAGATAGTATCAATTCTTGGCATATTTATATAGTGATTGGTATCGATATGATTAAAAGCTATTGAATTATGCACTATTCGAAAATAACCGAGATCGCTGGTTCAGGTAAGCAGTTGCTGCTACAGAATCGAAGCACAGCCCACACCGGGTTTGAACTCGTGAATCCGACAAAAAAAACCTTTGCACACTATACTAGTAATCACCAGAAAAGTTTAAGTTGGTCGTTAGCTTCACTTCCATGGGATTCGCATTCTTGTAAAAAAAAACCCGCTTCCAAAGATCTTCTGAAAACTATGACAACAACAGAGGAAATCAACGAATATCACTGCTTGTAAAAGGCTACTATGCAAATCAATTACGCAACACCATTATGCCTATTCAAACGCAAATAAGCACCTCATTGCTTAAAAAAGAAACTGATCCGACGTCACTTGTACAACACAAAGGGTAAACTGTAGATCAGCACAATGAGCAAAACTAAGTTGGCGGAGGAAACATACGTGATAGGGTAGCTGGCTCCATTTTGGCCTAGGAGGGTTAATAAAAGCAATTTTGTCTTGTATTGAAAGTCAGCAGTCAGCACCTAAGTCAAGTGTTAACATTCTTGTGTCTTGTCACACCTGAACTTCTTAAAAGAACATATGACCAAAGGAATGACATACATCTCAAGGGTAATATTGAAGCAGGACTTTTGAAATGCGAATATAAGAATACTTGTGATTTTCTGTCATAATTTACAGGAACTAGATCGAGGAGAGGTATGGGGAGAATGCACATACAGAGGTGAGCCAACGCGTGTTAGTGTTTAATCAATAGTGTTAAATAGTGTTGTCAAAGCTCATTGGGTTAGCTAGCACCCCATCTACTTCCTTTTTAGTAGCCTTTTTTTGACATTTTGTGGTCTTTTCTCAAAAACTTCCATTAACCCCTAACCCCTTGGGTAACTTTACTAGAAAGTATCCTGAATCCGCCAAAATCCACCTATTTTGTCATGCACAAAA
The DNA here is from genome assembly GCA_037893225.1 of Hippasteria phrygiana. Lineage (NCBI taxonomy): Eukaryota > Metazoa > Echinodermata > Asteroidea > Valvatida > Goniasteridae > Hippasteria > Hippasteria phrygiana. Next base: position 3,281 of record JAZGUH010000435.1, read on the forward strand.
AGGTGGTTTTGGTGACTGCTCAATATGGAGGTATCCTGAATCCATCAAAATCCTGCAGTACCGCTAGGCGTACAATTTTCAATCCATCAAAATCCCCCGTTTTCAACATGGAGGTATCCTGAATCCGCCGGAATCCTCCAAAACAGGGTTTGGATTTTGATGGATTTAGGTAGGTTAGGGTTAAAAATGCCAAAGCAAGACAAAAAATTCCTTCCAGATGATCCATTGCATGATTTTACTTAATTTAGGGTTTTTCAGTAAAAGCCAAGTTGATAAAAAAGGGGCAGCCATCATAGAAATATTGTAGGATCTTAAAGGGGGGGGGGGGGAGGGTTGGCACCACCATTTTTGAAAATGGCATGACGCTGGACATGTTTTACATTTAAGTACACTGAATAAAGGCTAATACATTGTAATTTAATTTCTTATTTTATTCACATACAACAGGATACAAGCGAGAAGGTTTAGAGGTTCCCATCGGAGCCTGTTGGAAGAAAGAATGGGAGTTGATCCGCAAGGCCGACGAAGAGGACTTCTGCCAGTTCACGCCCAAGCCAGAACACTTCCATGTGGCCCCTACGCATGCCCCCATGCCCCCACTCCTGGAGGCCATGGTGGTAAAACAGTGGCAAGACAGGGGGATCAAAGTGGCCGACCACGATCCTGCATTGCCTGGAGCTCAAGATCGCGAAAACTTACCGGCACAGGGCTTATCAGATTGCTGGCCAGAAACTTATAGGCAAATACTGACGGAAATAACCGGACTACACAAAAACTTGCAGATGTGTTGTCATTGGAGAGTCCATGGCCTTATACAGTTGTGCTTCAGAATACAATGTACATCAACGAAGAACTTTATATGCTAAGGCCATTTAAAACATTTCGTCGTGTGCCCGGCAGAAGGACGTAAGCGCGTTTTGACGCGTAATTACACTTTCCGAGAAAATCTACTTGAACCCTAACCTACCTAAATCCATAAAAATCCAAACCCTGTTTTGGAGGATTTCGGCGGATTCAGGATACCTCCATATTGAAAACTGGGGGATTTTGATTGATTGAGGATTGTAAGCCTAGCGGTACTGCAGGATTTTGATGAATTCAGGATACCTCCATATTGAGCAGTCACAAAAACCAACTTTTTGTGCATGACAAAATAGGTGGATTTTGGCAGATTCAGGATACTTTCTAGTCAAGTTTAATACCCAAGGGGTTAGGGTGTGTTAGGATTTCTAAATTAAGAATCGCAAAAGGCTGAATTTTTGTCAGAAGAAATCTATTAATAATTCCAATAATGCTGTGCAGTTTTAAATATAATTATAACTTAATTTTAAATTTATTTACATATTTATGCTAACGACCTTTTGCCGGGGAGTCCTTCTGCCCTAAACGTGTGCCTTAGTGGCATGTGAAATGCCAACGACCTTTTGCCGGGAACAAACTTTGCTCCAAGCGCGCTTACATCCCACTGAAGTGGAGAGGTGAACGCACTTGTGTCATGTTTTGTTAGACTGGTATTAAACGCTAACGTCCTTTTGCCGGAAAAAAAAAATGCAAAACCTCCTTCCGTCCTTTTCATTCTGTTAATTACGTCAGAATGATGTCACCCCTTGAAACGAAATGTATATCAAAATGTGACCTTTTGACCCATTTTTCGTCCTTACGACCTTCTGCCAGGCAAACGACGATTTGTAGTTTTCTGTTTTCTTTTCACAGGTGTGAATCCTTGGGGGGGTGGGTGGGGGTGTGGGTGGGTGGGTGGGGGATGGAGGAGGGTATGGGGGGGGGGGGGGGTGATGGTGATGGGGATATACCAGGTATACCCAGCAAGATATGGGACCAAGGGGTAAACCCCCAATACCCTATATACACACTCCAGACTATTGTCACATAAAACATCCCCCCTGATATCTGAAAATAATTCCTGAGATTTCGGGAACACGATGACCAAAACAAAAGAGGGGTTCCCTCTGTCCCATATCTTGCTTCAAATGGATGGGGAGAATACACCCCACCCTCCCCCCCCCCCCCCCCCCCCCCCCCTGATATTTAAAAAAAATGTGAATTTGTTTCCACAATTTAGCTGAACTCATTGGTTTTGTACACGATTTTCAAACGGGGACCTTTCTCAACCGGGGACCCTATTGTCCTCCATTGTTATAAAAGGTCCCCTTATTGAATGCAAAAACACACACAACCATGTGCGTTTTCCTAAACTTATGGGGACCATGAATTGAACCCTTCTTTTGTTCCCTTTGTTTGTACTTTCCGACAGCTCAAGTCCTCGGTGTCATTGTTATCCCTAATCCCCCATTGTCCCAAGTGCTCTCTTGTATAGCCTAACCCACTCGTGTAAATACCGGCAAAAATATATTTGGGATCTATATCTACTTTTCATAACTGTTCTGCAATTTTGACCCCCCCCCCCATCTCTAAACTTTGGATGTGACTAAAGTGTAGGGCTCAAGATCATCAGATAATACTATGGAAGTAGGAAACATTAGACGTAGCAGTTCATGCACTTTTACTTGTTATTAATTTGAGAATAAAGTGTCGTTGCAAAAAATGAAATTCAGTATTATGATGAGAACTTTCTGATAGAGGGCGCAATTGCTGGATTGAGATTGTTGGAGTCCTTGACGTCGTTATGTAGCATGGCATAGTATATGTTCACAGCTGGATTGAGGTGCCAGACTAAATACTTGCAACACGTGCAACTATACGACATTATACATGTACGCGCAAGTTGGTGCAACGGAATCAAAAATATAAGCGGACGGACTCCTTGCAATCGTGAAGATGGCCGAAGAAAAGAAGAAATTTAAAGGAAATAGAAAGAGTCAGTTGGTTGAAAAGACGGTAAGTAGGCCGTGGGCTGGACCACTGTCATTTTAAACATCTGGACAAAGCTGAATTATGATTTCAACGGGCAATAGGTATTTGCGGAACTTGCGGAACTCTGCGGAACTTTGCAGAACAGGGAAGATTAGACCGAATAAATTCAAAATATCGACTTCAAAGACAGAATAACGTTCAAACTTCACTAATAAGTACTTAAATCTTCATGCATTTTTCTTGAATTAAAGAAATTTCAACATTTAACGTTAAAACACTTCTGCAACGCTGGTCGTGACAATAATCTTTATTATGTGCAGAACACATGCTGTAAAGGGATATATCATTTACAAATCAAGTGTTCAGATACTGCCATGTGGGTTTGCACGAGTCCCTATTCCTAAGGCTGTGGGGAGGGGGAATGTTTGCTGTTGCGGAACCAACATTAAAAATGATCGCAATGATGCAATTTTACCACGGACAAGGGTCTTATATCCTCATTAACTCCTCTCAGTATTTTCTCGGGAAAATTCAGTCGGGAAGGCATTTAATTATAAATTAAGAGTTCCGCGTTTTAACAAGTCAGGGTTTTGAGTGGGTTTTTCTGCGTGCGTTATAATGTACGGCCGCATAACCTGTCGTCCAAGGCTGGGGAGGGGGTAGCCCTATACTTACTTCCAAAAATGTAAGGCTCTCCATTAGCCTTTCAACGCTAGGCTTTTTTGGACCCCGTAACTCAATGGGATTTGCAATACGCTCTTGTTAGATCAGTTACAATGTTCTAGAATTCCACTTTCCCAAACGTTAATCTCCCCAGAAGGTTATCCAATCCCTCCTACAGATCTTTGAGACTTTTGCGGCACATTTGCGGAACATTGAAACGGACAATTTATTGAGAAATCAGAGTTTTTACTCACCAACCGACGTATTCAGCCGAGATGAACATGGCGTCGCACAGCTGACTAATACAGTCCACCAGACTGCGCATGCGCGTGGAGTTTTTAAAGAGATTTTAACAAATCAAATTATATTGACGACTTTTCCCAAATAGGCACAACCCCTAGCTGCAGTGGCTTTAAATATAGTGATATTTGGCATTTTGTCTGATGTTGTTTTTGTCCAATGCGAGCTTTTATTTTATGCAAATCAGAAAAAAACAGAATCTGGATCGATGGTCATTATTTTGTTCACGTTGTTCATTTGAAAACCGAAGGAATGTTCAAACACACACAACACTGTGTAAAGCGCGTCATGCACACATCACTGTTGCGCGATGTAGACAAGATGCCCCCCCCTTCAAAAAATGGTCGAGCCCCAAATCTCTTCAAAAACTCCACGCGCATGCGCAGTCTGGTGGACTGTATTTATATATGTTCATCTCGGCTGAATACGTCGGTTGGTGAGTAGAAAACTCTGATTTCTCAATAAATTGTCCGTTTCAATGTTCCGCAAATGTGCCGCAAAAGTCTCAAAGATCTGTAGGAGGGATTGGATAACCTTCTGGGGAGATTAACGTTTGGGAAAGTGGAATTCTAGAACATTGTAACTGATCTAACAAGAGCGTATTGCAAATCCCATTGAGTTATGGGGTCCAAAAAAGCCTAGCGTTGTAAGGCTAACGGAGAGCCTTACATTTTTGGAAGTACATTGTACCCTATACTATGCCCCGCCACACGAGTAGACTCGCGCTCTGGGCCATACTGCGCTGCGTGCAAAAAGTTGGCGATTTGTTTGGTTTTTTAAATGGAAATCATTCGGCCTTAAACTCGGCATATAGGTTCACTTACCCAAGCATCTTAATATTTCACCATAATTAGGACTTTTACATGGTTCTGTCTGTATAATTTGTCTCTGAATGTCCAACATGAACTGTTTACACTTCCCAGCCGTGAAGACCAATTCAATATGGCGGAATCATGTCTGCGCAGGCGCACACAGCTCATTGCACCAAAAAACCAGACGGTTGTTTTATGAAATACCATTAACTGGTGCATGGACATCCATATCCAATGTCATAAAACAACCGTCTGGTTTTTTGGTGCGATGAGCTGTGTGATTTCCATTTAAAAAACCCAAAAAATCGCCAACTTTTTGCACGCAGCGCAGTATGGCCCAGAGCGTGAGTCTACTCGTGTGGCGGGGCATAGTATAGGGCTAGGGAGGGGGCATGTTTGCCGCTGCGGAACCAACATTAAAAATGATTGCAATGATGCAATTTTACCACAGACAAGTGTCTTATATCCTTAATAACACCTGAGTATTTTCTCAGGAAAATTCAGTCGGGAAGGCATTTATTTATAAGAGTTCCGCGTTTTACCAAGTAAGGTTTTGAGTGGGATTTTCTGCGTGCGTTATAATGCACGGTCGCATACTGTACACGGTACAAATTACAATCGTCCAAGGCTGGGGAGCGGGCATGTTTGCCGCTGCGGAACCAACATTAAAATTGATCGCAATGATGTAATTTTACCACGGACAAGTGTCTTAAATCCTCAATAACTCCTCTCAGTATTTTCTCGGGAAAATTCAGTCGGAAAGGCATTTAATTATAAGAGTTCCGCGTTTTACCCATGCAGGTTTTTCAGTGGAATTTGCTGCATGGGTTATAATGCACAGCCGCATACCTTGTCGTCCAAGGCTGGGGAGGGGGGATGTTTGCCGCTGCGGAACCAACATTAAAAATGATTGCAATGATGTAATTTTACCACAGACAAGTGTCTTATATCCTCAATAACTCTTCTCAGTATTTTCTCGGTAAAATTCAGTCGAGAAGGCATTTATTTATAAGAGTTCCGCAGAAAATCCCACTCAAAAACATCATTGTAATCAGTTTTAATGTACGTTCCGCAGCGGTAAACATGACCCCTCTGCCAGCCTTGGACGACATGGTATGCGGCAGCAAATTCCGCTGAAAAACCTGACTGGGTAAATCGTGGAACTCTTATAATTACAATTTACATGCCTTCCTGAATGAATTTTCCCGAGAAAAAAATCAGAGAAGTTATTAAGGATATAAGACACTTGTACTTGTTAAAATTACATCATTGCGATCATTTTTAATGTTCGTTCTGCAGCGGCAAACATGCCCCCGGCCTCTCGCATTGAGGAATAGGACCCGTATTTCCCTACATGGCTGTATCTGAACACTTGGTTTGTAAATGATATATCCCTTTACAGCATGTGTTCCGCACGTAATATAGATTATTGGCAGGACCAGAGTTCTGCAGGGAACAAAATGCTTTAAATGTTGAAATTTCTTTAATCCAAGGGAAAATGCATGACGATTTCAGTACTTATTAGTGAGGTTTGAACGTTATTCTGTCTTTGAAGTCGATATTTTGAATGTATTCCGTCTAATCTTTCTTGTTCTGCAGAGTTCCGCAGAGTTCCGTACGTGCAAGTTCCGCAAAATACCCACACCCTTTCAACGGACAGGAGTCTGCACGCCCAGTCTTGCTTAAGTTGCAAATTGGTCATACTAATCACCGTCAACACGCACAAACACCGTCAACACACCGTCAACACACCTCCAAAACACATTCTAAATTAACAAAAGAGGCATAGAAATGTAATGCCTAGGCTAAATTGGAATTTCTGTCAGTTAAAAGTCGCATTTCATTTATGAAAATGTAATTTTTCATGCTAAAATTGTTTCTATAAGCAGCACGGCCCGTTGGCCGCCATCTTGCCTTCGCACACGCTGTGCGCCCGCTGACATGGCCGAGTGATGCACGGCTGCCGATTTCGGAGCTGCCTGGAGAGGTCCATTTTCTTGAAGAAAGAAATCGCATTTTCAGACTTTTAACCTCCCATTTTTAAGCCCAAATCTTGTGTTGACCCATACTTTACGGTTTTGTACCGAATTTGTCAGTTAAGAATGTGTTTTGGAGGTGTTGACGGTGTTTTGCGTGTTGACGGTGATTAGTATGACCGCTTAAGTTGCTTTACAGTCACTTCGCCCCAAAACCACTTCGCCCTCAACCACTTCGCCCAAACGCCACTTCGCCCAAACGCCACTTCGCCCAAACGCCACTTCGCCCAAACGCCACTTCGCCCAAACGCCACTTCGCCCAAACGCCACTTCGCCCAAACGCCACTTCGCCCAAACGCCACTTCGCCCAAACGCCACTTCGCCCAAACGCCACTTCGCCCAAACGCCACTTCGCCCAAACGCCACTTCGCCCAAACGCCACTTCGCCCAAACGCCACTTCGCCCAAACGCCACTTCGCCCAAACGCCACTTCGCCCAAACGCCACTTCGCCCAAACGCCACTTCGCCCAAACGCCACTTCGCCCAAACGCCACTTCGCCCAAACGCCACTTCGCCCAAACGCCACTTCGCCCAAACGCCACTTCGCCCAAACGCCACTTCGCCCAAACGCCACTTCGCCCAAACGCCACTTCGCCCAAACGCCACTTCGCCCAAACGCCACTTCGCCCAAACGCCACTTCGCCCAAACGCCACTTCGCCCAAAAGCCACTTCGCCCAAAAGCCACTTCGCCCAAAAGCCACTTCGCCCAAAAGCCACTTCGCCCAAAAGCCACTTCGCCCAAAAGCCACTTCGCCCAAAAGCCACTTCGCCCAAAAGCCACTTCGCCCAAAAGCCACTTCGCCCAAAAGCCACTTCGCCCAAAAGCCACTTCGCCCAAAAGCCACTTCGCCCAAAAGCCACTTCGCCCAAAAGCCACTTCGCCCAAAAGCCACTTCGCCCAAAAGCCACTTCGCCCAAAAACCACTTCGCCCAAAAACCACTTCGCCCAAAAACCACTTCGCCCAAAAACCACTTCGCCCAAAAACCACTTCGCCCATGCCTGATCCGTATGCCCTATTTTCATTTCATTAGTTCGTTACATCATGGAGGTGTTTTAGTCCTCCATGCCATGGTTACAATTACATACATCATCCTTTATCAGTTAAGATGTTACATTATAAATGTTTGTAAAAATTACATTATATAAATTTTACGCAATTTTTATAAAAACCTCTGGAAATATATCAATTTTAAAAATCGTAAAAATTTGAATGACTACTTGATAAAACAAATTTCCCATAAACTAATAAGAAAAGAAAAGCATGGTCACAAAACTCAATATAAGAACGCAAATAAAGTCTTGAATGCACCATCAAAACTATAAAATAGAATGTCCCTAAACGAAGACGAACATTAGGAACAAAATCTTGGGTGCTTAAAAATTGAAACTGAATGCTCGGCCAAACACAAAAAGTGAAAAAGAAACCTTAAGGTCGGGAATCCATGTGTCCGTATTGCGATCATATCCGCAATGCGTATTGCGTTATCCGTTTCGCGTGATCCATTGCTTTCCGTGTAATTTCATTTTTACGCATAATGCAATACGGACACGTGGATTCCCGGTCTAACCACGCGAATCTGAATGACCAAATAACGAAAACGGCAAATTGCCCGCCAGGAAAACCTATATTACAAACACGACATTAATATAATTTACACACATACACATGTACAAGTACATTACCCACACAAATAAATTAAATCTGCATATATACAATAAGGTTTTAACGTATTGTCGTAATTCCTGCTTTACCGTACGGGAAGGGCGAAAAAAAAACACCGCGAAAAAGAACTATTAAGTTGGGCAAAACAGTCATTTTGTACTTTCGAAAAACACGGATAGGCCCTATCCTTTTTTGGCTTAAAACTCTTCCAGGGCAGTGGCGGTGTCATTTTTCTCTAAACCCTTAAGTTACATGCATGCAATAAACCTCAATGCATTGTAGCTTGAAAATTCCAGCCCTAGGCTCATAGACCATATCGCAAATACCGCCTGGTGGAGATGTCACAATGGTCACAAGGGATTGTGGGAAGAAAATGGAAGCAATTTTGGTGCGCGTTTCTTTTCCACGTCCTGTGATGTCTCATCCAGGCGGTATTTGCGATAAGGTCTATTGGGAGATTCGCCATTTAGAGCTGGAACTAAGACATCCCTTAAATAAGGTTCGCAGCGGTATTGGTTTTGAGCACCGATATTTTCCGTTTCCATTAATCATGCCTGAATATATCAACCAAACACTCGCCTTACCGGCAGAGTAGTAAATCATGCAGCGATTGATGCCCTCAAAATAAGAATACGATCAAGTTAAACCAGAAAAAAAGATGAATTTTTCATGCAACCCGGAGCATGCACAAACAAGCTGTGTACAAAGTAATGGTATCGGATTTTTGAACATAAACGATGGTTTGCGATCGATTATCGGCCAGCGGCACTGCGCGCGCCTCGGGGCTCGATATGCAACGGCTGTTTGCTGATCGCTGTCAGTTCTTCAGCAAACAGCTGTTGTACATCAAGCCCCGAGGCGCGCGCAGTGCCGCTGGTAGTCTTTGTTCAAGACGTTGTTACATACGCGATAACCGGCCGCCGCGACTCGAGACAACTCGACCGTTGAGACAACTCGACCGTCTTTTTGCATCAAATGGGAAGACAAGTCGTCCGTGGAGACAAGTCTTCCGTTGAGACAAGTCGTCCGTTGAATTGAAGTCGACTCGGAGGTAGGGAATCGCTGGGGTTTCTCGGCAGGGATTCGCGTCCAGCCTCAAAGCAAACATGAGCCTGAAGTTTCACCAGTGGAGAAAACCCGCAGGAGATCTAGAGTGCGTCTCAGTATCTTTGTGAACTGTGTGACAATTGAATCACCAGAGTACGACAATCTCCGTTTTCCCCGGCCGTAAAGACTAGGGCCTCGTGAGCTATTTGTTTTATTATTATCATGGCCTTTTTTATTTTATTTAAATCAAATCACCCAACAAGGTCTCCCCGGCACCATTATAATATATCATATTCAGCCCCGATAAGATTTTTTGTTTATTATATTTCCATCATTCCGGAACTTTTTAGTTCATTCCCCTCGGCCCTACCAAACAATCTAAATAGCATGGACCTGTACCTTTATCTTCATACTGACACTCGGGCGGCAGTAGTCAGGGGGTTAGATCTATGCCTAATGCATTTATTTATGTAATTTGCAAACTACATAATGCGCGCTGCAATCATCGGGCTAAGCAGGTGCGTGCGCACAACACGGCTTCTATGAAATTCCCAAGACATTGTTACTGGCGGTTTGTGGCTTAATAGTTTGTCGTGATAACGCCCTCTCGCGGCGGCCAGTTATCGTGTATATACGTAACAACGTATGCCGCTGGCCGATAATCGCTCGCAAACCATCGTTCATGTTCAAAAATCCGCTACCATTGTTTTGTACACAGCTTGTTTGTGCATGCTCCGGGTTGCACAAAAAAATTCATCCTTTTTTTCGGGTTTAACTTGATCGTATTCTCATTTTGAGGGCATCAATCGCTGCATGATTTACTACTCTGCCGGTAAGGTGAGTGTTTGGTTGATATATTCAGGGAAAGGGAAGATATCGGCACTCAAACACAATACTGCTATGAACCCTATTAGGAGGTCTTCCAGCTCTAAACGGCGAATCTCACATGTCATGAGCCTAGAGCTGGAATTTTCAAGCTACTCCCAACTCTCTTCCACTGCGTATCTGCGAATCCTTGTATCCACCTAGAGAGAACCTGCTTTGGACTTTGACATATATCCACATCCACGTAGCCTCTCTGGTAAACGGCGACCTGCCTCGACTGCGTATCCACTGATTTTAAGGGTGTACTTTCGGGAGGCGGGGTACGTACATTGTACTTCCAGAACTGTAAGGTTTCACAAACCTTACACTACAGAGAGACACATATAAACTGCTGTGGAAGAAATTTTTGAATTTTTTGCAAGAGCCCTAACTCTCGTCACGAAATTTTCTGCCCCAACATTTCATATGCATTATCTTGACATGGCCATGTACCCATAGGCTAGGTTCAATTTCTTGAAATGTCACTCAAAATGGTGACATTTAACAAAAATATCGCCTACCAAGACCACAGGTTTCACCACTCCAGAGTTTGAACTCCATTTGTTGTCAAGAGGGCACCTTAACTCCACTCATCAAATTTGAAATTCCCAAGATTCATCCAGTAAAATTCCCAAGAGTTCCCAAGGCAATGGAAAACACTGTACAAATGCATTTAACATGTGCTGAAATAGGCAGTTTGCGCATGTGCAATCCATATTTTTCCACCAAAATCCCAAGGAGTGGCCACCGGTCAATGGTGTTAATAAGGCGTTCTCTGTCGACAACAAACGATATCAAACTCTGGAGTGGTGAAACCTGTGTGGTCTTGGTAAGTGATATTTTTGTAAAATTTCACCATTTTGAGTGACATTTCAAAAAAATTGAACCTAACCTATGGGTACATGGCCATGTCAAGATAATGCATATGAAATGTTGGGACAGACAATTTTGTGACGAGAGTTTGGGCTCCTGCAAAAAAATTGAAAAATTTCTCCCACAGCAGTGTCTAAGGTTTGTGAAAACCTTACATTTCTGGAAGTAGTAGCGGGGTGTTTTGCAATTACAGTCGACTCTCGGTAATAAGAGCTCGGTTAAGACGAGAACCCGGTTAAGACGAGAATTTTCGTTGGTCCCGACCGAATTGTGCACATTCTTATGGGAGAAAATTCCATTAATACGAGCTATGTCATGTCTGTTTACGCAAGAACTCGGCTAAGACGAGCATTTTTTGCGGCCCGATTGAGCGCAAATGCATGTATTGTTATCTATTTTCCACGAACATTTTGGAAAACAACCTGTCAATCAGCGAATCCATTCAATTTGATAAGTAATTGTAATGTTCGTTAATTCTGCAGTGCGGTTTTCACTCCGCGTACACATACACATCACCTGTTTGTGTCTCTGCGGTTTTCACTCCATGTAGACATCAGCTGTTTGTGTCTCGAACGTGCCGCTAGAGGGGGCTATTAAAAGGTGGACAATGGGCGATTGCGGTTCCCGTGCCGCTATTGAGGGGTTTCTTTATATGGCGGCTTTCATGCCGCCGGAACGCGTAAACTGTGAAAGCAGTAGCCTGCACTTGCTTTCGTTCCCCTTCCAGCCAGCAGGAAAAAAAATAACCCAACCATGCCAAGGCAATCATGAAAAGCAAAATGTTTGGCGCCCTCTTTTGTTCAGTTATATCAATCCCGTTTGTAACTCAAAATATTTAATTTACCCCCAGGATTATCAATTAATTTTAGAGCTTTTTAATCCCCAATAGTCGTACCCCAACATTTCAAATTTTACCGTAAAAAATAGTCATTAATGAAGACCCCCCACGATCGAGAAACGCCCTCTGTTGTCCAAAAAAAAATGCACTGGTTTCCTCCCTTTTGTGCCTTATGCTAGTTTCCGTGATGGTTACCAACTAACAAGAGCCCGGTGGAAATACTTACGTGCGTGTAGCTAATAATGCAGTGGTTTGCAGTGATCTTGGCAGCTCAAATCGCCCGGTCAGCGAACTCCAGAGGTTTTGTTCTTGTGCTCCGGTGTTGTTTTAATAAATATTACTGCTTGTTTTATTAAAAATCAGCTTGCAACATTTTCATACATGTAACCAATATAAAGCAATACAATGTTATCGACGCGATGTGCATTGCGTTTACATCGTGTTTGGGGCCTATCCACGCATCACATTTATACAAAATAAAGGGAAAAACCTGCAGCCCGGATAGGACGAGAGCCCGGATAATACGAGATATTTGCGTAAGTCCCGAGGACCTCGTATTAACGAGAGTCGACTGTACTGCATTTTGTCATTATTTGGCACCATGATTTCCCTCAAAAATCAAAATCCTCCCCTCTCCCACAAAATAGATAGGCCTGAGGGAGTTTCACATTCTGCGGCCATCGTACTGAGATGTGCACTATGTCTTGAATATATATGCAGGTGAGGGAAGCTGCGGCCGCCTTGCTTGCGTTCCACAAGAAGAGGAAAGAGGTCTCCAACAAGGAGCTTCTCTTCAGTGAATCCAGCAAGATTAAGCTCATCATCGCCCTCTGGAAGATCACCGGCAAGAAGGCGAAGACCTATCAAATGTAAGATTTTAGCAGGAATGTCCGTAGCTTTGAAATTTGCTTTAATTCTATCGGGTTTTTGCCAAGATGTGTCCTCATTCAGTGATCACAGTGCTACCCCCTTGGTGGGTTGTGTTGTATAATTGCGGTCTCTAATCCCTAGGCAGAGCTGCTAACCAGTACGGATTTTCTGTATTTGGTATGGAAATTCAAGTATGAATTTTTCTTTATAAATACAAATTTTGTGAAATCCGATCATAATCCTGTTTTGTCATACATATTATACTGTGCATGTACTGGCTTATTATTGCAATCCCAACCGAACAGATGCAACTTTAGCTTTGAACATAAAAAATAACCCAGTGTGTGGGTTCATTAAACCATGGAGGTATTAAATACCTCCATGATTAAACTCACTAGGCACACGGCATGCACACATGCATTTGCTCAGGAAAAAAAAATTATTTTCAGGTAAAGTTAAAATTTCTTGAAAAATATGGATTTTCTGAGCAAATTACTGATTTTTTTTTGCTTTCTGAATACTGAAATGAGTTTGAAAAGGTTGGCACAGTGTGACATCATTTCTTCACAGGTCCATTCTCATGTACAGCCTGTTTATCTTTTTTATTATTTTGTTTTAATACAGAAATGTCCCTCATGCTTTGCGGACACCAGAGACGGAGGTTTGTTTGTTCACCAAGGACATTGACAGACAGGACACTGAGGCCACTGCGCGACACTACCAGGAGCTGCTAGAAAGTAACGGAGTCACTGAGGTTAATGAGGTAGGTCATATGCACAGATGTAAAGGTCAGAGGTTAATATGACAGGTCATACAGTGAAAGAGGATCTCGGTGATCTATAATGAAAGCAATATCATCCACTCACTCTGACAAAAAGGCTTTGAAAACCAAACAAGGAAAATGATGTTGGCAATTGGGCTAAGGTGCTAGAATAAAAATCTGTCTTTAACCCTAACCCTGCCAGACGCAGCACAGTGCATCTGTGGTGACAGCTTGACCTTGCTGCACTCTGCACACAAGTCAATGTGACAAAGTATGCAATCTGATGCGTCTGGCAGGGTTTCTAGCCAAAATACCCTGGAGGGTTAGGGTTAATTTGTCAGAAATGTTTTGACTGCTCAGTAGTTTTAGATCTAAGCTGAGCCTGCCACTTCAGCACTTCTGGATTCAAAGCAGCCAGCACACCTTGTCATGCTCGGTGGACAAGCACTAACAAATGCCTGCACTAGTGAACAGAAGGTCTTGGGTTCGAGTACTTCCCAAGTATGCCTCTGATTTTGTTTTCTCTTCTCACAGACTCTCAGAAAGCACTGCGATGTACCATGTTGAGTCGCGGGAAAAACAGAATCATGTTTAAAAAAGCAGGGTTTTTCAGTCTGGTCCATTGAAGCCGCATTGACAATGTTAGGAGACAATTCAGCCAATGGGAACATTTGTTGTATTACTATTGACCAATGAATGCAAGCCTCGTTTAACTTGTGCGGCCGCAATTGGGCATGATTTCACAGATGGATCTAGACCCAAATGACGCATCATTTCGTTTGGCAGAAAAATGCTGTTGATTTGTTGGGGAATTAACCCTAACCCACCTCAATCCTCAAAAATCCTCCTTGCAGTTTTAGAGGATTTTGGAGGATTGAGGATGAATGGTGTTTCAAGCAAGGAGGATTTTGGAGGATTGAGGATGAATGGTGTTTCAAGCAAGGAGGATTTTGGAGGATTGAGGATGAATGGTATTTTTAAAAAAAGAGGATTTTGGAGGATTGAGGATGAATGGTGTTTCAAGCAGAGGATTTTGGAGGATTGAGGATGAACAGTGTTTAAAGCACATGAGGATTTTGGAGGATTGAGGATGAATGCATTTTTTGGGGCAGGGTAATCGGAGGATTTTGGAGGATTGAGGATGGTTCCTAGCAAAAGGGGTCTAGGGGGTTAGGGTTAATGAATGACCATGGGGTTGGATTTGAACAAAGTGTCATGCAAAGCAATTGCAGTGCTGACGTCGTGTTCATGGACACTTTCAAGGTGGTTTGTAAAAAAACAATAATATTACAGGGTGACAGATTGAGAAAGAGTGGCAGCAAGATGAATGCATAATGTTAACAAAAATAAGGCAGGGTAGCCGTGTAGAATAGACCACTCCGTTTAGCCCAGGGGGTGATATGTCAGAATTGTTTCCTGATTTCGGAATTTTTAAAGAATCTCTTATGAAATCCGGAATTCCTGAGGTGTTACCCTAAAGGTGTTTTTACCTGTAAGAATGGATATAGACCAATAAACACATTTTAAGGGGTTGCCTTTAGGCAGATACAAACCATAGACCCTGCGTTGCTCTGGGGTCCTCGGCAACCTCTAGACACTGCAGATTTCATGGATTTTTCATTTTCAGGCCTGTAAGCTCCGCCCCTTGCCCTCCTACTCTTGAGGCAATTTATAAGAAAGTTTATTCACCATACAAAACCATACAGTGAGTCACTGAGTGTACAGCAGGTATACCATACAAAACCTGACAGCTGTATGGTTTTGTATGGTCAAAAGACTTGCCTGTACTGAACTATGTAAGGTGATGAATGGTAAATCAACTTGACCTCTGTATGGCACTGTAAGGTTTTGTATGGTTGTACAGGCTGTGTCTGCTGGCAGGTGCAAGGTTTTGTATGGTGAACCAACTCCATTGTGTACTAGGGAACATTGATAAATAGGCCTATACCATTTTAGAATTAGGGTGGTTTCTCTTTATACATTATTTATAACTCGCCATAACCCCAAGTAGTCGTCTGTTGATAAGCCACAGTGAAGTATATTCACCACACAAAACCATTTGGCATACACTGTGTACCACAGTGAAGCATGTTTACCATACAAAACCACGTGTATGTTTTTGCCATGTCAATAAGCTTGCTATAGCATTACACTGTATGGTTTTGCCATGTGTGTGTTAATGCTATGGTAAAATTTGGATATGAACATTTTGTAAGGTTTTGTATGGTGAAATAGGAGGGTTAACGTGTTGACTAATCACAGCCCTGACTATGGGCTGACAAAAGTCTGACAAAAGTCTGACAAAAGTGACGGATGTGTGGTTCGTCCAGCTTTACTTGGACCATACATGTACACAAAGCGGCAGAGCTTTAGGTATCGCTCTATTCATAAATAGATTGACCAGTGGAAAGTTTTGGTCTTGTCCTTCCCAGGTAATGCCCCTGCAGGTTCTCAAGAAGGAATTCAAGGCGTTTGAGTCCCGACGACAACTGGCCAAGCGGTACGACATCTTCCTGGCGGACGAGTGCATCATCAGACTGATGCACGCGCATCTTGGCAAGGAGTTCTACAGGAGGAAAAAGTAAGCCTGTGGCGGCCTCTTGCTAAAAGGCAGTGAACCCTGGTGTTATTGTCATTTGTTTTTTTGTTCCTTCAAACAAAGTTGTTTACATTCGTATAGTAGTCAGCTAGATACAGATAAATATTGAACGTAGCACTTTAACCCCTTGCGTACGGTTGACACAAATATGTGCAGATTGAAAATTGCCACCTGGCCGGTTGACATCTATACACGCCAATTTCTGCATTTTCAATCCATTATTGGGTATTGTCTACGTTATGCTTGGATGCACAAACCTCTTGTTTCCGTTTCACTTGGCTGCATAACCCGGCATGGTGCCCCGGCGCCCCCATGAATTACCCGGTATGCCTGGGTTCAAGGGGTTAAAGACTAAAATTAAACTTTTTCAAAGTGAACAAAGAAACTGGCAGGAGCGGGATTCGAACCTGCGGCCTCCGGAATACCGTACCGGCGCTCTACCAACTGAGCTATCTTGCCCTATGTTGGTGGTCTCCCGAATTGTCAGTATCTTTGTTCGGGTGGGCGCTAGTCAGAAGTCATAAACCCATAATGCCGTGTAGCCAGGGATCACACCCAATTTTTCGATACAACCTGGGAAGCGACATTGTGGGGATCACTCAATGAGGATACGACTTTTTAACCTGTAATTCGTCAAACAACCCACAAGGGAAACTGACTAGGTAAAAATAGAAATACGACATAAGCTTTCGTAGCTACAGCTGCTTCATCAGATGCAGTGAAGAGCGATAACCTAAGTTAGAGTTGATATACTATCTTGGAGTTATGTTTAGTTAGTCTTTAAACTAAAGTGCTGCCTTCAATATTTTTCTTTCAAACATAAATCACTGCAGCAGAAAAGAAAAAAAACAGCTGAGTGCTTGCCAGGGTTTTAGCAGGATTTGCATAAAATTGGCTGTAAATTGAAAATTTGAGTGTACAAATTGTGTACTTGTAATTACTTTTACATGTAAATGATAAATAAAACGGTGTGTTTAAAGGAAGTGCACACGATTGGTAATCCTCCAATTTTTGTTTTAATGAATTATAACAAAATACCTTATCAGAAGTCTCAATCATCCTGTGAAATGATGGCACCAGGTGTGCTGTCGTTGTCAAGAAAAGTGGAAATTTATATCGTTTTATAACGATTTCCAGCTGGAAAACGTTGGGAAAACTGCCCTGTAGCTTTTAGTCAAGGTGCGCGTGGCTACCCGGATGAGTGGCGCGCCCCGGACATGCTGACATTCGGGGTGCGTCACGCGTCCAGGTAGCCACGCGCGTTGAAAACGAGCACCGCTTTTCTCAGGTTTTTTCACCATCCAACAACGTAAAAAAACTTTGAACAGGTCAGTGGAACGATATTTCCTATAAAATACTAAACCCCCAAATCCGCCCATTTCTGAAAATTGCAACAATGACCAATCATGTACACTACCTTTAAACCATCCAAAATTTCAGGGTGTCTAAAGACACCCAGACAGACACCCCTGTGGCTAAAACACTGGTAAGCAGCAGGAGTGCTATGGCATTTTGAGTTGGCTCAACCAAGGTAGGGAAAGGGTTTTATCTGTGGAGTTTTATGACCGAGTGCCCTGATGTACCAGACCCAAGCTTTAGGTCATTGTCAGAAAGTTGGTTCAAATTGGGGCCTTGCTGGTCATGGAACTTGTCTCCTTGAGCAACACACTTTGTCATAATTGCTTCTTTCCTCCCAGGTGTAGTGATGGGCAACAACGAGAGTTGGATGGTAACCTGCGATGGACCGGCATCCTGCTGGCATAGGGGAAATAGAACAATTCTTACTTGATTGATGACAAGGAAACTGGATGTAAACATGGGCTTGATGAGTTATCTGGCTCGGGACTGACTTTAGTTATTTTAACTCTGTTTTATCCAAAGGTATCCGGTGACTGTGAATATGACGAGCAAAGATCTGAAGGGAGAAATACTGAAAGTCATCAACGCAGAGTACTTCATCCTGACCAATCGCGGAAACACAAAGTGAGTCTTGTCTACCAACGACATATATTATTTATTTTAGTTTAATTCTTTCTGGTGATGAAATCCAGGATTCCTCAAAAGCGCATAGCACTGTAGCCTGAAAGCCTGAAGAAACTTATAGGAAGATTAGGAAGAAGTGTTCAGTTGTAGAATTGGGGGGGGGGGGGAACCCAGGCAATCAGTGGGGGACTGAAAACCCAATCCAGTCCTGGTGGGATTCGAACCCGGGTCACAGCGATGGAATGTGTGGAAAGTATCACTAGGCCAACCTTCCCCATGTTGGAAAAATTCAGAATTCACCCAAGCACAACGCACAGACTTTGTTTATTTAATTTTGATTGGATGATTCTTGCTCTCCTGCTTAACCAGTAGTGCACTTACCCTGTGTGCACTGGGTTAAAAGAGAGTCTACAGGGGCAAGCTTTGGGTAATGATGTAAGATGCTACGCTTTTACGTAAGAATTCATTCAAGTAACGAAGGGTCCCTTTTTTTCTTACATTGTGAAACCACACCAAGGGCGAACTGTTCTGAACATTTTTAGAATGTAACTCAATTTTTAACCCCAATCCTCCAATTTCAATATGATTAGGGTTAATAAGCTTGACTTTTCAGAAATGTTTAGAACTTTCTGGAAATTCTTTTGAGAATTTTAACCCTAATTCCCAAGGGTTTGTGGAAAATCATTAAAGGGACACATTGCCCTCAAATGTCATGAAATTTTGCTGTTTGGAAATGTTCCTTATCTTTGATAAGAGTTGTTCATGCAAAAAAACACGTATAATGTGTTGTAATTAGTGAGTAGTGATTACAAAACAAAAATCTGACCCGCGAATCATAGACTTATTTCCAGTAGTAAATACCACCGTCTAAATAATGCGCAAAATACGCTGTAAGAGTCTTTAGGCTGGCGCCGCAGCCAAGTGGCCTTGTAAACCTATCAGATGATCGCCAGGTACCATTCTCTACCTCGCAAAACATATCGCCAGTGCTGCGCGCCGTGCCACAGTACATCAAAACGGATCAACAGAACGTACTTCAACCAGCTGCGACTGGAAATACGACTGGTGAACACGGTCTGCCATTTTGTGGAGTCAAAAATTTGGTTCTACAAAATGGCGGACCGTTATTTGTCACGAAATTAAACAAAAACCACACGATTTGAAGGGATAGTTATGTGAATCTTTATATTCTACTCTTATAAAAGCTTCCGAACCATATCCATTTCAGTTTTATAACCCAAATCGCAAAATCCAATAATCCCTTTAATAGTATTGGAGGATTCAGGACTGTTTGGGTTCAAACTTTTAAGGTTGAGGTTTAGAAGATTCCCCAAAAATATCATTTACTTAACCCTTTGCGTACGGATGACGTCTGTGGACGCCAACAAAAGAAGTGTCACCAGGCCGGATGACGCCATTGGCTGTGCAGTTTCAATCCATTGTTGGATTATTGTTTATGTCATGCTTGACTGCACAAACACATTCTAGCGGTTCGATTTGGCTGCCAGAACCGCTGCAACACCCCGACGTCTCCCATAAAATAGCGTGCCCAAGAGGTTAAACCTTTTACGTGTAAGTGTAATTTTGTGGTTTTTTTTGTTTTATTTTGGGGGGGGGGGGGGGGGACACAACTTAGCACACCCTCCCCCATGTCCAAACCCTGGATAACTATTGGGGATGATATTGACTGCAGTTTTCAAACACCAACTGTCACGGCTGTCCATTGATTTCTTCTATTACATCATTGTTTCTTTACTGTTCACGTCCCAGCCACTTAGCGGTTGCTCATACCGGCATGACACTGGACCAAGTAACGGAGAACATCATGCAGGCTGTTCAGGGCATCACGGCCCGGATCCCCTATGGGTGGGCTAACATTAAGGCACTGTACATCCGCACGGACGAGTCCGTCTCGCTGCCCTTGCACGCTTCGCTCATCTTCAAGGATTGGGACACCAAGACGAATATAAGCGACAAAGACGTCTGGAGATGTAAGTTAAATTTTCAGTTTTTTTTTTTTTTCCTGCGAAATACACCCCGTGAGTCTCATGTTTTTAAAATTGTGGTTGCGTCTCTCATTGTACTGGGTTTGATCATAGAGCTATATTGAATTCCTAGAGCACTAAGGGAAGGCATCCCTATTCAACGGGTGGTAAAGTTAACGGTACCACTGTTATCGCCGAGGTACCGCATTCCATGCTTTGTAACAGGCTTATGAATGAAAAATTCCAACTTTTTGGACAACAGAATAAACATGGGGTTAAGAATTAAGGAAAACTCATCGAGTCTTTTCCACAAAAAAATTGATTGAAGACAAGTAATTTAGTTACTGTTTTAGCAACAGGGGCGGGATGCTCCTATTATAGGGCAATCATTGCACGTATGACCAATTAGATTGCAGTGTGTAGTAAGTGTTTTATTCATTAAAATATAGCATTCCTCCATTATTTATTTGTATGAAGAAATCCATTGGATTGAAATTTTCAGCCAGATCACGGACATTGCAGCTTATAGGCCAATTTACACATACGCGACATGGTCACGCGACAATTGTCTAAATTCACGCAAATCAATTGGTGCGTTTTCATTTCCATAGTCGTGCGACGAGACGCTCATTGATTTGTGCGACAAGTCGCTTTTGTGTAAATTGGCCTTTAATGTCAACCGGTTGCATGTTTGTTTTCACCATTTATGTACAGTGAAGAAACAGCTGGAAGTGACAGGGGGTAAGTCGCGGCAAGCCAAGCCACGGATCACGCCCGAGGAAGACCGCGAGGCTAAGAGGTTCAAGCAACGCTCCCAGATAAAAACAGCTGAGAAAGTCACCACCGAGAAAACCTCAAGCTCACCAGGCGGGGTCGTTCAGAAGACAGCGATGAAGCGGAAAGCTGAAACGGCCGTGGACGACGGCGGTCTGGAAGATCCTGTGAAGGTGACACCAAGAAAACTCGTCCGAGAAAAACGCAGGGCAGCGACGTCCGTGAAGAAAGCCGAGCCAGCCGGAAAGGGCAAATTACAGACCAAGAGCTTGTCGGCAAGGAAAGCAATGAGGAAGTAGATTGTAACACTGCAAGGTTAGCCAGGCACAATTTTAGTCCAAAATCTTTCTTTTTTTGGGGGTGGGGGGGGGGGGGGGGGGTGGATAATGATAATGTTTGGAAGGTTGTCAATTTAATTTGTGGACAAAAATAACAATTTTTTTAAAATTTGTAACAGATGTTTATCAAGAACATTTCAAAGCACTTTCCTTGACTATAAATAGGACAAAGATTGATGTGCCAATCTTAATTTGTCTGATAGGGGGTCACAGCCCGAGGAGTAATTTAATGTAGCCCTACAGATGTTGTGCACGACGCCTCTGTTTAATACACAGCATGGCACCACAATGATGTAAGCCACTGAAGTAGATTTTGATATTTATTGGCTATGGCTTCAGTTTTTGCCATTAGCGTGCAACAGTAAGTATCCATAGCCGTTGACAAAAATACCCGTTTCGGGTACAGCCTTAGTTTAATACTACAATACACCGATCCAGTAAGCCCCGCCCATGGGCAATTAACACGTGCTCCTCTCTAATGCCACACATAAACCACGAATGTGATTGGTCAGAACACCATCAGGCGGAATTTTGTTCCATGAAGCTTTTATACAAACCTAACTTTCAAGGACACAATGCACATGGTTATTAAAGATTTTATTGGCCAATACGTCATATCAAAAAGTAATTATTGGAAAATTTCTGAATAAACCAAAAAAGTATGGAAAATTAAATTGTTAAAATTCGTAGCTTTGTTCTTCAAGTAACTAAATAAACGATATTCTAACGAAACGGGCATAATTTTTGAGACATTACCACACAGTGAAGTGACACATTTTTTAATGCCGACATCTTATGTCATGAACATAAGATATGGAGTTGTAATTTAATTCGAGAACACATTCTGTGCCCAAACGACTCATCTTTAAACATATGTGACCCACTCTGCAAAATTTGAAAAGGCCATTTTACAAGCTTTTCGTATGGTATGAGGCCTGTAGCATTTTGCATTCACGAGACATTTAGAAATTTGCATTTTTGTTTTCAGGAATTTCGTGAAATGACTTGAGAAACAAGCCATTCAAAAAAACAATAGATTAAAGCACTCGACACAAAACACATTCCTTTTCCAACTTTATTAACTGAAATCAAAGATTTTGGTTATGAACTAGAATAATATAGGTATCAAAGATGCAAAAAATTCCCTCACTTGTTAGAAGAATTGTTCACCTTCTTCACATAAAACGGCCCATTACGCGCCCTTTTTGCAGAGCAGGTCACATATATATCTAATTATATTTCATTTCGTCCAGCACACTGCAAATTAGAAAAATAATTCAAGTATAAAAGCAACATCATTGTTTTTACAGACTACAAAAGGAAGACGAGAGAAAGTTGCAAGCCCGATAAAGATTTCTGATCAGTCGGGAGTGATCAAAACTGAAAAGTACTGAAAGTGTAGTTGTGTATTGATCAGGCTTAAACAATAATGCAGAGATACCAAGTTAACCTTCACTTCAAACATGGGAGCGATTATTTTGCCGCACAAAATAAAGCAAGAGGTCACCTTCAGCCAACATAAAAATTACAGAATCTGAAACCCTTTTGAACCCTAACAGGCAAGCTTTTTTTGTTTCACTCGAGGAATCTTTCTGAATTTCTCTAAAATTTATGACAGTACAGTAACCTACATGCAGTGATAAATACTTTGCATCAAGCCGCATGTAAAATAACTGTGGCTTGGCGGACTCCCAATATTTTTGGAATCGACTCCATACACAGAACTTTGCTGTAACCAACATCCTCCGAATCCTAAATTGATGTATTCAATACATACCATTACTATAATGAATGACCACTATGGTGAACACTTTTTGTAAATCTCATGATGTTCGTTAGAGTGCATTCTACAGTGGTACTGCAGCCCCTTTAAAGTGGGTTTGAGTGTGCAGACAACAGATTCCACATGTCTTATTGAAGAAGCTCCAATCTTAACCAGTTCGCGTCGGATGACGTGTATACACGCACTCAGTGAGGCAAGGGTCCAGCGGAAATATCTGTCCGCGACCGGCTCGCAGTGAGCGAGCTACCCGCAGATAAAGGCCTGAACCCGTCGTGAACTGGTTAAAGGAGTTACCTGCAACTTTCAGAACCATTTGCTGGTACCTGGAATGGTGTGCAGGGAAGCAGGATTCGCAATTCTGATTCCAAAGTTTTAGACCTGACTCCTGCATCAAGGATACTCCACTGCCCTTAACCCTGCAAAATCCTCCAAATCTTCATAGTTTCAGTCAGGTGTGCACTGAAGTTGATTTTACTCATTGTACACTGCAGCGCATGTCCATGCTTGGTTAAGCACCACAGAATGTGAGATGATGCAATTGCTCAGTCAGGTGTTTCAAAGTCAAATTGACTGGAGGGGTTAAAAAATAGTTAATAATTAAGTTTGATCCTTTTTTAGTAGTACTGGTATATATATCTTAATTCCTTCATAAATTTGTGTGAATCTGACCTCCAAAGTTCCTTTAACAAAATCATAATTTTGCGTGAATGACTGTCGTTGTCCCTGTGTTTATGAAGTCAATAAATATTTTTTTAATAATTAACTGGGTGGAGAAAAGAGCATACAAATGCAAACATGTACGAACATATGCTGGCATTATAAAATATGGATTTTTGCACAGGTGCGAAGCGGTTTGTGACATGGCAAGCCAGGATGTCCAAATTTCTCAGCTGTAATACCTTTACATGCAAATGACAAATAAAATTAGGTGTCCTAATAAAACCACAATAGGGCAGCAGTGGGTATTTTGCAGGGATGTCATCCAGTCCTAATCACAAGCTATTCAAATGAGCTTTGACAAAGGCATTCCTGTGTCATTGTTCATCCAGTTACTTGTGACTGGCTTTATGAAAGGACTTGCAGGGACTCACTACAACTCTGCTATAACTACAAAATCAACTTTCAACAGAAAATGCAATGAATAGAGGAATCCCACAAGGACGAGTTTAGCGCCGATCTCAAAGTAAACAACTTTATGCTGATCGTGTGCCTGCGCTGCCTTTTATGGCCTGATTAATTCATACATGAATGAATGTGCTAAAAAAGCATTGTTTTGTTTGCCACTGCCATTCTCGCTTTCAACCCGGAAGTGCGCAGAAGGGGCTAATGTGAAATTCCTCTATTGATTTTCAGAGTGACACTGTTACTTGACAGCAAACTTTAAACAATGACAGTTTGGGGGAATGCCAAGATAGCTCAGTTGGTAGAGCGCCCGTATGGTATTCCGGAGGTCACAGGTACAAATCCTGCTCCTGCCAGTTTTCTTTGGTCTCGATAGCAAATCTTAAGAGTTAAGGTGGCCAATAAATGTTGAATGTCAAAGTAATTGTCCCGAATGGGAACAAACTTGACCCTAAATCTCAAATGGATTCAGGTCGGTAGAACCTTGGCACCATTTCTTTATGTGGGGGGGATTTCTTAAACAAGTGCCAAGAATGTGGCATTAGTTTACTGGACAGGATTAGGTTTTGGCATAGTTCTCAAAAGAATGCTCTCGAGTTTTGTCAATAAAAATCTAAAGTATCATGGGTCCCCCGTTACTGCAGGCAGGCTGTGCATGTACTTGTGTAGTGGGTGTTTCCCATGGTGTTAACCCCCCTTGCATACGGATGACGCCATTGGCCGCCGTTTCAATCCATTGTAGCGGTTCGATTTGGCTGCCAGAACCGCTGCAACACCCCGCGTAAAATAACGTACCCAAGGGGTTAACGTGGAGCTGACAAAAATTCTTGAAGGCTGCCGTCTAGAAAGAAACCGATATTGCTACAAAAACTAACATGCAAACAAGACCCGGTGGTACTTGCTGGAAAATACAAATAATGTAAAGCATGTATTTGCTTTTGATTAAAAATACAATTTCAAGTAAAATTCTTCTAGGTTATATAAATAAAGTTTAACCTTCTAGAATTTAATTAATTCATGCAATAAAGTGACCCTGCACATTTCATATGCTGGGGAAAAGTTCTCCTTTGTCTTATGGATAGTGCTTCACTGGCAGCCGTATTTTTTTTTATCTTAGCCATCAAATTCATTGACCCAAATATAATTTACCCAGTAACTTAACTGTATTACATGGAAGTAGTACTCTGTAGTTGCAAGTATCTTGACTGCTGTCATGATACACTCAATCATCAAAGACAGGGAGACTCGGTGCTACAGAATACTAAGTAGTATTTCGTAGTACACAGGTCTTATGCCTAGGATGTTAGGGTTAATATATGCAACAAACATCCTCTTTGGCTCAACAATTATTGGACTTTATCCATCCCGTTATTCACTATACTGAACATTTTCGTGGATCCCACCATGTGAAATTGATCTCTGTTCGTCATCGGGAGATTTAGCTTCGTTCAACTATACTTGTGTGGCATTGAGAGCACTTTAAATCACCAAAGCAAAACCCAGAATTTCAATTACTTTATGTATTACAGAAACAATGTCGATGAAATTTTTAATGTTCTCTGTGCCGTGCCCCTGAATGTAGTGTTTCCACTTTTGATGTAATTGATTTACTGTGTATATTATCAATAGAGACCTCGGTTGTAAAATTATTTTTCACATGCTGTACCGAACCATTCCCTAAAATAATACATTCACACTGCATGCAAACCTATCTGAACTGTTCTACTTAACTACTTCAGTATCCGCCCTATCAAACTTCATCTGCCTTCCATACTACATTGGAATGACTACAAGCCTCTCATAAGGTAATAATTTGTCTGCCAAAAAAGTCTTGGATACATCAACGCAGATTGCCCTTAACCCCTTGTGTCCGGCCGTTATTGATGGGGGCTGGTATGCCAATGGGCTGTGCAACAGTATTATGCAAATACATTGTAGGCACCAAACTGAATAGAGTGGTCCTATTCATCGCACTTGGAGGCCCACCCTCTCCTGCAAATGAAAGCTTTGATTGAAAAAGCTCCATTTATTCATTACACTCCTATTCAACAACGATATACATGCAGTTGAAATGTGAATGGATCGAGTATGCGCAGTAATGCACATATAGACAACTGACCAAGTGGTCTTTGTCCGTTTTCATGATTAACTGTATTCGGTTAAGCATGTAAATGGCAGCTGCTTCATGTACAGTGCAGTCGACGACGGAAGATATAATTTGCATTGGGGTGATGTGAATTGGACAGGCATGCAACTTGGAATTAAAAAAAGAAAACGAGGAAATTCCAATCTTTACTAGACTGTCATTTTCAATGACATAAGTGTGAAGTGAAAAACGAGGAAATCAGCTGATCCGAGGAAAAGTTGCACGCCTGATTTGATCTTCGGTCGGATTCATAAAGCAAAGTGCAGGAATTGTGGAGGATGTTTAAATTCCTTCACAGAAATCCGGAGGTTGTCCGTGAAGATTGGTAGTTACGTCAAACTGACCAAGAGTCTGCGTGTCTTATTCAAGTTTCACATGCCAACATCATCCAGGTTCAAGATGGTTTTTATCAAGGATTCCATATGCACAATATTACTTTAATACCCCCACCAAAATGGGTCAGGAATGGGAAAAATCCTTTAAAAAATAACTAACCCTCCTTGATAGTTCATGATTTAGGTTTGCCAAAACGATGCATGTTCAATTTTAGCCATGAATATCCAACACAGCTTCATTCCCCGACAAACGTATCATTATTTTGTCAGTTCTTTCTGTTCCAGACCCATTTTTGGTGAGCTCATCCACTTAGAACCAGCCATCCACATTTTTTGTGACGACACAAGAATATGGGCATGTACTCTTTGTAGATGTACATTTGTAGTATTCAGGCCTCCATTTGTTTTGGGCATATATTTTCACAAGTGAAAATTGGCTAAAACCGCACTCAAAATACATTTCTACCAAACGACTAGAAAAAGTAACCATTCAAAGTCTTAAACGGTTCAAATTGTCAGCAATACATTTGTGATGCCACTTGACCAGCATTTTTGTATCAAATTTTAGTATGGAAACTACTCACAAAATCTCTCAGAAATCGAAAAACTAAATGATTGCTTTGGTTCTGAACCGTAATAGGTCCAGTATATGCTGTCATGACAATCAAAGTGCAATAAGGCTAAATTGCACATACATATATGTACGTGCATATTAGACAACTATTTCAAAGCCAGGTTTGAAATCTTGTGCACTACAGCTTGAGCTTGGGTTGAATGTGTGTTGCACTTGCAACGTGAGATTCGATTGAAAATGAAATGTTTACAAAGCACAACATGGTAGAGGGCAGTGTTGCAAGGCCTGGTCCCCCCAAGATGGCCAACACAGGAATCGAGCACAATTTATCTACAAGCTACATGTACATCGGAGGTAACGTGGATCTCGTACAACAATCGGGTACACAATTTCCATCGATGTTTCATCTGATCCCAAACGCTAGTAGATCAATTCCTGGAAGGCATTTTGGAGTCGCGTACCGCCGGAAAACTTCTGCAGAACCAGCTCCAGCTCCTGAAAGTCCGTCAGCCGCCACACGTCCTTGTCCTTGCGCAGGACAGTGTTGGGGAGTTTGCGCACCTTGACGACCGTCTCTGGCTCGCAGTTGAGCTCCCGGCAGCAGGTCAGAACCAGGTTGGAGAATGTCCGTTCATTGCGGTCGATCTCAATCTCAATGAAGTCCGTCTCGACGGAGTTGGCCACCCTCACTTTCAGCACCAGTTCTGAAAGTGGAAATAACAGAATTCAGAAATAATTCAATCAATCAATAAACTAATGGACAAACCAATCTCAATCAGTAATCACAGAGCCAGAAATTAATTGATCAGTTAACCCCTTGGGCACGGTATTTTACGGGGCGGTTCTGGCAGCCAAGCGAACCGCTACATTGTGTTTGTGCAGTCAAACGTATCATTAACAATCCAACAATAGATTGAAACTGCACAAACGGCGGCCAATTGCGTCATCCCGCCTGGTGGCACTTCTTTTGTTGCGTCCACATACGTCATCTTTATGCAAAGGGTTAACCCCAACTCCCTAGGGTGTGTGAAAAATCATATTGAAATTGGAGGATTCAGGACTGTTAGGGTAAGAGCATATCACAAGAGGTTTCACTCTCCCTGGGGAGTTGGGTAAAATAAGCCAAATGAGAATTACAAATGCACATGGACGAGGCCTACACATCCACTTTAGGATAAACTCATGGATAAACACGGCTTAATTTTGTGCACGAGTCAATGGCAAAGCTTGTAATCAAATTGAGAATTTAAATTTTTTTTCTTGCAATCTACCCAAAATTACATTTCAGGTAAAGCAGTGCCAGAACTGTGATCTGTCAAAAATGACTTCCCCCAAGGGTTTGAAACAGACCTTTTAAAAATATTCTTTTATTGGTTCCCTGTTAGGTCAGATAAATCTTACATTTCACTGCCGACAAAATTGTCCCCCATAACCCCAAACCCCCTGGCATTTATGCTAGGAAGCTTCCTGAATCCTTTGAAATCAGCCACTAAACCCATGGTACATGTGCATACTTTGAATTCAAGAATCAAGGGACATCAAACCATATACATGTACATGTAATAGCGGATGGACTCTACTAACATGAGGTCCTCAAAAACCTCATGGATTTGGAGATTAATATGGCTATAGACTATCCTAAGAATTATTCTAACGCATTACAAATTCTTAACTTAAACATCAAATTTAAGGTATGTAACACCTTATTTTTTCCCTAAAGATTCCATTGGAAATATTCAAAGTACATTGTTTCCACAGCTGATAATTTCAATCATGACTGACCACATGCATCTTCCAACAAAACCAGCACCTGATACAAATACAGAAATCTGATTGGTTGATCAACACAAACCTTCTGATTGGTCTTGAGATATGCTGTTTGTGATTGGTTGGTCATGGTTCATGTGACCCACTGGTCTTTGGGCCGTTCCATTCGTCTTGGACAGGTAGGGAAATGGCGGGTGCTGGATGTAGTTTGGGGTGATGGGCATTGAAGAATTTGAAAGTATCACTGGTTTGCCTGGGGAATGAGAGCCAGCAAATGGATGTCAGGCAAAACATGATAATGTGGGAACATTTCTTTTGAAGACTTGAACATTATATGAATTTTTTGAATTGTTAGAACGAAACAGGTTGCCAAAGCGAAAAATATTCTGCAGACAGTCTGCAGCTTGTAAAGGTTGATAACATTTGGTGGTTTTTTTTTTCAAGCTGTTTTCAAGTGCTGGTCTTGTGCGAAAAGTTGTTAGTATTCAGATACACTTAATGGATTTTTATATTTTTTTATATGAAAATCTAATGAAAATCAACTCAAAAGATTTTCAAACTCTGAAGAATGTTTTCCTGGTAATTTCAAACTTATAATCATTTTGTGTTTTTGCAATGGTTTCAGAAATGTGTGTCCCTCTTTTATAGAACCAAATTGATGAATATGCTGACAATTTATAGCTCCCAAGACATTTGTCAATTTAAAATTCCCTTCTTTAACCCTAACCCCTTGGGTAACTTTACTAGAAAGTATCCTGAATCCGCCAAAATCCACCTATTTTGTCATGCACAAAAAGTGGGTTTTGGTGACTGCTCAATATGGAGGTATCCTGAATCCATCAAAATCCCCCAGTTTTCAATATGAAGGTATCCTGAATCTGCCGAAATCCTCCAAAACAGGGGTATGGATTTTGATGGATTCAGGTAGGTTTAGGGTTAATAGGAATTAGGAGCATCCTCCTTGTAATTCAAACTTAGAAACTTACTCAATCTTTTACTTACTGTTGGTTGATCTTTGTGTGGAATATCTCATTTGAAAGCTCATAACTCATCTCATACTAACTAACTAGCAATTCAATTTGAAAATATATTTGTCTGGGTGACACCCTAAAATCACAGACAACTTTATCAGTAGTCTTACATCAGTAGCTGTACCCCTTGCGTATGGAAGACGCCAAATGACGCCAAAAAAAGAAATGCCACCAGGCCGGATGAAGCCATTTGCCGCTATTTGTGCAGTTTAAATCCATTGTTGGATTTTTGTATATGTTACGCTTGACTGCATTAAGCACATTGTGGCCGTTTCGCTTGGCTGCAAAGGCCGGTGCGATACCCCGGCGCCTCCTGTAAAGAACTGTACTCAAGGGATTAACCCAATGCGTCCGGCCGGCTGTTATTGATAGGGGAAAGGTATGCCAGGATTGAGGCTGTGCAGCCAAGCGTAAACACAAACAATAGGCACCACACTAACCCCTTGTGTACGGTTGACCCAAATATGTGCAGATTGACAATTGCCACCTGGCCGGTTAATGTCTATACAGGCCAATTTCTGCATTTTCAATCCATTATTGGGGTATTGTGTATGTTATGCTTGGCTGCACAAGCCTCTTGTTTCCATTTCGCTTGGCTGCATAACCCGGCCTGGCGCCCCAATGTTCAAGGGGCTAAATATTCATCGCACTTGGAGGCCCCTTTCATTCGATCGAATACTTGATTGAAAAGGCTCCATCTATTCATTACACCCCAATTCAAGAACAATATAGAGCAAGTTCGATCAAGGACTATAGTTAACCATAGTTCGACTAACTCTGATCGAACGCACGCTAGTCGACGATGGTTGGACTAGTCTAGTCAACGATTCGCGACCAGCCTACCGAGGTTGGTCGCGTCGCTGGTTACCAATAGCCGTTTTAATAGCACAGTGCAGAGAGGACCAGTTATCAGAAAAATGGCGTAAAAACGTAAATATTCAGCTGCAGTAAACGATCGTTTTTTGTTACTTTGTCTTTCTTTTATCATGTTAAAATAATGCACACGTTACCACTTGTGACATTGTTGATACTGAGCAAATATCGTCCGTGTCGCTTTCATCTATGAACTCGTCAAAAATGTAAAAAGAACTGGCCACCGCAATTTTCTCATGGTCGCGTTGACATGACAATAGTTCGACTAGAGTCGTTCGCACTTCAACTTCAGTAGTGCTCATGCGCGACGTACGTCACGAACCAACCACTAGTTAACCATTGGTCCCTGATCGAACTTGCTCATAGTTGAAACATGAATGGATTGAGTACACGCAGGAATGCACCTATAGATGCCAACCATCCAGGTAGTCTTTTTCAAACCATGGCTATGGCTGTTGTCCGGATTCAAGAAGTTAAAATGGAACATTTCTGCACAACTCAAGCGATAAAGTCGAGCAGTTCAAATACTGACCTCCCAATAATGAGTGGATTTCTTCCTTGTCTGTGAGTTGAGCCGCTGTCTCTCCTTTCCCATTGGTCACTGAGCGGTCAGCTCCGTGGGTCAGTAAGTATCGGACGATGGTTGGGTGGCCTCGCTTGCTAGCCCAGTGCAATGCCGTCCTGCATTCAGCATACAACAAAAAGATACAAATTACAATAAACAATTTCCCAATCCAAATTCACCATTTTCAGATTTCTAATTAGAATATGTATTGAATATACCTACAAAGTGGTATACAGCAATTTTGCAGTGCAAAATTATTGAAGAAACCCACTTCAAAGATTTCCGTAGATATTGTCACTATTATGCAATGCATTCCATTTGGCATGTTTGGAAATAGTCAATTTTTTTCAAATAGACATCATAAGTCATAAAATTTAAATACCGCCTGGCTGAGTCCGCACAATGGTCACAAGGGATTGTGGGAAGGAAAAAGTAGCATACATTACTCCTTTTTCCTTCCAACAATCCCTTGACCATTGACATTATGCGGACTCAGCCAGGTGGTATTTGAGCTAGTTTATACATGTAGGTGAAACTCCAATTCTGATTCAGAATCATATAAACGCTTCATTTGCTATGTATTAAAAACAATCTTTGTAAGACCGGGGACGATTCAATAGCTGGAATTATAAATGGGAATAAAATGCATCATCTAAATCATTATTTATAAATACTCAATAGGCCTAATCAATAATCAAAAATCAATACTTAATTTCTCTTGAAAGCTAAGTCAGTCATGTTCATGGATTCCTCCATGACCATGTTCAGATGATCATCATAAATTTATAAAATTAAAAACATCTTCGACAAAAATCATGGGCATAGCCTAGGCCTGAAAATTTGATTAAAGTAAATTTTGCGTACAGTTTTCTTAAAAATCGAAGCGAAAACCAGGAGAAGAATTTTATTAACGATCATTAGAATGGATTCCACGGTAACAATGCTAAATGTGTCTGGGCCCCTAAAAAACAAAAATTACCATCCATTGATGCGGTGTCTCGCATTCACATTCACGCTGAGCTGAAGCAGTTTTTCCAGCGAGTCCTGATCGCCTATGCTCGCTGCTTCACGGAACTTTTCTTCCAGGTCCTTTGATTCATCCATCATCCAAATCTATTCTAAAATCAACACGAAGGACACACAATTTCTCTTTTGAAGGGATAGGTTAGAATTTAGGGAAATAAACGAGTTAATAAAGTGTGTCCACGTACAAATGCATTCTAAATCTAATCCAGTCGTAGGCCCATGTATTAAAATGCACAAACTCGTATTATGCGTTGAGTCGAGTGTTCGTGATCGTACGTCCGTGGTATATCACCAGATCCATGGAGGTAGGATGAACGTACACGTGTACTATTTTCATGTTGTAAATACGGTTTGGTAGCATCCATTTTCATAACTGGTAACAATGTCGACAACATTTATTTTTTATTGAATGACAAATGTCAAAAAAAATGTATAACGTATCTTTTATTACTTTATGTACCTGTTTTATACATTGCAAGATAATCCATGACTAATAATGTAATAATGTAACAAAAAATCCAATACAAACACTACATGTTATACCCATTTTAATAAAATGAACCACTCCAATATTTGGATACGAGGTTGATTGCCAAATTAGTCATTGGTAACCGGCGCAGCATTTCTTTGTTACGATTACAGACATTCAGTATGCAGGCAACCAGCGCGGAGTGAAACCTTTTATTTAACAACGAAGTCTACAAAGATGCAGTCGGCGGCGCAGTTGCTCGATGAGTTGATGGGCAAAAATCGTGATATTTTGCCCACAGAAAGGTCAAAAGAAATCAAATGGGATCATCCATCGGTAGGTAGACGTCGTAGAAACGCTAGGAGCTTTTTCGAATGAATTTAAATGCAAGATGATGTACATTTTGTTCAAGCTGATATTCGTCTCTGAATGACGCGACGCTGAATGAACAGCATCTTGTTGTACGCGGTACGCATGCTGAATTGTGTGGCGCCCTCACTTGCCCAAATTGGAAAGTTTATAATTTTAGTCAGCAAAATCCATAAAACATGAAGCAGATATTAACATTATGTAGGCCTATGTGAACATGAGCATGACTCATACACTGTACCAAGAACATGTGATTGTGAACATAGAAAGCACACTTTCTTCCCTATGAAAGAAAATTTCCTGACCAAGACACCAACTTGCCAAGTGTCAAAATTAACGGTTCTGAAAACAAATAGATTGTTGTTGTCGAGCGCAATCTGGAGTTTTGCGCAAGTTTATTGTACTTCCTCCCGAGCTAATTTCCCTTTGATTGAGTTTGAATGAAATCCATAGGGATATGGGAAAGATTTTACTTTAATACCCCCACAAAAATCGGTCAGGAATAGCAACATCTTGGAAAATAATTAACACTCCTTGATAACAACTATCTAAATGTGTGGCACAACCTGTTATTTCAAGATTTATGTCAGCAGAATGTGTAAAATTTAGGCAGAAATTAACATGTATGTGAACACTTTGAGTGACCATACACTGTGCCTAGAACATCTAACACAGAAAAAACAAGCTTTCTTCCCCTATATTGCACTAAGATTTCCCAAATATATTCTCAAATTTAAAGGTTGTGCCAAGTGTTTATAGTTCTGAACACAGATGGATGGTTATTTTCCAAAATTTGCTATTCCTGACCGATTTTTGTGGGGGTATTAACCCTAACAGCCCAAGCCTTTTTACTAGAATCCTTCCCTAACCACACAAACTCCAACACTGTGTAGTAAACCAATGGCACATTCTTTGTACTTAGACAAAATCAGGGCATCAAGTCCCATGCAAAGTGATGGTGCCAAGGCTCTACAGTACCCAATCACACAAAATTCAACACAATGGGGTGTTTGATTTTGGCAGGTTAGGGATGGTTAAGGTTAAAGTAAAATCTTTCAAACTTTAATACCCCTGTCGAGCCCAATCTGGAGTTTTGCACAAGTTTATTGTACTCCCTCCTGAGTTCAGCTCCCTATGAATGGATTTCATTCAAAGGGAAATTAGCTCAGGAGGGAGTACAATAAACTTGCGCAAAACTCCAGATTGCGCTCGACAGGGGTATTAAAGTTTGAAAGTTATCTCTGTAATAGAAAACAATACAATGTACGTCTCCTGAATCCTCCAATTTCAATACAATTTTCCACACACCCTAGGGAGTTGGGGATAAATGGCTGTCAATCCACTTTACAATCATTAACCCTAACTTCCTAGGGTGTGTGGAAAATCATATTAAAATTGGAGGATTCAGGACTGTTAGGGTTAACATGTGGGGTTCCTGAAGGATCCATTCTTGGACCTTTGCTCGTTCTCATTTATATTAATGACTTTACAAATGCCGCCCAATGTTTATCCTGTATTTTATTTGCAGATGACTCTAATTTATTCTACAGTCGTAAAGACAACATTTTAATTGACACGGTATAACATAGACCGCGTTCTCACTTGAATTGGGAAAAGGTGGATCAAGATCCGGCATTTTGGTGTGATCGTTGTCCAACCGCAACGAAACTGCAAGTCGTGTTCCTACTTATGCTTGATCCACCTTTTCGAACGGAAGTGTCGAGTCTGAAAGGTCACTGAGTTTGGTATTACGCATGCGCTTGCTTGCTGAGCGCGCGCTCTGTGGCAGTGTTGCATGGTGGGACGGGTCATATACGTACACATACATGTACATATACATGTGCGATGTTTTGGTGTTCAAAGTTTCAACATGGAGGAAGAAGTCTATGACAAGAATATCAACAAAAATATTTCTCTGAGGCGTATCTCCCGACAGACTCGAGCGAATCGTACATGCCGCACATGCGGCGTGCGTAGCGCATATCACTTCCCTAAGTAATCATACATGTAGGTTTCGTAAAAAAAAAAAAAAATCTTTTTACACAAATTTAACTTCTGCAAAGATGATGTCTGTTAGTTTTTACAAGATATTTATTGTGTCAAGATTTTATGGAGTAGTACTAACGTTAGTACTGGCTCGAATCGGATCGAACGTTTAACCTAGTGAATTGTATGATTTTCTTCAAACTTTGCTACGTTTGTTGTTCTGTGACACGCTGCGGGCTATACACTAACGCGGAATTATTTATGGATGAAAAAATAAGTAAAATTACACGAATGAAAAAGGTTTAGAAACGGACGACTTTCCAGTACGCAACGAAAATTGTAAAATGCCTAGGACGTACACATGTGCGCTACATACATGCATGCACGCATGCATCGCACACCCGTGGTGACACATTTTGTATACAGCCCGCAGTTCAGTAGTTGTCTATTGTGCATGTTGTGCACGTGGGAAATTGTCACATGAGCTACACGCCAAACGTATTTCTTCGTTTATCAGACCGCACACTTTTCGCGCCACTCATGCACCAGCCGGATGTTGACAGGTCAAATTGCCGGATCAGATCCACCTTTTGCGTTCCCACTTGATCGTGATCCACCAATTGCAGGATCTGATCCACCAATTGGGGGATCTGTATCCTGGTCCAAAGGTGGATCAAGAAAGGTGGATCAGATCCTGATCCACCTTATAATGGTTAGCGTTACCACTACACACAATTGCAGGATCTGATCCACCAATTGGGGGATCTGATCCGGCAATTTGGCAAAAGGTGGATCAGATCCCCCAATTGGTGGATCTAGTGGGAACGGGGCCATAGATCTTGTTCGGATCTCTGATTGGATTAAATCAAACAAACTTTCTTTAGCCCTAACTCCCTACATCATTTTCCCCCCATGTAACCTGAATCCTCCAACATCCTCCGATTTCAAAGTGTTAAAACTCCATATAACCTCAATCCTCCAAAATCCTCATGTATCACATTGAGCCTGATAACCTGGATCCTCCATATTCCTGCAGGGGCAAAAACCCCTAGTAACCTCAATCCTGCAAAATCCTCCGATGCATCAACTTCCAAGTAACCTCAATCCTCCAAATTCCTCCATTTTGCAAAGAGGATTTTGGAGGATTTGGGAAGGTTAGGGTTAAATATTAAGTTACCTAGCTCACACTGATTCGCTTTTTCTTAAGCATTGAGACACTTAAAATTAGCGACATATATTACTTCCAGCTTGGACTTTTGCAGGTAACCAAAAATTATTGACCAGCCTGTCATGTTCATGTCGATGTTCATGCACATTTAACCCGCCAATCAACTCGATTTCACTTACCAAATGTTAGGACTGACCTTGCCAGAAAAAGTATTAAATTTTAGGGATCCAAATTCTGGAATTCATTAGAGAAATCCCTACAAGTTTTAGCGACTGCGTCCCTTTTTAGAAGTAACCTAAAAAGTAACAAGTACAAGGCTCGTTCCTAGATTTTCTTTTCAATAGCTTAATATCACGGAATTCTTTATTGGTTTTTTCTTTAAATATTTATGATTTATAATCCCTACACTACAGGGTAACTTTAGATTTATTGTTGACTCATTGTTGTAGATCATGTACATATCAATCATATTACCCCTAACACCTTGGGTAACTTTACTAGAAAGTATCCTGAATCTGCCAAAATCCTCCAAAACAGGGGAAGGATTTTGATGGATTTATGTACGTTAGGGTTAATGAATTATTATTATTATTATTTATTTGTTTTCAAATAATCCAGCTTTACATTAATATATACCTTTTATTTTATTTCACTCTCGGTTCATCGCTTTATTCCTTTATCTGTTGTTTTATGTTTGTTTAGTCTCTTTTATGTATTCATTGATCAGTTTGTTCCTTGTTATTCATACACAGGGGACTCGCACTTGACAAGCTTTGCATCTTGCGGGTCCCCTCCTTCCCTGATTTACATTTCTTATTTTCAATAACATTATTTCATTTAATTTTGTTATTTTCTTTTATGATGTGATTAATTGTGTATTTATTTCTCTGCTGGGATGGAAATAAAGTCAAGTCAAGTCATTAAAATCTTTCCAAAAAAATGGCGATTGTGTAGTGTTGGGCCCCGTTTCCTAGGGAACAAAAATCCCATTCAGTTAATGGAATTGCCAAACTAGTTAGCGACATTACAAACCAACAGTTATGCTGTAGATAAGGGTAGGGTTTTTGAGGGAAATTTTGGGGTAAAGCGACGATGAAGACCACAAAACGCAACGTGAAAATAGAGATGGCGATCACCGCGACGACGCACAGGAAACACGCAAAACCGCATTGATTCGCATGGCAACTGCCGTGAAGCGCATAAGAAAATTGCATTTTCTACCGCAATAAACTGTTTAACATTAGAAAAAAAGATGTCAGTAGAATTAAGAGAAGTCTGCTTTAGGTTGAAAAGGTCATTCTGGAATGAGAAAAAAATACCCTTGACTCTAATTTGATTAAAACTAAAGAGGGGCCCTACACTACACAATCGCCCAAAAAATTTGCTTGCTGTTAAGCGACATTGTTAACCCCTTGAGTAAGGTTATTTACAGGAGGCGCCCGGTTGTCGCGCCGGCTTTTGCAGCAAAGCAAAACGGACACAATGTGCTTGTGCAGTCAAGCGTAACTTACACAATAAGGCCAAATAAAAAAAAATCCATGTTTAGCGTCCCCGCCCGCTTCCTTTTTAAGGCCGCCTGCTTTTTTTTTTTTTTTTTTAAATGAAAAAACACGAAAAAAAATGAAGAATATTTGATCTTTTTCGAAAAAAAAAAAAATCCCCAAACAAAAAGTCGTATTTTTAGACTCTAGCATCACCTTGTGTATGCTGGCGGCCATTTTGAAAAATAGCCCAGCCGGACGTCTTGGAAAATGCGTCGAGCGGCCATTTTGAAAAAAAAAAAAAAAAAAAAAAAGGCCTCCTCCTTCCTATTTTTCAAAAAGGCAGGACGCTAAACATGTTTTTTTTTTTTATTTGGCCTAATGCAACAATGGATTGAAACTGCACAAATAGTGGCTATAGGCGTCATCCCGGCTTGGTAGCACTGTTTTTTTTTCGCCATTTGGCGTCATCCGTACGCAAGGAGTTAAATAAGGCCCAGAGGAGGCTATTTATTTTGCCACCTTTGGCTGTGATGTCATTGATTGTCAGCACACCCAACATCATATGTGACCGGCTCTACGAAAATGGGCATTATGTCACCAAATTTGAAAAATGAGTTATATACATAGTTTAATTTGTCTCATCCTAAGCTTTAATTTGGTGTGGGTTTGACCCCTGTGGCATTTTGTGTTCTCGAGATATCTTGACATTTGCATGCTCATGTTTTTCAATTTAACTGAAGTGTGTTTAGAGATATAGCCCTTTAAACATAACAAGTACAAAGAAATGAGACGGAAATAATTTCTATCAACATTTGTTTTTTTCATCTTTACTCATCAATATTAGTATTTCTGAAAATAAATTATAAAAATATAGATATAATAAAAGCCAACAAACCAAAAAAAAAAGAAAATCACTTATGTGAATATTTTTTCGCCTGCTTCACATAGAACAGCCCTGCGTTTGTGTTTTCATATAGTGCGACATAATACCCTTTTTGTTGAGCGGGTCACATATGCCTATTTGAGCTGGCCATTTCGCTTTCAAAGTAATCCCTTGTCTTACATATGTAAATGCAGGTCTGCAAAAATTTCCTGTGTGGTTTTTGTCCGCATGAGTTGTTCATCAACACAAGATCAGATCTCGGTGAGTATGGAAAGAAGGCTCTGCCTAAAAGCGGAATCATACTTCATGCAGATTTGAAAGTTGAGCAGATTATTTTGGGTAATGGTGAATGTTGCAACGAAACATCGTCAGCATCGTGAAAATGCAGTGCTTTCGCATTCACTTGAAGTATGATGAAACTGTGAAGCAAAAAACAGTTACAGTTATTAAACGTCTGTATTGTGATTGTGATAACCTTTATAGAATATTTAAATCCGGATTTTTAAACTTTCGGTTTGAATTTCAAAATTCGGCTTCGGTTTTGGAAACCGGATATTCGAAAGCAATCTTTAAAAAAAAATGAAGCCTTCTATTTGTTGTGACACGGGTTAAAGAAAACAACTGGAACACCCTTTAAGTTGCTCCATGGTCTCTGATTGTAACTTCATTCACTCGCTAGTGGTCTTCTTTGTATATGAATAGCCTGCCCATCCATTATTTTTCTTTAACATCACAGTTTTTGTAAAGGCCCAGTTGTCACTGCTTCCTGCAAACTATATCCAGTCATCGGGAGGGCTTTTCATGCGGCACCTCACACACTTTTTGTAGGCATGACCAGAGATTAAACTTTTCCGAGTTGAATCGGAAAACCGACTTTTTGACTTTTCCAATGAAATTTCCGATTTTTGTACAATTTGTCCCACAAAATTTGATTTGTTAATGTTTTCCCACAATGCGATTTTATTTGAATTATAATTAAGAAGAAAACTTTATAAAAATAAAGTCGATGAAAATGGCACGTAAAAATTATCGTGAGCGTAGTTTTAATCTCTTTCACCAGTCGTAAATGGAGTGTTTCTACGGTAGAAACACCGAGGTCTACACTGATCGGAGCCTTTTCCGGCTTGATAAAAGGTTAAACATTGACCTGTGACATGCAAAAATTACGGCGCATGCGTCAGTGTGTGGTGCGTGCGTACCACGTGCACCTGGGCAGTGGCAGATGCAACGGCACCAGTGCCACCGTACAAATTACACTGCGCCGCCCGCTA
Organism: Hippasteria phrygiana; assembly: GCA_037893225.1. NCBI lineage: Eukaryota > Metazoa > Echinodermata > Asteroidea > Valvatida > Goniasteridae > Hippasteria > Hippasteria phrygiana. Next base: position 43,375 of record JAZGUH010000435.1, read on the forward strand.
GCACAGCGGGCAGTGCGGTGTAGGTTGTACTGTGGTACCGTTACATATTGTCGGCCGGCTCGCCAGCCGAGTACGGGTAGGGACATGAACGATCCGATGGATAAAATCCAACATGTTGTGCGATTTTTCTGAGGCTCAGATTTAGTTGTATAAAATGCAATGCTTTAAAAATCAAAGTGATACATTTCACTGACAGTTGTTGGAACTTAAGAAAAAGACGAGAATTTTCCAAAGTACGTAAGTGGAGTTTGGTTGAATCATGGACATGATTGAATGGTTTCACGAATGGTGTCCTTTTCTGTCGGACTATTTCCCCGACTTTCTCAAGTAAGAAGTGAATTTTTTATGAGTCTGTGACTCTAACCGTAATTCAGGATTTTAAATTTGGTTAAAACACTGACAATTTTTCTCATCGTAAAATTTACAGGAGGCAGTGTCCGGAAATTGGGCATGAAGTGTATTGTACATGTACATGTGTAACTGCAGCACGGCCCAGATTTCGGACATGTATTTTTGTCCGACCAATTTTTTTTCCGATTTGTTTCCATATGCCAGTTTCATCTCTGCATGACTTATGAGCGAAATTGGAGCTTCCTGTGAAATCAGATAACCGTCATTTGGTTTGAATAAAATCAGGATACCCAAATTTTTGAGTTCTCCCACCGCTAGAATATTTTATATCCACAATCGTAATCTCATTCTTATCAAGCAGTTTTATCATGAAAAGCATATCATGTACACAAATGATGAAAATGTTTGACTGAAGATTTGAAAGGAAATACAGAGTGAGGATGACTACATTGGCTGATGAATTTAACAAATTCACGTTGTATTTCTCCGTTTTGTTTAGGTCCCTGTGAAAAGCTACATGATGAATCCTTGAAAAAGGCGTAAGTTTCCTTGTTGATTATGAAAGGGACAACCGCGTTTTGGATGCACACAGTTGGTCTGCAGAATCTTAAAAATCTTAAGGGCGAATAGATATTCAGAAATATGGATGTCATATTTATACGTCCACACCTTGGAATTCTGCCTTTTTCTGAAAATTTGAGAAAAAGACTTTTGAGCATCAATATTTGACACACCGATCAGAGGAAGCAAGGTATCATTCTCATGTGCAGAATTTGTCCTCAACTGAAAACTTAACTGTATATAACTGTATAAATATTCTTGTATTTGTGTAAATATTTTGGTGTGTGTATAAATATTTTTAGCCGCGTCGCATTGCAGACAGGGGCTCTATAAGCGCTTAGCGTTGTTCTTCTTGTGCCAAATTCGTTTTCGCGATACGGCTCAACAGAAGAGGGCACTACAACATGTACTATGCTTTACTGATTCATATGTGGGCGACGCGGCTCTTACACGAATTCGTGCTGGTTAAGTAAAAATGTACGCAGGGCCCCAATGAAAACCAGTTTCAAACCGTTTGGCCACACCCTGGGCAAAACCAAAATGTTATAAATAAACTGTTCAAGTTGCCGTTCCACCTCTGTGACCCAGGCTGGAATCCCAATTGACCTATCGCCGTTCATGAACATTATCCAATCGTAGCGTTTGTTGAACATCACATGATATTCCAAATCTTGGACAAACAAAAAAACATTCCAAATACGCGCATTATTCGGCGCATTATTCGTTGAAACGCAGTAAGCGATTACACGTCAAATTTAACGCAAACGCTCAACCCAGCCCATCGCGTTTTCATACACTAATTTTGTTTGCAGCACATTTGCAAAGCCCGTTTAGCGTAGTTTGTTCTGTTTATATTTCTGCTTTTTTTTTCTTCCGATTCTCAGACGGTGAAAATCATGTGAGTGTGGTCCAAAGAATCTGCATTAATGCATCCACGTGTTGCACGTGTGTAAAGTTGTCTAAAGGGGCGTGGCTAACTCACAAACGGCGATAGGTCAATATGGGGACAAACCTAAACATTGGGTTTTTAGTCCATGCCTGATACTCTGGGTTGTCTAGAATATAATTCAGTTTTCCTCGCGCCACTAAAACTGACATGTATTTCTTCAGCTTTCTTTGTGCTTCCGAGCTACAGTGTAATGTGAGCTTTGAAGGGATTCTAGATTCCAGTACTGAAAAACAAATAAATGATAGTAAAAACATAGTGATAACTGTTATCTTGTTTTCGCTGTAGGTTTGACCTGAACAGCAGTCGCGAAAAGATTCGGTATGAGGATGACTTTCTGTCATACCTACAACAGATTGTATCCGAGGTTGACCGCAGGATACGCAAGGGACATTCCAGACTATCTCTCAGTAATTCACAGCTGCAGGTAGGGAAACTCATCATTTAGTTGACCAATCGAATCTATGGACCTGTCACAGCAGAATTCAGTGAACAAAGTGAATGAAATATTGTCCAATCACACCAGTTTGATGAGTAACCCTAATCATTTTTCCTACATGTAACCTGAATCCTCCAATATCCTCCAAATGTTTGTTACTTAAGACCACTGCCCGAATCCTGCAAAATCCTCCAGTGGGTTTTGGATCAACGCCCCAGTAACCTCAATCCTCCGAAATCATCCGGCACCAGATTGGGCCTGATGACTTGGATCCTCCATTTTCCTCCAGAGGCAAAATCCTCTAAATGCCCTCAATCCTGCAAAATCCTCCGATGCTTCCAACGACGTTCAATCCTTCAAATTCCTCCATTTGGCAAAGAGGATTTGGGAAGGTTAGCGTTAAAGGGACACATTACCTTCAAATGTCGTGACATTTTGCTGTTTGGAAATGTTCCTTATCTTTTATAAGAGTTGTTAATGCAAAAAAAAACACGTATAATATGTTGTAATTAGTAAGTAGTGATTACAAAACAAAAAATTGGCCGCTTACCCCTGACATCTGACCCGCGAAACAAAGACTTATTTCCAGTACTAAATACCACCGTCTAAATAATGTGCAAAAAAAAGCTGTAAGAGTCTTTAGGCTGGCGCCGCAGCCAGTGGCCTTGTGAATCAGATGATCGCCAGGTACAATTCTCTACCTCGCGACACATATCGCCAGTGCTGCGCTCCGTGCCACAGTACATCAAAATTGATCAACAGAACGTACTTCAACCAGATGCGACTGGAAATACGACTGGTGAACACGGTCCGCCATTTTGTGGAGTCAAAAATTTGGTTCTACAAAATGGCGGACCGTTATTTGTCACGAAATTAAACAAAAACCACGCAATTTGAAGGGATAGTTATGTGAATCTTTATATTCTACTTTAAAAAAAGGTTCCCAACCATATCCATTTCAGTTTTATAGCCCAAATCGCAAAATCCAAAGCAATGTGTCCCTTTAAGCAAACAGAGAAGGTTCCAGTCCCTCAAGATCTCCTTTTTTTTGTCCTTGCTGTTCACCAGCTAAGTGCACCCAACCAAGCCAAGAATGAAGAGCAGATCCGCCTGTTGACGGAGCGCATCAACACCCTGGTGGAGAAGGCAGAAGAGCTGGGCTGCAATGGGGAGGTAGAGGAAGCCCAAGGCACTATGAAGCTCTGTGAACAGCTCAAAGAGGAAAGAGACACCCTCAAAGCAGTAAGTGACTCCTGCCCCCCCCCACATCTGCCGCATCCACAACCTACTGCCAGCGAGTACCACTACCTATTCACTGCACTGACCCAACCCTGTGTCCCCACTCAATCAAAATCCAACAGCCTGGAGCTTTGTTCCGCACTCTGACAAAGTCCAACATGTTCATAATGTTTGGCACTGAACCGTCCGACACTTGGCAAAACCTACTGCTAGAGTTTGATGGGTTGGGGTAGTTAAGGTTTATTCTACATTTCCCTGTTGCAGGCAGCAGCCCAGGCTCTGGATGCGGTACTCTCTCAGGAAAAGCAGATGGAGGTATGTGAGGTATGCGGGGCGTTCCTCATCGTCGGCGACGCCCAGTCCAGAGTGGATGATCACCTGATGGGCAAGCAGCACATGGGTTATGCCAAGATCAAGGCAACCGTGGAAGAACTCAAGGTACTGCGGCAAGAAACGCAACATGCAACGCTAGTCTTTTTTTTCTTTTTCTTTTTTCACCTCTGTTTGGTAATTTCTCACGGAATTGGACGTGAGTGTAGGTGAAGCCTTTGCAGTATGTAACATTTATTGCAGGATTCAGGACTGTTGGGGTTTGTCGAGAGCTTTCTGATTTTGTGTGTGCTAAATCCAACAAAATCCAATTGGTAAAAAGCTGTTGTAATTTGTTGGATTTAGCAGTCAACACAAATTACATGGTGTGTTGGATATTGTTGTATCCAGCTAAAAATATACCAGTTGGATTTTGTCGTATTTAGGAGGGTGGAATCGGACTTAAAGTAAAATTTTCACTGGATTTTTGTTGGATTTGGGCGTTTTTTTTGGTTAAATTCACCTGGGTAGCTGCAATATGCCAAGGGTGGTGTGTAGGTGGTACACTGCAGAATCCTGCAAAACTTGGCTGTTGGATTTTGTTCAATTCGAGGCCAGGTGCACTAAGTGGATTGGGTTTCCAGTCCCCTGTAGGGCTGTCCCGAATATACCGAATATTCGAATACCATTTTGCCAGTACGAATATTCGAAAAGATATATATGCACTTACAGATACAACTCTGATGCTATTTTAATAGAAAAGTTACGGCACTTAGCAGTGTCAAATGCCACATTTTTGTCAATCGCAATTTTTTATGGACGGAAGTTTATTGTTCCTGTCAATAAAACCCTTGATAAAACGGGGCCATGCAAAAAAAATGCTGTTTGAACGGTCCATAATATCAGTCGTTATACTTGAAACACCGGCTTGCTTTTAGGTGCAATGTTGTTTTTTTACCGTTGTGGCATGCACTGAAAAACTTGATCGGCGAGTATCGAATTTTCGAATATTCGGTAAAACCCAGTTTCGAATATTTGAATAGTAAATTAATCGAAAATGAACGGCCCTATTCCCCTACCTGATCGTGTGGTAGGGTAGGGATTGTTAATTATTCAAATCCATTGAAGGGTAGTCCATTAACAGAAGTATACTGTCTTTTTTGGGGGGAGGTGGTTTTTTTTGGGGGGGGGGGGGGTGGGTTTTTTTTTGGGGGGGGGGGGGTTCGGGGGGGGTAGTGAGTTGGTCTCACCAATCGTGGAAGTTACCCTGCCTGTGTCTATAGATTTGAAAATTGGGATCATTTCTTTGGTATCTATTGAAGATTTGTTTGTCTATTTAGATCTGGACACAGAAAAACTCTAAGGGTGGTGGGGCTGGCAACATAAAATGTGGCCAACCCCACCACCTCTGTTGTAGCCCTTTACTAAGAGTTGCATTTTGTCTTGTATTGAGCAACTTCCATAAAAACTTTTGAGTTGCGCGAAGAAACTCAACTTGGAGCCTTTGAGGTTTTGTTCATACTTGTTCAAACTGATTTTGCTTCTCGACAGACCAAGCGCATGCAGCCAATCCTGGAGCGCGAGGAGCTACGGCGCAAAGAGCAGGAGGAAAAAGAGAAGAAGCTGGAAGAGGAACGAGAAGAACGCCGCAAAAAGCGGGAAGAACGCGAAAAAGAGCGGGAAAAAGAACGGGAGGAGCGGCGCAAGCGGGAGAAGGAACGGGAGAAGGAACGGGAAAAGGAACGGGAGAAAGAACGTGAACGGGAGAAGGAACGGGAAAAGGAAAGGGAGAAGCAACGAGAGAAGGAACGGGAGAGGCGGCGGTCCCGATCAAGGGACAGGCGGCGGAGCCGGTCGCGCAGTCGCGATCGCCGTCGTCGCTCCCGGAGTCGGGACAAGAGGCGGAGCCGCAGCCGAGATCGCAAGCGGAGTCGCAGCCGGGACCGCAGACGCAGCAGGAGTCGCAGTCAGCACAGGTTTGTACAGAACTAAAGATCCATTGTATTTTCATCGACATGCGTAGTTATTTTACTTAAAAGTCATGAATTAAAGTCATATTAATCTTAACAGTCCAGAATCCTCCAGTTTTTCACACAACCTAGAGACTAGGGAGTTAGGGTTAATTGCCCCAATATTTAGATTTTGAATTAAGTAATAAAACTTAAGAGTTGGATAGAAAAGGGCTTTTCACATGTAAAAATGTTGAAATCCCAAAATTTACTCCCCATTGAAAATTCTTCTTTTCTGTCTGTGACTCAAAATGCCATAGTACTTTCTGCTGAATATTCTGTTGAACAGCACACACATTCTTAGTCAAATTTTGACATACTCCTCTCTCTCATTGATGCTGCAGGAGAAGTAGAGACAGGAGCAGAGACCGTCGACGCCGCTCAAGATCCCGCAGTCGCGACAAGAGGGGGCATTCACGGAGCCACTCGCGCTCTCGCCGCCGATCGCGATCGCGATCCCGCACCTCGCGCTCCAAGCGCAGCCGGTCAGGCTCGAGGAGTCGACGCGACTCCAAGCATCGGGACAAAGATCGTGAGTCCCGGAGCAGGGAGGAGGGTGGGGACAAGGGTGGGGACAAGGAGGCATCGGAGAAGCAGGCCAATCACCACGAGGGCGAGGATGCGGCTGCCATGGAAACGAGAAACCACGACGACGATGCTGCTGTGGATGGGGGAGCGGCGAATGAGACGAGCAAGAATTCACAGGACGGTGAGATTCCTCTGACATTTCCGGGGGCTGCCTGCTGTCTAGGTACAGACCGCGGCCCTTGAGTTGTGAAAATGCAGAAAAACTACAGCAGCCAGTTTGATTGAGCTGCTGAGTACACACACTTGCTTAAGTCGGACATGATTTGTATAGCAACAAGAGATTACCATCCAGCTGTTCATGGTTAAACTGTCTTTTTTTTTAATCTCATTTTAGCAGAGAACCATTTCATTAGCCCAGCAGAGATTTTTCAATGAGATTGCTGCTTTTCTATTAGTTCATTGTTTTTTTCTACATGAAATTTTTTTTTTTTTTTTTAATAAGAGCAACCCAAGCAATTATAAGGCTTATTATATTGCATTGATTGAATTGATTCTCTGCTTTGCTTTTGCTTTATACTGCCACTTTAACAGTTGTACATACCACATCTGCTTTTGCTGTAATTTTCAGAAATGAATGGATTTGGGGATTAGGATTTTATAGCAAATATTATACAATGCCTGAAAAAATCCACACCATCCAATTGGTGGATCGTCGATCACGTGCATTGAATTATTCGTCCCATTGCACGACGCAAACCCGCACCGCCAAAAAAAGTTTTACAAACGGTAACGCGTTTGAAAAAACTTCCCCGCTGCCACAACACGGCTGTCATTGGACTGGTTCCCAGTCCCTCTGTTGTCCTTCGGACTTCAAATGTATATTATATACATATGGGGACCGGGAACCAGTGTAGGCTGTCATTCACACAAAATGGCGGACGGTGTTTCCGAACCCTGGTTTGTTTTCCTAAAAGACGACACAATATTTGAACTCGTAGGCGATGCAAAGAGACAAATGAAATATGCAGTCAACAATTAGAGGAATTTGCAAGACATGCAGGAACAACAATTAAAGCTTTTTGTCACGGTTTTATGCGGGACTGAGAAGGTAAACGGCACGTTGTACACCAAGAAATCCATGCATGTTATCTGTCGGATTTCTTCAGGCGTTGTATAAAACAAATACTGAATGTTTCACATTCGTGCAATGGTAAGAATAATTTCATTTGGTGACAGATGGAATGTCCCATTTCACTCGGCTTCGCCTCATGGAATGGAACATTCAATCTGTCACCTCATGAAATTATCCTTACCATCGCACTCATAAACATTCTTTATTTGTATACTGTCGCACTGACCTGTGTCAAGTTTTGTTTGCCGACAATTGCTGGAAATTGATAACAAAAATTCCACTTTTCTTGAAAATGACAGCACACCAGGGCTCTATTTCATAAAAGTTAGGAATGTTCCTATCTTGGACTTAGGAAGAATAATTCTTCTTTATGTCCTGGACTTAGGTAACAATTATTCTTCCCAAGTCCAAGATAAGAATATTCCTGAACGTTTAATGAAATAGAGCCCAGGTGCCATGATTTCACAGGACGCTTGAGACCAGTATTTACTTAGTCAACTAAGGTATCTCATAATAATTGGTTTTTTGTTTGTTTGCAAATGTTTGCATACTTTATTGATCAAGGTCTGTAATACTAAAGTTTTTCACCATCCAAATAATTGAAATAATCTGTCCACAAAGTGAAACATAAACAGTAAAAAAAAGAATTCCCTTCTCTGTTTTAGATCTAGATGTTACAGGAGCCAGCAATGACGTTGAAGCAAAGACGAGAATCGGCACCCCAGGCTCTGCCAGCGTGCCCACCCCAGAGCGGATGGACGAGGGAGGGGACGCCAAACCATCAGGTGACACTCACTCTGATAACTGATCCACAGTTAGATGGGTGAGTGTTCTCCTTCTGTTTCTTCACGTTTCACAGTCAAAGTTTTGGAAGAGGAAAACTAACGTTGGCCATCCTCGCCTCCTTCCATCCAAACCTTGTCTCTCTGACGACCAATCTTTTCCCACATTGCTTTTTCCTCTGCCCAATCCATTTTCTCTTCCATCTGTTTTTTTTTTTTTTTCTCCTTCCTTCAGAAGCAAGCCCTGTAGTGTGTGAAAGAGATACAAATAAATATAGGACTTCTGCCGACACTGTCAGTTCCAAACATAATTTACAGCCCTTGATTTTTATTTGGGGGGGGGGGGGTGGGTAAGTCCTATTTATAAAAGTTTTCCAACCCTTTTTGAGGTGATCTAAAACGTGCGACACACATAAGCAGGTTTTATAGTTCAAATGGACTTCAGGGGTATCCAAAGCAGAAAACATTTTAAAATTGCAATTTATTTGCTCTAAAATTCAATGACCTTTTTTTCCAAATTCAGAATTTAAAAAGGGGGAAACAATTTCTGGTGGCAAGACTTCTTAACTAAAGCGAGAATTACTTGTCATTTGTGGAACTGCGAAAAAGGGGAAAAAAATGTGACAGTTTTGTCAATAACGACAAATTGGTTGCCGCCTTCTGAAACGGGAGCCACCTTGAATTTGTGGAAATTCCTTTTGGCTCATGAGCAGAACACGTCAGAGTTCTGTGATCAAATACATTTCCATAGTTCAAGGCATCGTTTTCGTGGTGCACCGGCCAGTTTTATCGGGGGAAAATTACACTGCAACCCAGTTCCTGATCCTAATTCCAACTACCCTTTTTTCCCTATCTGCTAGACGCCAACCTCTATATTCTCTCTCTGCTTGTTTCCCTTCTCATTTGTCAGTGGTCCCATTGTGTCCTCCTGGTCACTTTATTCCCTCCCTTCATCCCACTCGTGGCCCCACCCCTCCCTCCCTCCTTTACATTTTTCTTGCGACAGTGTTGAAAGTAAGTAAATATTTGTCACAGCGGGGGTGATCTTTCATTGCTGCCGGAGTGTGGACGCCGTCCTGCGATCATCAAGTGACCTTTCACATCTGCTGTATGATCAACCACTAGGTATTTCATTAACATACCAGAAAAGAAAAGAGAGAACTATTTTGTAATCATTCTGTCTGAATTTTTTTAAATTCAAACATGTTACATACAAGGGGAGTTCAAAGGGACATAAAGTTGTTTTTTTTTGGGGGGGTTGCTCGTTGGAGTTGAAAAAGCAAAACCTGAATCATTAATCCGAGAAGTTTTTGTTTGTAAAAAATACAAAAATTATTGCAATAAAATTGGATTAAATTTTTTTTTCTTTTTACTGAGTGGATTTACACAAAATCTCTCAGGTTAATAGGAGGAAATTAAAAGGCTTTTTAAAAAAAAAATTTATTAAGATACTTACGATCTCTTTAGTTTTGGTTGTGTACAAGATTGCATTGTCTTCATTAAAACGCATATTTTGTCAGTGGTTAACAAACACTATTTCGTCGGAGGGTTTGTGACCCCCTCCGGCCCCCTGCCAGCCAGACCTCGCTCGGAAAAGCGCCCCATACCCTTGTCGGAGCAAGGTTGAGAGGTCGCAGTATTGTAGCCCATGCCCAGGGGGATGCGCTGAATCACTTCTAGCGACGAATGTTGAGAATTGCGGTCATGTAATACAGGTATTCTGCCAGGTACCCCATAAACTACTACTACGTATTTTGTAATGATTCCTTACAAGCATAATCTGGTGTTTTTGTTTTGTTTTTTTTTATTGAATAATTTAAGGTGCATGTAATGACTTTCTATTTTCTCCAGTACTTGAAGTGATTCTTGGCCTTTTTGTTTGTGTACATGTTGGAGGACACTGATCACAAAGAGAGCTTGCACCAAAATTGAAAAGTTTGATTAATTGTGGAACATATACTACGCAAAGAAAATTAAAGGATCAGACATTTGCCTTTGAAAATTTCAGTCAGGTGTGCACTGAAGTTGATTTTACTCATTGTACACTGCAGCGCATGTCCGAGCTTGGTTAAGCACCACAGAATGTGAGATGATGCAATTGCTCAGTCAGGTGTTTCAAAGTCAAATTGACTGGAGGGGTTAAAAGAAAGTTAATAATTAAGTTTGATCCTTAAATTTTTTTGAGTGGTATACATGCAATTACCGTTTTTCTGAAATCGCACTAGATCTGCACATGCACAGGTTCAAAAGTATGATCGGCTTTAGAGGTTCACAATCTTATAAACCTAACCACCAAACTTCCAGTTGGACAGTCAAAGTCCTGTTTACTGGCCAGTAGGGCCAAATTTTGCCACCTTCCCGTCAGTGGAACAATTCAGAAAAGTAGTCGATGTATTTGTCTGGATGTGTTGCGAAAAGAGCTGCACATTGATCGCTCTGCTTTAGGGAGAAAGACAGAATTAAAGAAGCAGTAATTTGAGGTTACCCTCGAGGTTTTACCAAGTTGGAGTGCCCATGCACTGCGAGGACCCTAAAAACAAAAAACAAAAACCTGCATTACCGCCAGGTTGAAACTCGAATTACCATTCTTTAATTCTGCATTTCCCCCTTACCACATGAGTATTTGGTTATTATACCAAACGTTTCCTGATAAATAAAAGAACGATGACGAAGCCAACTTCATTTGCGATCAGTGCAATTGTGCGAAGAAATGCCTCCTGCCAAACTTTATGAGAGGGCTTTTCAGTTTGTGCATAGCTATGTGAGTCCGTGTTCACCATATGCACAAATTCAAAATGGTTTTTATGCATGTACTTAATGTAATTTCTTTGATTTTTAACCAAAAAACATAATGACAAGTAATATATCTTCACTTGAATGTGTGGCATTGCAGCCTGCAGAAAAAATTGAGATGTGAGCACCGATATATGACCTGATATGACCTATGTAGTGTGTAGAAATTGCTTGTTGCGAGTTTAAATGCCTTATTTTTATGTAAATAAATATTTCAATCCTGCCTTACCAAAGTCATAATTTTGTTTAATGTATGATATGAAATGTGACTGGTACAAGCTGTATAGCTAAACTGGGTTTTCAATAGCTACCTTTTGATGTGGTAGAATGTTGCCTTACTAAGGCATGTCTCATGATTTTATTTGGTAAATATAGATTTGACTCCTTATTTTTGTATGCTTTACCGTGGCCACTGCAGATGACTATGAAAATCTGCTATTTGTTATTTCAGCACTTTGCAGTTTTCAACTGTCGTTTTTAGTCATTTATGTAAAACACAAAAGCTAAAAGATTTCTTTGAAGTCATCGATTCTGGAATCATTTTTTGATAAAGGGTTAAAGCATTTCCCAGAAAAAATAACAGCTTAGTGAAATCCGAAATCTTTTAATCGTACGCAAGCACACGCGGAGAATGCAACCGTAGGCCTACAAAATGGGTTCTTTTGAAATTGCTGGGCCATTTTTTGTGTGCGACAGCTGGGTATTATACAGATGTTTGACAACTTTCCCTACCTCCCACAGCAACGTTTTTAGTTTTTGTACAGTTTACAATACCCAGGCCTGTGATTGTCAATAAATTATGCATATCGAATAATTATGCAAAATTATGCAACTCTTTGAATTCAGGAGGATATTGTTTTTACATATATTAGATTACTGTGCAATTTGAAGTTCACAACCCCCCATATCTGGGTATGGTAGTTGCATAGAACGAGTACAGTGAACTTTGATTGAAGTCGTGCCCAAAGCAGTGTTTATGACTTCCTCGTGTCCCTTTTAGAACAGACATTTTTAGGATATCAAATTTGTCCCGAATAACCCTCTGCCTGTAATTTAATATGACCACAGAACTGTGGCTTGACCATTTTCAATTTCCTTGTGACCTCGGCCATAAAAAAGGAATCTGCATCAAACTGCTCGAAAAGACTTATCCAAGCGAAGCAAGTTGCACGACTGATTGTTCATTCCATTTTGACCTTGTGGCTAATCTTCCTGTGTGCTTTTGTTTCTCCGTGATTGAAAATTACCCTGTACAGCCCCATGCAGTGCATCGAGACACGCCCCTGGGATGGAGGTACAAGGCACACGGACGAAGCTGGTGACGGTTGGAAATGGTGGGCGGGGGGGGGATGGCTGACGGAGGACTCGATATCTCAAGACGACCTTAGCTGATGGGGCTGCGGATGTGTCCAAGATTGTACACTAGTAGGTTTAATTCCACTTCCAAACAAGATTTTTCTTTGCACGTTGAAGACTTTTTTTCCCCCCACTTGTTTAGGACATTTTTCACTTTAATACGAACTAGACGAGGCCAAGTTTCCACACAAGATATTGTCAATCAAATTTCCCGCTTAGCTAAAAGCAGATGAAAAACTTCAAGCAGTGGACAACACATGGAACTTTTGCTGGTGACCTGTTTGTTGCTAAGCCGAACTTTCCTCGCTTAGCAAAGTTGTGCCCTGGGCAGCTCTGTATAATTGACCTCTCATTCTGGCTAGGCTCAGAACACAGCCATCATGTGGTTCTGTTTACACTTTTCATTTGCCGTGTCATCTTCCATGAACGACCAACTCAAATGTAAAAACCAAATTCACTGACGGTCACTAGTGCAACGTGAGCCGTTTGAGTTTTCACAAGACGGAATGTTCTAAGTAGGTGATTTACAGTTAGGAGTTCGTTGTTGCTTAAGTGATGCCATTCAACATGGATTGTACAAACAAGAACACAGTTATCAATAAGTATATAATTGTTAGTTAAAAAAGTTGTTTAATTTGTAAGTTTTTGGATGTTTGTTGCACAAATGAAAAAAAAAGCAAACAGTTTGGCACAATAGTGCCAGGGAAAAAAAATGTGCATTTGTAAATACACGTAGCTGCATTGTTTTGAGTAAAAAAGACAAAAGAAAAAAAGCCTGTATACATTATTTTTAGTACGTGTACCCAGAATTTAACCCTTTTAGACCCATACTCAGAATATCCAAGGTTATGTCACACACCTTCAGATCCCAAACCAGAGCTGTGCAGATGTGCACTCAAAGTACATTGGATCAAAGCCTAATTTTATGGCTCTGCTTATGGTAAGCAAACAATTTCCACTGTAGCAGAAAATTCTGCAGTTAACGGTTAGTGTATTTCACAGGTTCGCAAAGAATTTTGGCCAGTTTGCCTGCATGTGAACCAGGGCTGTAGTCAAGTCCCTGTAAGTCCTTTCACAAGTCCTTTCACAAGTCCTTTCGCAAGTCCAGTCGGAAGTCCTTTCATAAAGCCGGTCACAAGTAACTGGATGAACAATGACAAAGGAATGACTTTGTCAAAGCTCATTTGAATAGCTTGTGATTGGGATTAGGACTGGAGGGTTTGTGATGGACTTGTGATGGACTTGTGATGGACTTGTGATGGACTTGTGATGGACTTGTGATGGACTTGTGATGGACTTGTGATGGACTTGTGATGGACTTGTGATGGACTTGTGATGGACTTGTGATGGACTTGTGATAGACTTGTGATAGACTTGTGATGGACTCGCCTACAGCCCTGATGCGAACATCCCATAACCTGCTAATACAGGGTTAGCACAGAACTTCTTCGCTAGCATCTTACATTCCAATAAAGAGGGCTCTGAAGGTCAACTATATAAAACAAGTACTAAGTGGAACAGCCCACGGCGGGTATATGCTTTAAAACTTCACTGGTCCACGAACTGTACAACCGCGAATTTTGCAATGCAATGGGGCGTGATCTAATATGCAGATTAGGCGTTCAGTAGACGCATGCGCATCAGTGTTAACAAAAACAACAATTCCCAACTGTCCACCCGCCAGCATAAGCAGCAGTAGACCACAGCGCGTTTCACTCCGCTGTGGCAATTATATGGATCTGGAAGGGTTAAAACATGTTAGCTGATTTTTTAAAGAAGACAGAATTTGTTTTCCCTTTTCAGCAAAGCTGTGCATTTTTCCTTCATGCAGAGTTGTATCACATTCTGGCCTCTTGTGGGCAGCATCCATCCAGTGTGTACAGTTTAGTTTTACATGAACATTCTAAGGTATGTGGTTTAGTTAGGTTCTCTAGCACCACAGAAACGCCTGGTCGTGACATGCCAAAAGGTGGGTCATTGTCTCTTTTCGTTTGTACTCTTTTTTTTGTTCTTTTCTTTTGTTCTTCTATTTTATTTTATCAGTAGGAGTGTCCAATCGTTCGTAGACATACAATGACTTTTTTTTCTTCAAACGGGTGCATTGGAATTGGCAGCATTTTGTTTTTAAAACAATTGTATTTTTAGAGCCATAAAAATTGAAGTATTTTCAAAAATTGCTGGGGGGTAGTAACAGCTGTTAAGTGTGAGTATTTTTTAATTCTGAAAAAATGTTTTTTCTATTTTTTTTAAATAAAAAGTAAAAACGTCAAAATGTCAATAGGGAAAGGACTCTGTATACTCCAATGGTTTTAATGTTTAAAAATATTGATATGATGCTATATTATTCTAGGCAGTAAATCAGTGGTGTATCACTGTGTTGGGGAGAGGCATTTGGCAAAATGTTTCCGGGGATGGTAAGTTGGGCATCGAAGGTCACCGCTGGGAATGCTGTTTTGGGGTCAATTTTTGGGGAAAATCATTATTTCTGGATATTATAATCTCCAAGATTATTTTTGACCCATGATTTTTCATTTATAATATATTTCTGCATAAATAGCTCAAATTCACGGTTACCATGTTTTTTTAAAAATCGGTTGCCATGGAAATCTTAGAAATTTTATTTTGGTACCAAAGTGGCACCATTAACCCTAACCCCTTGGTTAGTGTGCCTGCATGTGAACCAGGGCTCTAGTCAAGTCCCAGAAGTCCTTTCATAAAGCCGGTCACAAGTAACTGGATAAACAATGACAAAGAAATGCCTTTGTCAAAGCTCATTTGAATGGCTTGTGATTGGGATTAGGACTGGAGGGCTTGGGATGGACTTGCAAGGACTTGTGATGGACTCGAATACATCTCTGGCAAATCACATGAACAGCATGTTTATTACCATGAAGTTAGTATCGCAAAAGTGTATATGGCATTTTTACACAGAAACAATACTGCTATTAAATGCGACATTCAGTAGTTGTGATAACTAAAGTCAGATAAATTATCCATTACGCACTCGGATTAGGGTAGTCACATCAATGTTGTTAAGTTTACATCATTGCCAACAGTGAGATGAATATTATCAATCCGACAGTATGGATACCTAACTGCTGAACATATAGTTTGAACTTGAAGAAAAGAGTTGCATTTGGTATTTAGCTAGGTACCAACTGTTTATTTGTTGATACATGTACCATTGTTTTATCTGTAGAGTAAAATTGCACAAAAACTGGGGATATCAGAACACTTGTCCTGCAAAACGCCGGTCAAAATCACTTCACAAGTCCAAGAATTTCTCCAAATCGTGGATTACTTTTGAGTGGTGTATTAGGCCCATTGATAATGTCAGAAAGAAAAATTCAGGTGTTTGTGTGTATATACATTATTTTGGATTATAAACTGCAGTATGCTTGAAAGGTTATAACAAACTTTTAAATTGTGACTTCAACTAGAAGAGTATGACATACCGATGTCATTCCATATTTTGTGCTGAAATTTCCTTTAAATTTTCAGCTATAAATAAGATACAAGAAAAAATTTTGCTTACAGGAATCAAGATTTAGCCGACTTTATTAATGTTTTTTTTTTTTAAAGATGTTAATACACTTGGAAATCTTGATGATACAGGGACAGTGACTGTTCAGAAAATGATTGAATAAAACAGTTTCAGTGGAGAATTGATGTACTGATCTGTCTGTTCTTTTGTCTTATACATGTATTTTGATTTATTCATTCACTGTCTGTCTCTAGAAAGACCATGTAGTGCGTCGCTGCTATTAATTTGTTTTAGTAAATTGTTACGAATTTCTAAAATAAATACGAACATACAAATTTACTCATGAAAATATTAAATTCTCAAAATTGTGATTGATTTGTCTATGTGAATGGAACAGTTAATCTTTAACCTCTCAAAAATATTCTTTCCTTTGTGCTCATAAACATTCATTATTTGCGTACTACATGTACATGACTTTTGGCCGATAAGCCGGCCAAAAAAACCTGAATGCGCAACATACAACCGGCATGCAGTGCAGCTGGCTGATCCTGTTGGTTTTGTAAATAGCGCCCTCTTGTGACTGACAATGGCTGCACAACGAAGGTTGGAGAATTTTAGGAAAGAATTTTCAAGTTCGTCAAGGTTGGTTTTCGCTTTTTGTCCTTGGGAAGTGCATTTCATTTGCTCCATTGGCAAGTTGTTTTACTGCAACATGGTGTCGTTGACTAATTGTACTTGTAAAACTTATTTACAACTCGGGTTTAAAGGAGGTTGAGCCTTGGAATAGACATTAATGTTGGAAGTTGTAACGTGCATTTCACGCAAGGGGCCGAGGGCCAGGGGCGTGCATATTTTTAAGTCCGCCATGCGCTAGAGAAGCGCAAGCGCGCGTGACCAATCCTTGGGATTTATCCCAAGATTTTGGGAATGTTGGTGGGGTTCGGAAAAGTATAGATTGCGCATGCGTCGGAATGCACCCATTAATGTAAAATAATTTTTTGCATTGCGTTGGTGGGAAATCTTAGGAATTTTGTAGGGGTAATCTTTGGGATTTTTTTCAAAGTTAATGAGCGGCCATCACACGCACAAACCCCTCATCCGCATGGTTGCTATGCTTGTTTTTCGGCGAATGTGTAGGTACGGACCTAGTCCGAGCATAGCTCCATGGTCCGAGCATGTCCGAGTAACTTGGACCCTTTATCGCCTCTTTTAACATTTGTCAATGTCATTTGGACATGATCTGGCGATAGTACTAGGGTCCAAGGCAAGTGTGCAATAGAGAATGGCTTCTAATTCAATCCAAACAAAAAATTCAAAATTCAACCTTACAAATACAACGGCCACCAAAATACTAGATACGCCACCATCTGAAATTTTACCGTTTAATTCCCAGAGACCCCCGCAGAACATGTCTTTTCGCTTTCTTGGAGTTCAAATAGTGACTCCTCGACCTTGCATGACGTACGTCACCCTGATGCGCAGCGCCCGCATGCACCGCGCGACAACTTGTTTATGCCGGCGACTGTTTCGTGAAGAATTCCCTCCCCCATGACGCGCGTGCAACCTCGAATCAATATACTACATGTATCTACACAGGAACACGTACCGCGACCGTTATACCACTCACGAAACAGTGTTAAGTAAACCTTGGTACATTCATCTGATCATGAAACTCCACTTGTTAAGATGGTGGCGTATCTAGTATTTTGGCGGCCGTTGTAAGGTTGAATTTTGAATTTTTTGTTTGAATTGAATTAGAAGCCATTCTCTATAGCACACTTGCCTTGGACCCTACTATCGCCAGATCATGTCCAAATGTTAAAAAAGGCGATAAAGGGTCCAAGTTACTCGGACTAGTACGGACCTAGCCCAGGTTGGATGATGTCTTTGTTGCACTACGACTAACGTCCAGGATATGAGATTTCGCAGTAATTGAAATCAAAACTTTTAACAGATTTTTTTCGCGTTTTACCTCGTTGTAGAAGCTAATTTCATGCCCACATACTCTTTTTGTCCTTATATCTGTCTGTTAGGTTCAGGGATTCCATAAATTATGCTACACTGGCCGACGTTTTCCAGGACTCTTTTCACCAGTTTCATACCGAGTTACATGACGTGCATATACGGCACACGTGTGTGCGTGCACGCGCGACCTCCGAAATTCTGCGATGCTGCTGCCTGCGTGCAGCGCATGCGCACGCGCGATTTGCCTGGCAACCGCTCGCAAGTGCACTACCGTTTGGGCTGGCTGCACGGTACGGTCTTGGAAAGTGTTTTCTGTGTAGTCTACACACAAATTTATGGGAAGTGGCTGCATCCAACAGAGAACGAATTTGGGAGGTTATTATAGATGACGTAATCGATGTTGTTTTTAGGGAATATGGCGTATAAAGCAGGATCCGCCGTACAAACACGAATGTCACGCAAGTTGAAGTTGCAACGCCCACAAGTTATTGCGCCTGCGCGTAAGGAGGACAGTTACTAGGCAAATCGCGCGTGCGCATTGTGCGTGCGCATTGTGCGTGCGCATTGTGCGTGCGCATTGTGCGTGCGCATTGTGCGTGCGCATTGTGCGTGCGCATTGTGCGTGCGCATTGTGCGTGCGCATTGTGCGTGCGCATTGTGCGTGCGCATTGTGCGTGCGCATTGTGCGTGCGCATTGTGCGTGCGCATTGTGCGTGCGCATTGTGCGTGCGCATTGTGCGTGCGCATTGTGCGTGCGCATTGTGCGTGCACGTAGAGGCTACAGTGCTTGCTTGTGCACGCGTAATTAAATGCACACATACGTATAATGTACGTATACTTGGTCTGAAACTGATGAAAAGCGTCTACAAGGTTAACGTTGCTTTTGAGTTTAATTTCCTGAAAAACGTCGGCCAGCGAAGCATAAGGAATTCGTGAACCTCAGGGACGGATAGATAAAGACGCAAAGAGTATAATGGGCGTGAAATTAGTGTCTAAAGTGAGGTAAAAATATTGTAATTTTGTTTAAATTTGTTTTCGACTACTTCCAGTAGTGTCATATTCTGGACTCCCTCGCAACGCGAAGGGAGTCCATACTGGGCTAGGTACGGACCCCTTTTTCATGTTTTTAGTTTGGGCCAAATGATAGTGAAAAAGTTTTTTTGTGTCATTCCAAAATGAGGTCAAGTTGTAAAATGGGCTGCACATGTAAAATTGGCCCCATTTGAAAAGTTGACATGAGTCCAATTGGAACCAAATGTGGGTTAGCCTAGCCTATAGCATGATATTGTTAACGTTAGATGTGACATGGGAACCTTAATATGTTAGTGAGGTCAAAGGTCGCATACCAAGGTCAAAGGTCATCTGAAGTCAAGTTGTAAAATAGGCTGAACATAAAGTTCAATAAACCTTTTTGACATTCTCAATGCATTGTGGGTTTGGAGGCCAAACAAACCATGTAATTTATACACAAACCTATCATGCCTATGGCACTGTGAAACAGTCCAAATATTAATTGATTTTTATGCTAAATATCCGTCATGAGTTGAGAGATACCCTTTTCATATATATCTTTGCATGGAACATAAGGAAAAAAATAACCAGAACAATTTTAAATGGCAAAAAAAAAAAAAGAGTAATTTATTGGGGAATCCCTCTCGGGGTACCAGTTACTGATTAATGCAAATTTCTGGAATTAGAACAGCTAATAATGTCACATTATTAGCCAATCAGAAGAGGATTTTTGCAAGCATGACAATGGACCATATCGCAAATACCGCCTGGTCGAGATGTCACAATGGTCACAAGGGATTGTGGGAAGGAAATGGGAGCGATTTTGGTGTGCGTTTCTTTCCCACGTCCCTAGTAACCATTGTGACATCTCATCCAGGCGGTATTTGTGATAAGGTCTATGAACATGCGACCAATCACGTCCGTTCTGCTGTGCTTGCTCTTCTAATGCCAGTAAGGGCTGATGCAGTTCCCATGATGCTTTGAGAATGTCGAAAAGGTTTATTGGAACCAAACATGGGTTATACATTTAACATGGAACCTTCATATGTTAATGAGGTCAAAGGTGACAACCACGATTGTTTACACAACAAAAAGCGCACCGCAAAAAAAGGTTACGTAACACCGGGTCAACTGTGCTGGCTAAAACAGGAAGCATGTTTAATAGCTAAAACCATTCAGACATCGTACTAGAAGATAAAACCCTTCTGGTTTGTAATGCTACGCTAGACCCTCCCTCCAAGGTGTTTTAAATCACTGTTTTAGCGGCGAGATAAACCCGATTCGGTAATAAACTTTAAAACCGTTCAGACACCATTTTTAGCAAAAAAAGTTAGACCAAATCCAGTTTACTCGTGTTTTAAGGGAATTTAAAATGGTTTCTGAACGTACCCTTTAAAATGTAGTGTACACGATTGGTAATCCTCCAATTTATTTTACTGAATTATTACGAAATACCTTACTAGACTGTAACAATCATCCTGTGAAATGATGGCACCAGGTGTGATGTTGTTGTCAAGAAAAGTGGAAATTTATATCGTTTTCCAACGATTTCCAGCTGGAAATCATTGGGGAAAACTGCCCTGCAGCCTTCAGTCAAGGCGCGCGTGGCTACCCGGACGAGTGGCGCCCCCACGGACATGCTGGCATATTCGGGGCATGTCACGCGGTATAGCCACGCGCGCCTTGACTCTAAAGGCTATCATCCAGCCAACGGTTGAAAACGAGTGCCGTTTTTCTCTTGTTTTTTTCGCCATCCAACAACGCAAAACTTTGAACAGGTCAGTGGAACGATATTTCCTATAAAATACTAACCCCCAAATCCGCCCATTTCTGAAAATTGCAACAATGACCAATCATGTACACTACATTTAACACGAAGATTTTGTTGTTATTGACACATGGTGGGCTATTAAAGTAAAATCTTTCCAAGAATAATCCCAAAAAATAGACACACCCGACATAGTTGTGCTTGTTATTTTTCAATCCAGGTATCTCCCCGCTACATATTCTGGAATGATGCAAATTTTTATTTTTGCAACCTCAATGCGATGTTTGGTTTATCCATAGTATCATTAAAAGTACAACGGCCTCAGCTGTCATGTCTTCAGGTTCGACAATCCCGTTCATCAGCTCTCCGGAAGCCGAGGCGGCACTGAAGTATGACGACTTGATCCCCGCCATCGAGCAAGCCCTAGGAGATTTCTCCAACGGTCAAGAAGGGGGCGTGGTGCAGCCTTTACGTTCGGTTTTTAACATAAAGAAACAGGATGGGTAAGTTTAACCTCTTCAATGGCAGGTTCGCGTGAGATTCAAGACACCATGACCTCGCTGCTTTTTTTTTTTAAATTATCGTCAAAACAAACCACAACGGAAATAGAACTATCATGGTTCTCGGAGCTACACAAATCCACGTCCTTACTCCCTCGTTTCTGGTTCTGAATTGCCAGCATGGTGTAGTTTTATTATTCAAAAGACCAGAGTACACGTATTACATAACCAGTAAATTTAAATAACAAATGAAAACCGACTGGAGTATACTCGTAAGGATTTGTTCTGAGCTGACCGTAACAAGAACTGACTAGGTAATTTGGAAGAATTTTCGAAGTGAACAAAGAAAATGTGCTCTACCAACTGAGCTGGCTTGCCCTATGTTGGTGGTCCCCCAAATTGTCAGTGTCTTTGTTGAGGTGCACTAGTTCAGGGGGCGCTTTCTTTAATTGAAATCACCAAAAATACAACGCTAAACACCACTCTAGGCAAAGGGTTACGATCAGAGGTGGTATGGGGGTGGCTACATTTTAAATTGCCAACTAAACCCCACCACCCCTGCGGTTTACTGGGCCCAGATCTAAATACAGGATAATTCTTCAACAGATTCTAGAGAAATTATAACAATTTAAAAAAAAAAATTGTTATTTATTTCTAATTTTTTTATTTCTATTTTCTTTAATATTTTATTTTATTTTTTATTTTATTTTTTGTGGAGGGGAGGGGGCGGTGTTTCAGGCCCAACTGGCCAATTCTCTTAACTGTAAATGCAAAAGTAACAAAGAAACTAAACCCAACCAGACTCGACCCGAGAGTTAGGGGGGGGGGGGGGGTGTCCACTCCCCCAAACCTCCCTCAGGATCCAACTGAACATACATAATTGTTTGTCCCTTGCAGCAACTTTACAAGGATTAAGAAAGGGCTGCAATGTGATCTATTTTCCCCCCAGGTACTTTTTGTCCATGCCTGCCTACAGCGAGAAACAAAGCGGTCTGGCATGCAAACTGTTGACACTCTTCCCGAAGAACGAAAACACCAAATTTCCGGTTCTCCAAGGAACAATTGCCCTGTTTAACCCTGACAACGGTGCCTTGAATGCGGTAAGTCTAACCCATGGCAACTCTTCGAGCTGTAATAATTGCTATTTGCATTGCATTTTAAAGGGACACGGAGCCTTACTGTTGCCAATTAAAACCGTTTGTCCTAAAGTTGCTGGGTTCGAAATGGCATTGAAAAGTAGAATGTAATAATGCACACAACTATCCCTTGTAAATGTGCCGTTTGTCATGGAAACCCCCTGGAAACCCCATTTAGACCCCTTGAAACCCCATTGAGACCCCATGGAAACCCCATGGAAACCCCTTCGAAACCCCATGGAAACCCCTTGGAGACCTCTTGGAAACCCCCTGGAAACCCCTTAGAAACCCCTTAGAAACCCCTTGGAAACCCCATGGAAACCCCATGGACACCTTCTGGAAACCCCTTGGAAACCCCATGGAAACCCCATGAAAACCCCTTAGAAACCCCTTAGAAACCCCATGGAGACCTCTTGAAAACCCCCTGGAAACCCCATGGAGACCTCTTGGAAACCCCCTGGAAACCCCATGAAAACCCTTAGAAACCCTTTATAAACCCCTTGGAGACCCCATGGAGACCCCTTGGAAACCCCATGGAGACCCCTTGGAGACCCCATGGAGACCCCTTGGAAACCCCATGGAGACCCCTTGGAGACCCCTTGCAAACCCCTTGCAAACCCGAAGCAAGCGTAGTTTTCCATCAATGATTTTCAGGACGACCGTACATTTTCAGGCGATATAGTTGTTGTGCATTATTATACTGCTCTACTTTTGAATGATTTTTTTAACCATGGCAATGTTAGGACAAATGCTTTTTTGCCTCCAAAGCAGTGTGTTCCTTGAACATTGTTATTACACCCAGCCCAATTTCACAGAGCCGCTAAGCACACAGTTTTGCAGAATAACATACAGCACAGAAATTCTATGCTAAGCCTGCAAGTGCAGAATTCTTAGTTTCAGAATGTATATATTTGTACGTGCACCAGCCATAATTCCTTCCCAACCTGTGAAATACACTATCCATTGGCATGAATTTTCTGTAATTTTTTGCTGTAGTAAGCAGAGATACAGTAAGCAGAACCATTACATTGGGCCTTGATCCAACCTTGAAGAAAATATTCCAAGACTGCATCGGTAACATTTTAGCAAACCCTGGGAAGTGCTATGATTGAGTGGTTAAGACATCTGTAAGCAAGTGATTGTCAGTTCAGGTTGGCCTGGTGGTACTGTCCTCACCTTCCACCGCTGTGACCCGGGTTCGAATCCCACCAGGGCTGACATGTGGATTGGGTTTTCAGTCCCTGCCTGATTCCGTGGGTGCCCCCCAGAATATCATTCTGGGGTTTTCGTCCCACTTCTAAAACTGAACATTACTTTGTCGTCTTCCTACAGGTTTCTTCAGGCTTTCGAGCTACAGTGCGATATACGCTCTTTTGAGGAATCTTGGTTTTATTACCAGAAAGAATTAAATAGAATAAATAAATCCTACCAAAGCTAGTGTTAATTATAGGCTCTCAGAGAACACTATGCACACTATACTGAGGATGGAGAAAACCTCCAAGTTGTAAGTCGTAGAAGATACTTGTTCCAATTACACCCCACATTTAATCCACAGGTCCTTGATGGAGAGGCTATCACTGGCATGAGAACTGCTGCAGCATCAGCTGTTGCTACCAAGGTAAAGAACGCATCCCGTTACCATGAAAATACTCTTTTGTACAAAGGGCTAAAGCCATGTTCCTACTGGAACTCAGTGTGATTCGACAGCTGGTCTTCTGTTTACACAGATGGACCGTTAAGTTTGCCGTGTGTGGCTGGTGTCATTCTGATTAATCTATGCAGTAGTCGGTGTCCCAGTAAAACCTGAATTGTTCCTGTACAATTGTGGGTATGGAGTGCCATTTGTTTTTGTAACAATCAAGTTTTGTTCACTATGAAAATGTATTCAAATTTACCTAGTCAGTTTCCCTTGTGGATTGTTTGATGAATCAAGTTTTGTGTTTGATAAACTGGGCCAGAAGAGAAAAGGGCCACAACTGTTTTAGCAGTTCATTTTGACACCATATGAACAAAATAATTTCCATGGAACAGGCATGCAACTTTTCCTCAGATCAGCTGATTTCCTCGTTTTTCACTTCACACTTACGCCATTGAAAATTGAAAAACACTGTACAAAATCTTGTAAAGATTGGAATTTCCTCGTTTCTTTTTTTATTTCCAAGATGCATGCCTGATGGAGCAAACTTTACACACAAGTTTCCTTTTCAATCAACTCTTGAAGGTGAAATCTTTGATTGAAAATATAGCCATTCTGCAAGCAGTCAGCTGCTTTTTCTGCATAAGTGGTTTCATGCTTGACTGAACAAAGAATGTGGTACTGGGGGAAAGATAAGCCAATACAGTGTGGTACTGAAAGGGTTAACATGAACAAAAATATGCAAGTACTCCTTAGTGCTACAAAGGATCTGTAAATTTAACATGGAAGTAATGCTATCCTACATGTAGGGGATTGCATTTGTGGGTCATACAGGAATCAGTTAACCCTATTGAAAAAAAGCACGGGTACCCGTTAAAGAAAGCAAATCTACAAAATTAATAAAATTACAGTGAGCTCTGTAGCTTCATAGTGTGAATTGCATTTTATACAAGCGTCCTAAACATTTGTCTGTTTTGTTTTTTTGTTTTTATTTTGGAAGTTCCCCACAAATAACATTCAAAAACTTTTTCTTTCATCGTCTGAGAAATGACTATGTAATATGTGACCCGCTCTACAAAAAAAGGGTATTATGTCGCACTATTTAAAAACACACACACAGGGCTGTTCTATGTCAAGTTGGCTTCTGTTATATCTATATTTTCAGAATGTATTTTCAGAAACATTAATAATGATGAATACGGATAAGAAAATAAATGTGTATAGAAATGACTCCTATCCTATTTCTTTGCACTTTTTGTGTTTAAAGGCCTATATCTCTAAACGCACTTCCGTTAACTTGGAAAATAGGAGTATACAAAGGTCAAGATATCTCGAGAACACAAAATGCCACAGGGGTCAAACCTACAACAAATTAAAGCTTAGGATGTGACTAATTCAACTATGTATATAACTCATTTTTAAAATTTTGCAGAGCCGGTCACATATGTTAATTCGGTTACGTATACTCTGTTCCATAATCTGGAACCAGTTGCTGACATTAGCGATCGGGTACTCAGGTACCCGGTTCGGATGCGCAGCCCTAACTACCTGTATTCATGTCATAAAATTCCTTATTGCGTGGTCCTTGTTTTTATAGTACCTTGCTCCCAGTGGTGCTAAGATCCTGGCCATTTTCGGCGCAGGGCTCCAAGCCAAGACGCACCTGGAAGCACTCCGACACGTCATTCAGTTCTCAGAGGTAGGTTTTCTCGGTGTAACCTCATTGAAACTGCCGTGACCATCCCTAGAACCGCTGTGTGCATGTAGAGTCCGAGTGCCTGGTGTGGTTTGTTTGTTCACAGATCTTGCAGTAAGTGGGGAAGGGAAACTCTACATTAGCAACAGTGTTCAAGCTAAAATCAGGTTATCGGGTTAAATTTTTTATTACATAGGTCCGTGTGTGGAATCGAACCTATGCCCGAGCCGAAGCCTTTGCGGCCAAGTACGGCTGCATCGCCTGCAAGACGGGCGAAGAGGCCGCGAAAGATGCAGACGTTATTGCCACGGTAACCGGCACCTCCACCCCCATCCTCCAGAGCGAGTGGGTTAAGGATGGAGCTCATATCAACTGTGAGTTCTCAAAGTTGTAGTCAGTTCGTGTTATGCAGCCCTCTAAAATCTTACCAGAAATGACTTGCCCAGCATTTTTCTGGTCTAAACAAGTTTCACTCCATTCAGTGTGGCCTATTTGTTTCTGCAGCTCACTAGAAGCTGTAGAGGGGAAGTTACCCTGCCTGGGTCTGTAGGTCGGAAAATTGGGAGAATTTCCCTGGAATCTGTTGAAGAATTATCCTCTATTTAGATCTGGGCCCAGGGGCCGATTTCACGAAACTCTTCTTAAAGAGGAACTAAAACCAATTTGCATTTTTCCACTTTATTGGCTTTTCTGATAGCTTGTATATTCTTCTAACCGAATACAAATTGGTAAAGAACGATTAAAATTTATTTCGTTGAAAAAAAATGGACTAAAATTGCCCCTTGGAGTGAGCGTTTGGTCTCAATTCCTGAAAAGGTCATTAGGGATGCAAATGTATGCATATGACCTTATGACGTGTGTGCGCTTACCCGGCTGTGCAGCCATCACGTCTGCAGCGTGTTGGTACTATCATCCACGTGTGTTTTATGACATTTTCGTCGTCAGCTGGTCGTACTTTCTTGGAATTTTTTGCAGAATTCACAGCCTTCCTAGCTTACTTTTGGAGTTATTCGGATCTCGAATGTATTAAAGTTAATAAGTATTATGCCAAGAACGTGTGTGGTAGGTGGCTGCACAAGAAATACGGACAAAAATCCGAACCTATCTTTTTAAAGATTCCCCAAAGTTGATGGGAAACAACGACGGCAGTGGGTCCGGTTTGTGGAAACAACGCGATCTGACTTTAGGCTGACGAAATGGTGTTACATATGTAAGAAACATTTTACGAAAGACTGAAGATAAAATTGTATCTGCAGGCAGGCAGGCAGGCAGGCAGGCAGGCGAGGAGAGGGGCCGGGCCCGGATGGAGAAAAAGTGTACAAAGACGGGGTTTCCGGGAGAGAAAAAGTGCCGGTAGGGACTCCGGGCCTTCAACCCGATTTTGCGGGCCAGTCAGACGGGCCGAAAATCCACGTCAGAGTCCGGGTTGGGCAGAGTCCGGCGAGCAGGACGGAGCTCCCACCCCGCCGTACGGCGCTCCGCTGGGCCCCGTCAGACCCGGGGCACCCGACAGCGGGAGGTGCGAACGGCAGATTTTGCGCACTGTCCAATGGCGGGTTCAGCCATGTCACACACTGGGCACCCAGTGTTGGTCGACTGGGGGTACCGGAGGGTGGCCGCGCTCGGCCCTGCCGTGCCGGCCCGGCGGACACCATCGGCCCGAGCACGCTGGAATCAGGCCGCAGTTGGACGGCACGGCTGGCGCCTGCGCCCGCTGCTGCGGTCCGAAGTCGTACTTCGGGTTCGATTTTCCGAGGGACCGGCACGGCCAGCGGGACACGTAATTTTTCCCCGCCGTCCAGCAGCGCGGAGGCCCCGGTGACCCGCACGGGAGTGATGTGCCTCGAGCACACGTAATTTGTTTTGCCGCTATAACATATGAGCCACGACCAAGCCAATGTTGAAGATGGGAGCAGGAGTCGATCACGCAGCGCGACACCATCGCCTTTTAAGCGACGACGTATGCGATCTGGAGGTGCTTTCCGGAAAAGGGAGAGGGCACGAGTATGTATTAAAATGGTCATTGATGATGTTTAGAGTACAGATTGCTACCGATTGTTGGGGTGTCCGGCAGCTAGCGTCTAAACAGCAAAATTTTCATTAGTGGGCATTGCAACCAATTCGTGATAAAAAAATACTTGTGTCGGGGCGCCATGGGCGCGGGCAGCGAAGGGTCTTCGGGGAGGGGGATAATATAATAATATATACAAACTCATCAGTGCAACGTTCATGTAATAATGCACCACCAGGAACAAGAAAATTAGGACAAAACCCAACACATAGTACTTAGTAGACATGCACGCACGCAAACACAATGGGCACTCGCATAGTGACGTCATCTATCTCCACGCAGCTACGTCACACGATTGGATTGTAAACACGCGGTTGACCCCGAGCTTTTCTGATTCTGAACAAAAGCGACTCCAAAGTAAAACTTCTCTAAAAGTGCCAAATCCATGCATAAACTCTTCAAACCTACTTTGTTAGGTTTGGGGAGGCATAAGCTCTCAGAAAAGCCACTAAAGTAGAAAAATGCAAATTGGTTTTAGTTCCTCTTTAACTTATGACTCATCTGAGGACTTAAGACGAGTTTCTGCTCTAAGATCGATCTTAGCTAAGACGCGTCCTGAGATCGATTTCACTAAACCCTTCTTAAGCAAGACGCATCCGAAATACAGATAAACGAAGCGCTAATTATTGGACGAGGATGACCTTTCGCATCCAACGGCTGTATCATGTTTAATTTGGCACTT
Source organism: Hippasteria phrygiana (assembly GCA_037893225.1). Taxonomy (NCBI): domain Eukaryota; kingdom Metazoa; phylum Echinodermata; class Asteroidea; order Valvatida; family Goniasteridae; genus Hippasteria; species Hippasteria phrygiana. The sequence goes on from JAZGUH010000435.1 coordinate 71,769, forward strand.
TCACGCAACAGCCGTCGGATGTGTACGCGCTTGCAGTTAAAATTCAAGATGGTTGATCAGTGGTGATTTTTTTGGGTGAAAAATTTGAATGCTGATTTATAAATGGCTCAGCGAGTTTCACTATCCCTATTGGTCGAGAGCCTGTCACGTGGGTGTGTCTAAACGGTTGTTAAAAACGGCTGTTAAAAACCCTTTCTAAAAACGGCTGTTAAAAGCGTTTGTTTAAACATGGCGCGTCATATAGCTGTTCTCAGCCGATACGCAACAGGGAGAGCGTAGTAGGTGCGCGCACAAGATGTACTGAACTTTATAATGTAAGACAACGCTAATGCACGCGTATAAAACGCTGCATTCGTGCGTGTGCGTACGCGCACATGACAGACAGGCGCGGAGCGCTTTCACGCGCTCACAAGGCCGATACGTACGCATGTGTTTTGTACTGAGCAAATGGGAAAAAAGGTGAGGAGAAAAAGCTTTGCATTTTGTACTTTTTACGGGAGGTTTTTGCATCTTTCGTAAGGGTCGTGACCGCTGTTAATGGACCTCGCCTTCGGCTCGGTTCATTAACAGCGGTCACGACCCTTCTCGGTTATTATTGACGTGGTAAAGACCGGGTCATCACACTTTTATCCCCTTATTAATATTACACTTCATCTCCAACCCTTTCTTAGAACTTGGAATATTCCCTGCCTGGTGAACCTATATCTCTTGAGGATTTCCTCGTCATTTAAATTATCTAGTGGATTTCTTCTATCTCGGAATATCCTCTCTCTCCTAATTGCACGCCGAGCTTTGTAATCAGCGAGAAACATAAGCGCCATTGTTGCTTTTCAGTAAATTGTACGTGTTCGCATATAGATAAGACGACCCCCAGACCGATCTTAAGTTAAGACGAGTTCAGCCGCGTTGCTAAGGAAGTTAGGACGTGTTGAACGCGTCCTATAACTTTGGTGAAATCGATCCTAGGACGAGTCGCGAGTTAAGACGAATTACTCTTCCTAAGACGCGTCTATAGCGTTTCGTGAAATCGGCCCCAGGAAAACTGTAAGGGTGGTAGGGTTGGCAATTCAAAAGGTCGCCAACTCTACCTCCTCTGATCATAACCCTTTCCCTAGATTGGCTTGTATTGGGGGATTTCAATTTTATTGAAAAAACTCCTCTTTTGGTGTAAATTGTGACCTGGCTAAAAGTCATGAGCAGAAAATTGCACTTAATGGTATTCTAATTTACAAGCAGAAACAAGAATTTTTCACTGCAAAGTTGATTTTAATAAGTTTAAACATTTTTACATTCCAAAAGCCCTGTTCTACCGTGTCGTAATGTCCTAAAACTTAATTCAGTCTTGAAATATTTTTGGGGGGGTTTATGTTATCTTAGAACTAAGGTTATAATATGCACATTTCACTTACTTTGAGCTTCATTTTCTCAAAACAAGGGGTCACTGCGCATGTGCACAATGACATAGTTATCCCGAATGACCCGTGACCTAACACGCGCGTATGAATACGCAAGGTGGTCGTACAATTTGCACGTGTTAAATTCAATCAAAATGTCCGATCGTGTGAGATTACGTCAGCAATTTTATCCCGAATAACCTTTGACCTTCGAGATACCAAACTGGCTTATTATGTTTTAAAGTTTGTGCAGAGACACTCAGCATGCTCCACTCCATTCAGTGACTTGAAGTGCTCTCAGAATTTAATATAACTGTGTGTACCTCTCTAAGCCCACACTTGCCCCCCTCCCCGGCCCCTCTTCTAATATTTACTGTTGTTTAGGTGTTGGTGCACCGGTGCCTACCCAACAAGAGTTGGACCCTGTTCTGGTTCGTCGCTCGGTCATCTACGCGGACAGTAAGGAGGCTGCCGTCAATGAATCGGGAGACGTGATCATCTCAAAGGTAAATTCCTACACTTCTAGAATTAATGGAATGCACTGCTTTGAACGCCTACATTTGCTGTGGTTGAAAGATCATAAAAACAGAATATAATAATGTACACAACTATCCCTTGAAAATGTGACCCGCTCTGCAAAAGGGGCACATAAGTCGCTGTATGCTTTTACGAGTAATGGGCCGTTCTATGTGAAGAGGGTAGGCCTGTTCCGGGTATCCGGGTACCCGGATACCCGAATGCCGGCGTCAATATCCGGTTCCATTTTTCTGGTTCGGGTACCCGAAACTTACGGTGAAAAATTCAATGTAAGGTTTCATACCAAAAATAAATAAATAAATACAGAGAATTCGATCTATTTCAAACTCTGTTCCGACTCAAAAGACCCGAACCGTCCGGCGGTGTTTTGAAAACAATGCGTCAACAAAAATGCAGTGAATGGAAAGTATCAATAATGTGGTCGGCCAACGCTGTTTGTATCTTATCTATAGCTATCTTGTTGCTTATTATAGTCTGTCAATGGAAGTGAACTGCGGTTTACGCTGGGGCTAAACTAGCTCCGCGGTATGATCAAAGAGCGGGCGGGAGTAATATTGATCTTGAGAGAGTGAACGTTGCTCAGACACTGGGGCAGCGGGAATGGGAAGCGCTCTCCGTATTAGGCCTACGGGTATACGTTAAAACAAAAACAATAAAAGGCTTTGCTTGGAGGAGGCTTTGCTTGGAGTATTAAATTTGTTTTATGGTGTGTGATTATTTTGGTGTCCGACTACATGCACATGTACATGTGCCCTGTCAACTCGTACCCGAGTCAACTCGTACCCAGGTTAACTCGTACTCTGTGGATGATTTAATATTTAACCCCTTGCGTACGGAAGACGCCAAAATGGCGCAAAAAACAAAAAACAGTACCACCAGGCCGGATGACGCAATTTGCCGCTATTTGTGCAATTTCAATCCATTGTTGGATTATTGTGTATGTTACGCTTGACTGCACAAGCAAAGGCCGGCGCGACACCCCGGCGCCTCCTGTAAATAACCGTACTCGAGGTCTTTTTTAAATATCTGAACCTTCTAAACGATATTTTTATAGAGACTGGACGACAGGTAATGACTGCAGATGTGAAAACGTCTTCAATGGAGAATGTCTTATATAATAGGTCAAATTTAACATAATTAATGTTCAACTTCAAAGGTCCTGGTGTCCCTGAAATAATTGAAATCAGTAATAAACACAAAGCCATGATCGTAACTTTGCCTTAATAAGGCGGTTACACTACATGACCCCCCATTTTTGTTCTTGTGCTGGATATTTTTCGCCGTCCCTGCGACAGAAGAACCGCCCCAGTATAAAATCGCTTTGGACAAAGCTTTACCTCTTTTTTTACCAAGGAGATAGTGGCACGCTCCGTGCAGTCGCCCAATCACAGGCTATTACGAACGTTGTGATATCTGGCCGGCGCCGAACAACCAATAAGTCCATATGAAGAGCCATAGTAGACCAATCACGCTGTTCATTGAGTTCACCTCGCACACGTGCCGTCCAATCAGCACACGGCACTCGCTCCCCGGCCCCTGTGTGCCGTGCACGTGCGGCATGCAGTGCATGCATAGACTGGTTGCCGCATTTCCATCATGCCTTCTTTGGCACTTAGTGGGCGGCGCGGCGGGAACCAGTACAGCATTGCTGCATTGAGCTGAGCATGACACGCGTGTTTTCATCACGGTGATAGGAAATCACGCACCGAAAGGAACTTGTAATCGCGAAGGGAACTTGTAAAAACAACGGAGGTTTCTTTAAAAAAAATGTAAGTAGGCAAACAAATTACAAGCGTTTTTGACGGAAATATGTTATTGAGAGGCGTTTTGTGAAGACGGAAAATACAACAGGATTATTTTTTTTATTGATTTTTTAATGTTTTTTGTTTACTTGCCGATACAAATTTTAGGGTCGCAGCCGTAAAATTAGAACGGGTAACCGGAAGCAAAACTATTTTTGCGGGGGCCTTTTAGCGGCTGCACGGTGCACACAAGGACATTACAAACCTTGCTCTATGATTAGACAGTGTTTGTTTGTTTGTTTGTTTTTTTTTTGTTTTTTTTAACGGTCCACTTCCGGGTACCCGAGAACCGAACCAGTGTGGCGTTCGGGTACCCGGATCCAAAATTACCCGTGAACGCACAGCCCTAGAAGAGGGTGAAAAATTCTTCAAAAAAGTGATTTTTAAGGGAGGGAATTTTTTGCATCTTTGATACATATATTATTCTATTTTATAACCAAAGTCTTTGATTTCAGTGAATAAAGTTGGAAAAAGAATGTTTGTGTCGAGTGCTTCCATCTATTGCTTTGCTTTTTGTTTTTTTAAATAGCTTGTTTCTCCTTAAGTCATTTCAAGAAATTCCTGAAAACAAACATGCAAATTTCCAAATATCTCGCGAATGCAAAATGCTACAGGCCTCAGACATATACCATATGAAAGCTAATATAAAATGGCCTTTCCATCTATGTGTAAAACACTATTTTCAAATTTTGCAACATAATTGCCCTTTTTGCAGAGCGGGTCACAAATGTGGCATTTGTCGAAATGACGAAAAACCATGCGTACTGTCTGGGTTCCAACGGTCTAAAACTGTCATCCCCAAAAGCACACTTTCAAAGGGTGGTCGTGTAGATTATTATATTCTACTTGGCCGAACACTTTTTGTAGCCCAATTGAGCAAGTTTAAACAAGGAACATTTTGTTTACCGGGCATCATTTTCCTGGTATCGCATCGCAGTTTGCGACGCATTAACGCACCGTTTGCGATGCATTTTCCAAAATGGATCGCATTAAACTGCGATACATCAAACTTGCTTTAATGAAGTAGTCAGATCTTAAAATGTAGCCCAAAACAACAAGAATGTTCTGTTAAAAAATGTGCAGTTTCAGCTCGCAACTTCTGCCCTGAAGTGGGAAACTGATGCCTGCAAATACCGGTACGATATTAGCAGTAGTCCGATGCTGCGTGTTTGAAAGGCTACGTTGAGGGTTTAAAGTTACGTACACAGCCAACAACGAGAATTCAAACCTCTTAATCAAAGATGCCCGCTACAAGCAGCAACCTCGGCCCCATTTTCCTGGATTGCGTCGCTGTGTTGTTTCCATGCATGTGCGATGTGGTTTGCACTTGAGCGAGAGTGAGCATGAGCATGCTTCAACCTGGTACTGCAAAATGGACCTTTTACCAAAAGAGGGCACTGTGAATTACACTGTCATAATTCGAACTTATTTACGCTGAAAAAAAATCAAGAACTACACACCAGTTAGAAGAAAACATTCCACAAACACCATTTTAAAGCCCCAAAATAAAACAAATCGCTGAAGAAACGTTTTTTCCTTTTTATATAATAATGCATGTGATCGACCAGAATTGCCACGAGCACCTCGACTAAAGGCTAGTCATACGGTGGACAGCGCCCTCTCTTTAAAGCTTTATACCAGTAAACGGCTGTGAGACAAAATTCTGTTTCTTTATTAAGCACAGATGCAACTTCGGACAAAACTGCTACGCATGTATAGCAAACTGATATGCAATATTAATATTGCGTAGCAATAACTGCTACCCAAATTTTCTTGTCAAAATTATGCCCTGGGTTGATTTGTTGCGTACCTTACACCTGCGCAATAACGTTCAGGTGAAAACGTTAGCTTGTCTCACTATTGTGCCACTGGCCCCCTCTTCGGTTTAGCACAGCAAGTGTTGCTTGCGATAATCAGTGCAAATCATGGCGTCCAGGCTGGTTCCAGTAAGAACACGGTTGGCTAGCCAAGGCTAGGTATTATTTGAAGCTTTGCATGGTGGAGTTGTAAGCTGGAATGTTGGTTGTGGGGTACACATGTTGGCGATGGTGAGGTACGGTGTCGGCATTTCAAACCGTGTGTTATGGTCGTCTTCAGGAGACTGCTTTGTCTTCAGGAGACCAAGACCAAGTCAGTCTCCTGAAGACGCACAGAGACCTTATCTCACCTCCTGCACTTCCTCATAAAAGAGCTATCTGTCCATGGTGTACCCACCAGTGTTGTAGTCGAGACCATTTCAAGACCAGGCACAAGACCAGGCACAAGACCAGGCACAAGACCAGGCACAAGACCATGCACAAGACCATGCACAAGACCATGCACAAGACCATGCACAAGACCATGCACAAGACCATGCACAAGACCATGCACAAGACCATGCACAAGACCATGCACAAGACCATGCACAAGACCATGCACAAGACCATGCACAAGACCATGCACAAGACCATGCACAAGACCATGCACAAGACCATGCACAAGACCATGCACAAGACCATGCACAAGACCATGCACAAGACCATGCACAAGACCATGCACAAGACCATGCACAAGACCATGCACAAGACCATGCACAAGACCATGCACAAGACCATGCACAAGACCATGCACAAGACCATGCACAAGACCATTCACAAGACCATTCTCAAGACCAGCTTGTAATGGGCACAAGTAACAGGAATAAACCATGACAAAGGAATGATTTTGTTACAGTTCATTTGAATAGCTTAAGACTTGGATTAAGACTGCTGGTCTTGTGCTGGTCTTGTGCTGGTCTTGTGCTGGTCTTGTGCTGGTCTTGTGCTGGTCTTGTGCTGGTCTTGTGCTGGTCTTGACTACAACACTGGTACCCACAACCTATTTTCCAGCTAGCCAAGGATAGTCCAACAGTGGACGACAGTAGTAATTCCCTTGATCAAACTTGGTCTAAGTTAACTGCGGATTGGCTGTTGTACCCACTGCCAAGTTGCAGGATTTAGATTGGCCGTTTGACACCAGCAGAAAACTTGATAGTATTTGTATTGGATATTTGGTTTTATCAGCATTTGAAATGCATGAGCAAGCCTTGCAGATATAAGCAATTCGTCACCGTTTTCACGAACTGACACTCACGCGCACCTGGGTGTCAGTTCGTGTAACCGCGTACTGAGTAAATTTCGGTTTTACTAACTGACACCCAGGTGTGCGCGCACACATCGGGCACTGACTCGCCAGAGAAGAATTTTCGGTTTCGCGAATTGACACGCAGGCATGTAGCGGAAATACCATTCCAAGAAAAACGCTTTGACACGAATCTACTCCATCATTATACTTGTGGGGTTACAGAAACATTGAACTGAAAACCTCTAAACTCGTGAAATTAAGAATGGTTTCAGTTCGTGAAAATGAAAATGTGGTTAGCGCCCACTGCTGTACTTGGGTGTCAGTTCGTGAAAACGAAAATTACTCGGTTCTGTAAAATACGCGCGCGTGCGGGCACTCGCGCGCTAGAGAGTGTCAGTTCGTGGTGTTGGTGACGAATTGTTTAGCCATTCAGATAACAAGTTTGTAACAACTTCAAAAGTTGTCTGGTGCAAATTTTTCCATGTTACCTTTGAACAACAAATAATTCAAACTATTTTCTGTGGAAGGCTGAAGTCTTTGGAGAAATTGGGGAAGTCATTCTGGGAAAGCTGGAAGCCAAGAAGAATAAGACGACAATCTTCAAATCTCTGGGTAAGAAACTTTTGTTCTTCTTGGGAGAAAGTAGTATTTCTTCTTCGGTTTGTTGGTCCTGTACTAATTTCTGTTCAACTGTTTAACGTAGCTTGGGTCAGGTATTTTTAGCGGGATTTTTTTAATTTTATTTTTTTTAAATTTTTTTTTTGCTGAGGTTCAGCATCATCTTCTTTGCATTGGGGTTGCAAATGAAAATCCCAGTGCTCCGAATAGTTGAATATGGTCAAAATTTGAGTTGTGATCTCATGAACTATGTAATGAAATATTCTATGACGGGAACAGCCTGTGTGCTGTTAACCATAAGCACTTGAGCTCTTATCATCAGAGCTTTCTGTTGGGTATAGCACAATCAGTGGGACCACTAATAATGTCCCCTTGAGCCTGGCTGACTTTTATAGCTGTGGTTTGAAAATTACCACCTGTTTGTTTGATGGCTATACCCGCATTCTCTGCATTTTCAATCCTTTGTTGGCTTATTGTGTGTGTCACACTTGGCTGCACAAGCCTCTTGTGTCCATTTTGCTTGGCTGCACAGGCCGGCCTGGCATAACAGCGGCCCCATTGTAATACCCAGACTCAATGGGTTAATAACAGTCTTCCGTAATTTGGTGTTTTGAGATTTCTGCCAGATTTCTCTCAGACAGAATTCCTCTCACATTTTTTATTTTGTATTTATTTATTTATTAATTTTTTTTAAATTTTTTTTTACATGCACAACCCTGCGTATACATTGCATTCTAATGGGGAAAACCTCTGCTCAACAATTTAGAGAGATCGGTCACGATAAACAGAGAAATTTTCTTCACTGAAGCCTTCCTAGCGGGGGTGGTATTTGTCCACACACTCCTGTTTGGTCTCAGTTTGGTTTTTTTCTTGTATAATAGGTATGGCCCTAGAAGACGTGGTGGCAGCGAAACTGGTGTATGATAAACTACACGCTGGAAGTTAAACAAAATTGGTTCAAAGAAATTTTTTTTTTGTAATTTTCTTTTTTAATTATTACAGCAAATTTTCCGGCTTGATGCCAAAGATATCAGGTGAATTATTGCCAAACGTTAAATTCATGCTGAATACTTTCAGCTTTGATTTTAAGGATATTTGTTTAATGGCTGGGTTGGCTTAAATTACGGACACTGAAGTTTGTTGAAACATGTTATTTATTTTTCGGTTTTCTGTGTGTGGTTTCCTCGGCACCAAGATGGCCCATGTAAAATCATCTCATAGATGGCATGTCACTGAAATAAATTGTTATAAATTATTCAAGTTATTGTTATAAATGCAAACTCACCCTGCGGCAGGGTGTTTGAATTAAAAAAAAAAATATAAAAATCAAAGATAGAAGAGGTTAGGAATTGATATTCCTCTTGAAACACGAAAGATCGTAAGACGAAGGGAAACATGCAACATGCAAAGAATTCCATAGAGATACAGAATGAGAGTAAAAAGCTATTGGAATAGCTTTTTGTTCTACATCTATATTGGTGGGAACAGGCGGAAAGCCAAGTGTGACATCAGGGGTGAGATTTGTCAGGGTTTTTTTGTCCCGTCGGTGCGGCACGGGCACGGGTGGGTAAGCGTGGGCCGGCAACGAGGGCACTACGGCCAGTTGGGGAAAAGGGCACGGCAAGACTGGCCGTGAAGAGTGCGATTTTGTGAAGGGCACCACGGCAAACTTAAGGGCATCGATGGCACTGGCCGTTGTGGCCGCCGTTAAATTTGAGGCCTGGATTTGGTCTGTACAGCTCCCATTCTGTAGACAAGTTCCGAGTTGACTTTGGTTCTCACACGTTGCTTTAAAGCAATATTTTCTGTTTTAAGCTCAATGAAATAGTTATCTGTGTCAAGCTTAAATTTTAATTTTAGCATCTGTATTGGGGCTTCACTGAATACTTGGAATACCAAAAAAAAACAAGATGTTAAAATGATATTTCTTAACATAGACCTCAATATTGTACCCACCAAGCAAAGAGAAGTTACATTAAAGGTAAGCAAAAATATAGCATTGCTTAGTGGTTGTGGTATGGTATTGCTGAAAACACAATTGCTGCCATTGTTCGTTGATTCTATGAAAGCTGTAGCTCAGTCAAGTTGAGATGGTACCTTAAAAAAAAAAAAAAATTAAATTTGTATTATTAATTGTACTTAATATCTACCAAATTTTAGCACTAGCCAAATCAACTGTTTTAAAATGAAAAATGACGTGTAATTAGGCACATTTATAAATTTTTATGAAAACAAAGTTTCCTCGCAAAATAGGAATCTATCAGAGTATGAATTTCTTATATTGACTTTGTATAACAAAATTATTGTATTAAATTTTTTATTCAGAAAACTGTAAGTGCTGCATGCGATGATATATATTTTAATCAACTTGGGAAATTATTTTTGAGAAATAAAAGCATACCGAAGGAATCAATGAATTTTGTTCCGATATTTTATTTGGTAATTTCTTCCTTTAAACAACTTTTGCATACAAAAGTTGAATAGCACCCTCAAAAGTTGAATAGCGCCCTCTTTTGCTCGAAACTTGCCCTCCAAAATTTCATTCGGAGTAAATAAAGTGCCGTTTTGGAAGCTGTTTTTACTACGAATGTGCGTGCTATACGTCGGGGGTTACCAGCTACTCTAAAAATTCCGGGGGAAACTTTGAAAATTGGATTTAATTTTTCCAGTTGGGGAAAACTCAGAGAATTTGGGGAAAACACAAAAAAGCGGAAATTGAGAATGACCCAGAAGTGAAAGGTTTTTACCAGTTTGGCATATGTGCATCTTGTGCCATGTGTCGAGTTTTGTCCACTCATTGAGCAGGGTGGCTTTTTAGTGTTGATAAATACAGTGTGGATATTACTCATCTCTCCAGACACTAACAATTGACTCTGATACATTACCAGAATAAGTGCTGGGAAACCCTGATATGTGCAATAATTGGGTGGGATTATGTGAATATGATGATGAATGACTCTAGTGACTGCAAAACATGGCTTATAAGCCGAGACAGTCTGGGACTTTTTTTTGTTGGGTGGGCAGGAAGAGGGGTGGGGATTAAGGATTAACCCCTAGCATTTTGTAGATAGGGGTGTGCATCGGAACCGAGTACCCCGACCGTTCATGGAACCGGTTCCAGATTATGGAATCGAGTACCTGTACAATTTTACATTATCGCATTATTACCGGACAATAAAAAAAGAAAGGTTTTGAATGTTATTTGTCGGGAATTTTCAAAATTAAAACACGACTATGTGGGAAAACCGCACAGATTTCATGTTTATGACGCTCACGAAAGTTGACAAAGGGAATTTACTGGTCGTGGTTTTTTGCAGTCTGGGTATGGATAAGAGCCTCGACGAGACATAATAGCATGCCTCAATCCACAATAAATACAACTGTATAAAGCTTCCGGACAAGTCTTTTGTGATAATGCTGGTGCATGCGCGTGCCGGCACACGCAAAGGTGGAGAAGTGATCATGTTTACTGGACAGGCATGACTAGATTTTCAGAATTTTGTCTGAATTCAGACTTTTTGAATCTCGGAGAAAGATATTATTACAACTTCCGGGATTGGAAGTGTTGGGTTGGGTTTCTTAAACGGGTACCCGGTACCCGTATTTTTTTCAATCGGGTACCCGGTTCTTTTAATACCCGTAAATGCACACCCCTATCTGTAGATTCTGGGATAGATTTGTGGATCACAGTATTTGGGGTGTATTGATTTTTATCAATGAGTGAATGCTTATCAGCAATTGTACAAATGTGTGTGGGTTCTAGATTGGCATGAAAGGTAGTCGGTATTCCATTCCATCCAAATTAATCCCCATTTCTGATTAATTGATCCCAAAGTCTGATTTATGATCATCAAGTGGTCAGGATACCACTCGGGTGCCATCCAGTTAAAATATTCCAGTATGGAGCAATATGATGCACGGTATGGGGCAGATGGAACCCCCCCTCTTTTGTGTTGGTCATTGTGTTCCCAGAATCTCAGGAATTCTTTTCAGATCTCTAGGGGGGGATGTGTTAGGTAACAATAGTCTGGAGAGTGTATATGGTATTGGGACAAAAGGGGGTACCCCTCTGCCCCATATAGCTGGGTATAGTATGGAGGATGAAATTTCGACCTGGCTTCCAGAACCTGGAAGGGTTGATTGAGTGACCAGCAGTAGCCTCAACACCGTTTTATTATTTCCTTAGCCACACATCAAACCATTGGTAAGTCCTAAGCAGTACATTTCTGGTGCAATTTGTTTTTTTTTAATCGGTGAAGGTGGTCCGCCATCTTGTGTCCTGTTTGGAAGTTATGTGTTAAGGCAGTTGAAAGTGCTGCCATTTAAAAAGTAGACCTTACCCTACCCCTGTCCTCCCCAAACCCCACCTCCCGGTGGGGCCAGGAAATTTCAGGGTACATTTTTAATAACAATTTCAAAATTTGGTCCAGAAAATTTGGATGTGTGCAACCTGCTCAAAAAAAACCTGTACATGTGGGTCTGCTTTGCTTACTGTGTGTTTTGGGGTACTTGAACGCCACTAGAGCAAATAGGTATTTACCCTACCCCCTCCTCTGGAAACTCTACTAGCTTAAGCCGCGTCTGCATTGGATTTACAATTGTAAAAAGTTACCATGTGTAATTGTTAACATTCCACTGTGGACTTGGATTACACTGCTCATGGAAAGTCCTTAGCACGTAAATTTTGCAGTGTTCAAAATGCACGTTTTACATTTACAGTGGCTGTCCGCACTGGACTTTCACCGACGTAAAACTGGCCACGTAATAACTCTTCCGCTGCACGGTTGGCCCTGTAAAAGTTGCAGAGGGATAAACAGACAATCGACACTTGACAATTTGGACAGTTTACCGACTGTCCGCACTGGACTTAATTCAGTAAAGTTGACGGCAGTCTCCGTACATTAATACCCAAAAAGTCCAATGCAGACACAGCTTTAGTTTTTCTTCACTCACCCTTTTCCTTGGGCACCCCTCATTTTTCTCCTACTTTTATAGGGGGAGGGGGAGGCCCTTGATACATAGCTGCTAAGCATTTTCATATGGCCAACTTGCGACCACTGCCCTGTAATCATTTCATAAAGCTGCTTAAGCAAAAAAATTGTACACAATTGGTAATTCTGCAAATTCTTTTTTACTGAATTATTACGAAATACCTTACTAGACTGTAAGTTAATAGTAGTCTCAATCATCCTGTGAAATGATGGCACCAGGTGTGCTGTCATTGTCAAGAAAAGTGGAAATATCGTTTTCCAACGATTTCCAGCCTTTAGTCAAGGCCCGCGTGGCTACCCGGACGAGTGGCGCGCCCCGGACATGCTGGCATTCGGGGCGCGTCACGCGCCCAGATAGCCACGCGCGCCTTGACTAAAGGCTATCATCCGCCCGACAGTTGAAAACGAGCGCTGTTTTTCTCTCCTTTTTTTTTGCCACCCAACAACGCAAAACTTTGAACAGGTCAGTGGAACGATATTTCCTATAAAATACTAAACCCCAAATCCGCCCATTTCTGAAAATTGCAACAATGACCAATCATGTACACTGCCTTGAAGCGCAAAAAAACCTTGCTTAATAAATTTCATGTTGCCAGCAAAAACTCCATGTGATTTGTATTAGGTTGTGACTTGTATTTAGCTGTTGTTTCCTTATCATAAAAATCACATGGGGTTTTGGCTGTTAACCTGATTTTATTAAGCAAGGTTTTTTTTGCTTAAGCAGCTCTATGAAATTGGTCACTGGATCACAATGTAATGCATCCCCAAAACATTACCCTGAGACAAATCCAAGTTCCAGCCAGGGGGTAGGTGTTGTTATACCACAGCAGGGGGTCCAACCATTTGATTCTCTCCATGTATCTGTTGTGCATTACGTGCACCCACTCAAGCACACTGTATGCAAACCCTGCTATATTAAAACAAGGATTGAAACTCGACACATTGCTGTGATGATTTACAGGCCACAAATAGCACTGTTCTCTTCTTCTGTTGAGGTGCGTGGAAGAGTGATTGGGTTGCTAATGCCCTTGCTTTCTATTGTACCCCTATCAATCCCAGGGTCCTTATAGAGCCCTCATGGTCTAACGTAGTCCAGGTTTACTTAGCTTCAAATGCCGACTTTTTTCACATTTTGTAAGATAACAAAGTCCAAGCAACTACTCTATAATTACAATTATAATTTGGGAGGCTAATCATCCTTACTCCCAGCTGGGATGCTGAATTGCTGGCTACAACGTGGTCAAGTCACTGGCACGTTAAAGGCGCCTCTGGCAGCCGGCCACATCGACCCCTATATATGACCAGGGAGCACAGCCAGAGATCGAAAGTGTTTGATTTTTCCGGAGGGAGGAAAGCCGGAGGACCCGGAGAAAAACCCTCGTGGCACAGGAGAGAACCAACGCACAACTCTACTCACATATGGTCTGAGCCGGGAATCGATCCCGGGCCACATTGGTGAGAGGCGAGCGCTTTACGCACAAGCCACCCATGCCACCCGAACATAACTCTACCTAAAAGTGTCTATTAATTCAGTTGACCTCACTTTTTGAACTCCAAAAATTCTCACCCAAAAAAAAGCAGATAAAAGTGCCAGCTACAACACTGTAACTAGAAACAAGTAAAGATAAAAGGAGAAATCAAACCATCCGTGTGTTCTTTCCTTTCGAAAAGTGCAAAATTGAGTTTGGAAAATGGAGCAACTGTACAATTCTGCAGTATACATGCCTACATGTCATGCATGACCTAAAACTTGTCACAGTTGGTCCATTATTCTACCTCGCTCTGACCATTGTTTCTAAATTAACGGTGTTCAGTCAGCCGTGACTGCAGGGTTGCTATTGTGTACTAAAGGTAGTGTACACGATTGGTAATTCTGCAAATTCTTTTTTACTGAATTATTACGAAATACCTTACTAGACTGTAAGTTAATAGCAGTCTTAATCATCCTGTGAAATGATGGCAGCAGGTGTGCTGTCATTGTAAAGAAAAGTGGAAATTTATATCATTTTTCAACGATTTCTAGCTGGAAATCGTTGGAAAACTGCCCTGAAGCCTTTAGTCAAGGCGCGCGTGGCTACTCGGACAAGTGGCGCGCCCCGGACATGCTGGCATTCGGGTCGCGTCACGCGTCCGGGTAGCCACGCGCGCCTTGACTAAAGGCTATCATCTGCCCGACGGTTGAAAACGAGCGCCGTTTTTCTCTCGTTTTTTTCGCCATCCAATAATGCAAAACTTTGAACAGGTCAGTGGAACGATATTTCCTGTAAAAAAATAAACCCCCAAATCCGCCCATTTCTGAAAATTGCAACAATGACCAATCATGTACACTGCCTTTAAGCAATTCTGCGCATGCGCCATGATGTTAGCTTCCCGCCTTTTTAGGTTCTAAAAAGAATACAATGTTCATGTTCAGTCATGGACTCCTTCAGTCAGTGAACTCCCATTTAAACTTTGTCGCAGTTTTCCTTTTTAATGTACTGATTCTACCAAGATGTAATCAAGTATATGGAGAACGGACATAACAGTTGCCAAAAAAATATTCATGGAAAGTTGACATAATACCAATATTCTTGATGATGCCACCCTATTTTGACTGATCACACTGTGAATCCCTTGGATGTGATTCCCTATTCAAAATGGACATGAGGATTTAAGAGGATGTGATTTTAACAATGAGGGTCCAAAATCACATCCTGCTCTATTTAAAATTGCATCTGAAGCCTGTGAACTATTATCCCACCCTGACAAAGAGTACATTGTGACTTCTGGGTTTAACAGCTTTAAACCGCATTGTGATTCTGGACTGTGGATGTGATTTTGGACCCTCACTGTTAAAATCACATTCTCTTAATCCTGTCTATTCTGAATAGGAAATCACATCCAAGGGTTCATAGTGTCAAGTTTATAACTTTGACATAACAGTCTTGTATTAAGATTGACCTCTTTTTTTGACAGAATCTCGGTCACAAACTACATGTTGTGAGTCTGAGTGGTTCCATTATCCACACTGTGCCAGAGTTGTCCACAAAAAAATATACATGTATTCACCAATTTCGGAGAGAACCGCGCATGGTCTCAACGTGAGTGACATTGGTAAAGATTTCATGGGGCAGTGAACGGAAACAAAGTAATGAAGTTTGACATCGGTTCAGATGACCTGCCGAGACGAGTTCACTGAGGGGATATTGGCAGGCGAGCGAGTGCATTACACACGGTAAATGTCAAGTCCTCCGTTAAACTAAACTCGCAAGAGGATGGATCTGCTGGTGTAGCTGTCATTCATGAATTCAAGAAGAATCTGTAGACTGTCTCGCCGTGAAGGAGTAGGCCCTACACTGTCATGTCTGCATTTGACAGCTATGTAGTTATACATTGTGATGTGCTCTGGATGTGATTTTGAACCCTCGCCCAATCCTCCTGTCTATTTTGAGTAGAAAATCACATCCAAGGGTTTCACATTGTAAAAGTTTAAACCAGCGCTGCAAAAAGGGCTGTTATGCCAAAAATTTAAAAAAATTAGTTCTATACATAGTTGAATTTGTCACATCCTAAGCTTTAATTTGGTGTAGGTTTGACACCTGTGGCATTTTGTGTTCTCGAGATATCTTAACATTTGTATACTCCTATTTTCTCAATTTAACGGAAGTGCGTTTAGAGATACATGCCTTTTAAACACAAAAAGTGCAAAGAAATAAGATAGAAGTCATTTTTATCGACATTTATTTTTTCATCTTTATTCATCAATATTAATGTTTCTGAAAATATATTCTGAAATTATAGATATAACGGAAGCAAAAACGAAAAACTCACTTACGTGAAGATGTTTTCACGCACTTCACATAGAACTGCCCTGTGTGTGTTTTCCCTTTTTGCAGAGCCGGTCACAAAGGTGCTACCTCTTTCGGTATTTTTAAAGATGTGACGCTAATCAATGTTTTAATTTGTTTTAAATTCATTTATTAGACTGAATTGGCATTTTGTTTTTATATCACTTTCCTGAAGATGATGTGAGGCCTGAATGTAATTCTGCAAGGACTTCAGACGCGCTTGTGTGCCGTCTTCCTGGAGTGACTAAGCTTTTAGCCTATACATAGAATTTCAGATTGCCATGGAGATTCATGCATGGCATTATCTGTCGCTGCCAAATTGAGTTTTCCAGCATCGGATCATATTGTTCCTATCGTGGACAGTCAAAATTCACAGAAAATGCAATTTACATCATCTGTAGGGAATAGGCAGTGGAATGCCGATTGAGCCAGATATTGCTGAAAGTGCACTGATGAATGAATGGCTTGTGACTCAAACAAAAAGAATGCTTTTTTCCCAGTTTTTCCATGTCTGTGTTCTGCCTGAAAACTTTGAATTAAACTGATTTCCCCCTACAAATGAATTGCAGAAGAAAGCTATCTTTGTTCGAAAAGAGTGCCGCCTGCACTTCCCAATCTGTGTTGTATGCCTTTATTATGTGGCAGATTGCCATATACATTAGCACTACACAAATACATGTATAGGAGCGTCTCACTATAATTAATAAATACAAATTTACTCTGGTATTTATTTATCATTGATCAGTGTTTTTGGGTTGATTGTCGCACTGGAAAGCTTATTATTTTATTATTTATTTATTTATTTATTTATTATTCGGCATTTAGCCGGGATAGCCCACGAAAGTCTTTCGACTTATTTCCAGTTGGGTCCTTGATAGAAGATGAGGAAGGAAGTTAAAGTTTTAGACGGAGGAAAACCCCAGAGAATCATTCTAGAGAAAACCCACGGAATCAGGTAGGGACTGAAAACCCAATCCACATGTTGGCCCCAGCCGGGATTCAAACCAGGGTCAGTGGTGGAAGGCGAGGAAAGTACCACTACACCAACTGATCCCCTAGCTCATCCCCTGATCCCCCAATCAACCTGATCAACCTGATCCCCTAGCTCATCCCCTGATCCCCTGATCAACCTGATCCCCTAGCTCATCCCCTGATCCCCTGATCAACCTGATCCCCTAGCTCATCCCCTGATCCCCTGATCAACCTGATCCCCTAGCTCATCCCCTGATCAACCTGATCCACCTGATCCCCTAGCTCATCCCCTGATCCCTTGATCAACCTGATCCCCTAACTCATCCCCTGATCAACCTGATCAACCTGATCCCCTGATCAACCTGATCCCCTGATCAACCTGATCCCCTAGCTCATAACTTGTCTAATGCTAACCAATCAGCAATTCAATTTGAAGAATTATTTTTTCGGGGTGCCCAAGAAGCATGGACGCAGCATAATAACAGTTCCAAAATCAGTCCCCCAAAATGACCTATCAGAAAATTCTTTGAAAAAATGTTTTGACACTATGGAGAGACACCACCTTCTGCCTCTGAAGTAGGGGTGTGCATTTACGGGTGGTACGGGGATCGGGTAAAGCAAAAAAGTACGGGTACCCGTTAAAAAAGGCCATTCCCAAAACATTAATCTCGGAAATTAATGAATTATTATGAAATACCCTATTTAACTTGACTGTAACTAAATAATAGTCTCAAGCATCCTGTGAAATCATGGCTCCTGTCGTGTTGTCTTTTTCAAGAAAGGTGGAATTTTGTTCAGTGTTACAGTATTTGCTATAAAATACTAACCCCCAACCAGATTTTTGAAAATGCCAGCAAAAGTAACTGTTGTATACCAGGTGCGGATCCAGGAAGGGGGGCGTGGAGGCACATTCCCCTCGTGAAATTTTGACAAAAAGACTGAGCCACAACCCCCTACAATAAAAGACAAAACTTTGTCACCCCCACAACATCCCATTTTGGCCATGCCCCTGCTTAAAAAAGATCATGGATTTGTACCCACGGTGGCGAGCCAATGTAAGTATGAGAATGGGAGGGGGGACCATAACGTGTTTACCATGGATATTGTGTGTATCAAACCTGTCAAATGTGGCCGCGCCACCTGCCAACAGCCCCTTCTTTGCATGAAAACTTTTACACCTTTCAAATTTTCCACCAAACGTAAAAGCTATTTCTGGACCAAGTCAAAAAACTAATCAAAGTTGGAATTGCAATTGTCGTTGTCAGTATACAGATGAATGGATTGACTTGGCTGCAAAGAGTGCATGCTGGTGAGTTCCTATACCAGAGACAAATTGACATCAGTCATGAGGATGTTTAGGAAATTCAGTCTGATGTGTAGACAATTGCATTGAAAGCCAGGTGATTTGCTGCGGTCACAACACAGATTCTGTAGTACAACATGTTGAAGGTGAGTCAATTGTGATTTAGGGCAAGGAGAAAAATACGCATTTGGCTTCTAACAGCGATTTTTAAACAAACAAACCATGTGGTACATCATAGCCCTTTTTTTGGCAAAATGGGCTAACATGCAACAACCATTAACCAATGGGTCGATTTTGCCTGTTCAGATCATAAAATATCAGCCAAAATGTCCTAAAATCCTTATTTCAAATGGAATGATACAACCTAACCCCCTACAGAATGGCATTTCAAACTCCATGTTTGTTGTATAGTTTGTTTATTCCCTCCTCGTCGGACCATAACCCCAAAATCCTGACATTTTTAACCCTAACCCTGCTGAATCCATCAGGATCCAACAATTTGATATTCCCGTTGGACCCTGTCGGATTGAGCAGCTAACTCGTAGTGTTACAATCCTGTTGGATTCAGCAGGCAACAGAAAAATATGTCACAGTTGGATTCTGTTGGATTTAGCAGGCAAGTCTTTTTTGTATTTTTAGTTCAACTTGGACTGTGTTGGACTGCATTGAACTGCGTTGGATTGAGCAGGAAACTCATATCACCGTTGGACTCTGTTGGTTGAATTTAGCAGTGTTGTCCTGGTGAACCATTAGGAGGTTTTAAAGTATGAAATTTCCTTTGGTAAATTTCTAGCATTTGGGGGCCAGTGCTTGCCTAATACCTCCCAAATTTCTATGCAGTCATTCACAAACATTTGCCACATTTTCCAGTGGCATTATTCGACCCCCATAATTTTCCGGCCCCAACCAACAGTTTGTAAATCAACTAAATTGGTCCCCATTGTCCGGCCTGGAGCACAGTATAAGCTCCTTCACAAGAAAAGTAACAATCAAATCTGACTGTTGTAACCGTGCATTGATTAGTCGTTGTTGCCTCAGACTCAATCTCGTTGTCCTCCTTTCATCCTCGCCCTTAAGCCCTCTCCATTGGCCCCAGAAGGGCACCCATCTCCCAGACACCTGATTTGATTTGGGCTCGGAGAATTAAATAAGTCATTGGAGAGTTCTTGCCTGGCCGTCTTTTTTTCCCTCGCATTTATTTATTTTGCCGTTTCCCCTTCAGTTCGTCACTTGGAGAAGATTTCTAAAAGGCAGGCAAACAAGGGTGTGCTATTTTTAACATGTCAGCAGTAAAAAGCATTGGTGTCGCCTACTGCATTGCCCGAGGTGTTCCAACATGTTCCCGAATTCACCAACATCCGTAAATCAACATCAGACTTTAAAGAGTAAATAAAGACAATTTGCTGGCAATTCTTCAGACTGCTGGGGATCGTCAAGCAAATAAAATCACTGCCATTTTTGGAATTCTTCAGATACCACAAGGAGTTGTTTGTTGTATCGTTTCAGGCAAAAGCATTTAGGATTACGTACATGCTTATTTTTAATTTTATTTTTAATAAAATGACTTTGACGCATCTTGTGACTGTTAACATTACAATGCCTCAACCCAGAGACTGAATCTCCCGAGTTGTGGCTTCAAGGCAGTGTGCATGATTGGTCATTGTTGCAATTTTCAGAAATGGGCGGATTTGGGGGGTTAGTACTTTATAGGAAATATCGTGCCACTGACCTGTTCGAAGTTTTGCGTTGTTGGATGGCGAAAAAGATGAGAGAGAAACGGCACTCGTTTTCAAGCCTTTAGTCAAGGCGCGCGTGGCTGTGGGCGCGTGACGCGCCCCGGATATGCCATGGCGCCATCATAGACAACTTCGCAAATACCGCCTGGTTGAGACGTCACAATGGTAAAAAGGCATTGTGGGAAGGAAATAGCAGTCTCATTCCTTCCCACAATCCCTTTTAACCATTATGACGTACGTCTCAACCAGGCGGTATTTATATTTACGAAGAAGTCTATGTCCGGGGTGCGCCTTGACTACGACTACAGGGCAGTTTTCCAACGATTTCCAGTGGGAAAACAATATACATTTCCACTTTTTTTGACGACAGCACACCTGGTGCCATCATTTCACAGGATGATTGAGACTACTATTAACTTACAGTCTAGTAAGGTATTTCTTAATAATTCAGTAAAAAAAATTGGAGGATTACCAATTGTGTACACTACATTTAACTGATATCACGGCAGGATTGCGTGGATGATGAGCTTGTGAGGCAGCATTATTCAAGCATAATTTGATGAGGAATGTGCACAATTTGAGGTAGATTAAAAACCCTAACACTGCTGAATCCATCAATATCATTCAATACGAATTTCCACACACCCTGGGTTAGGTTAAGGTCACTACATAAATGTCAGGAACGTGCTATGTACCAGTGAGCAAAAGAACAATTCGCTGGGTTCTCTCAGCTCAGTGGACTTCATGTACTTTATTGAGTGTTTCACAAATTATTCTTCAAGTTTCCTTAAAGATTCTCATAATGCTTGTTCAGTCACACTTTACTAACCTGGGGATTGGACCTGTTTGTTTCACACTGATCCGGATCTCGATGTTCACATCTCGATGATCCTGCCTAATGAAAGGAGCGAACCAGCAGTTGGATTACTGATCAAAATGAAATGAAATGCTTTGCTTTGATCTCTGTTTTTGTGGTGTTTTGTTTCGTTTTAAGAGGGGGGTGTCATTTGTGACCACACAAGCTTCTCATAAAATGTTTAGTCTGTGGAGAGATGTTATTTATTACCTGCCGTACCACCATTTGAGGAGACTAAACAATATTCAGCATACCCTCCTTACCCCAATTCCTAGAGGAATTCTAAACAATTGAAACTCACTAGTCATTTTTTTTCTTTTCTTTTTTTAATTGCATAAATCATTCTATCAAAGTGCATTTGTGGTTGAGATCTGATTAGTTTTGGAGGTGTTGCCTGGGAATATTTTAAGTAATCGGAATTGGGTGACATAAATATGGCAGATTATTGTGTCATTTTCTTCAATTGCTAATTTAAAAATTAAACACACCTGTATATGTTTTTAAAATGCACATCCTTGGATGTGAACAAAAATGTCAATTTTTCCGTTTTTTTTATTCCTTTATTTGTTTATTTCCTATTTTTATTAAGCCACTCTAGGTAAAGGACTACCACAGTGGGGTTGGACAAATTTTAGGTTGCCAGCCCAATCACCCGGCTTACATTTTTCCCAGGTCCACATCTAAATAGAGGATAAATCTTATATATACAGGCATGCAACTTTTCCCAAGACTTATGCCATTGAAAATTGAAGAACGCTGTACAAAATCTTGTAAAAATTGGAATTTACTTTTTTTTATATTTTTTATTCCAAGTTGCATGCCTGTAGATAACTCGGAAATTATCCCAATTTTCAGACCTATAGACCCAGGCAGGGTAACTTCCACTGTTGCTGAGACCAAATGACCTCCCCTTATATGGAGTACCCAGGTAAGTATGTATTCTTGACAAATCTTGGATTTTTTTTTGTCAACTTGCCACGCTTTTGTTTAGACTCCTTGGGAAGTTCTATAGTATAGCTGACCCCTGACCTGCCTCTAACGTCTGTCTCAGGGTTCTCTGGATGTATTCCAGTGGGACCTCTCCAAAGAAATTGGTTCTCTGCGGCTGTTTGGACAACCACATCCGACATGAAACTCAAACCGAATTGAGAAACTGATCACAGGCCTCACACCGCTTTCGTGCTGAAATCTAATAACTATAGCAGTTTTTTTTGGCAAACAGCAGACTCTTACTAGATTGTGTAAAAAGTTTAGTTTGAGGGTGCAGGTACCGGGTATAGAAAATCACCTTTTCTATGTAAATGTATTTAATATAAATTAAATAGTAATACTATTTCATTGTTTTCCAACCTCTGTTTTAGTGTCTGTATCTAAACTTGATGTTGGTCTCTGTTTTGTTCCCTGGTTGTCGGTCCATCTTGGACCAATTGCATGGTGCTGCTAAGTACAGGTTTTTTTTAGCTAACAGGGCCTCATCAGTCCACGGAGACCGCAGGTAGTTGCATAATAGAAATCTCAATGCACATTGCAGGCGCTAGCAGGACTTAGCTGTGAAATAGCGCTACGGCTTGCAATTTTATCTGCTACAGTCAGCGCAGCTTTTTTGCTAACTGTTAAGCAGTGCCATATGGGCCAATTTCATAAAGCTGTTAAGCACAAACATTTGCTTAGCATGCAAATGCTTCCTTGATAAAAACTGGATTACCAACCAGATTTCCATGTGTGGAATATTGCTTTTGACTGGTATTCAGCTGTTGTTTTCCTTAGCATGAAAATCACATGGACTTTTGGCTGGTACCCGTTTTTACTAAGCAAGACATTTTCATGCTAAGCACATTTTTGTGCTTAACAGCTCTATGAAATTGGCCCCAGTGTGTTTTTGTTAAATCTGGGTCTTATACTATAAAGCTGCCGGCTTAGCAAAATCATGCTAAGGACATTTTCCTGCTAAGCAAAAGCAGCTGTGAGAACCAGCCACAAGCATTGCACACTGCATGTACATGACAGATAGTTTATGCTGGTAACCAACTTTTTTTTCCTCAGCAGATTTGTCTGCTTAGTGCATAATAAATAATAGTTTTGTTTTGTTAAAGACATGGTCTTAACTTTGGCTTCTTGTCTCCATTACCCTTTCCAGATATTTCCTGTGTAGTGTATTGTTTAGTGACATATAAAAAAAATAAACGTTATTGAACTTCAACTTGTAAATTAAATTAGAACACAAGAAAATGCAAGAACATCATATCCTGATCTTTCAAAGGCCAATTTCAATAGCTCAAAAAGTTTGAAATTTACAATGAATCTTTAGCCAAAAATTTGTGTTTTGTTGTTATTTGTTGTTAAATATTTAACAGGCATAGTCAGGTAACCCCTGGTGTTGTATCCCTACGTCATTGTCTGTATCCAATTAAGGCAAGCTATATGCAGGTGTGAACCATGAGTGTCAATTTGAAAGACTTCACGCTGTTTAAAAATTCCCACTCTTTGTGGGGGACAGCAAGGTGCACTGTGGTTTGGACTTTTTGGAAGGAATTCAGCGTATGTTATGAATCATATGCTGGCTGCCAGGTTTCATGAAAGTGGACAGCAGAGCAGCATTGCAGCTGGATTTCCTTATTACTATTTTTTATTATGAATGGGCACGTAGGATTTCTTCTGCTCGAGGTGGCAACAATATATTTGGCCTATTTCTGGCATGTTTACCATTGGGCCAACCCCAAGTCCTCCCAAGTCTCTCCAAGTCCTCCCAAGTCTCTCCAAGTCCTCCCAAGTCTCTCCAAATCCCCCCAAGTCCTCCAAGTCCCCGAACTTCCCCCAATTGAGTCATCCATGTCACCCCAAGTCCCCCAATTGAGTCACCCAAGCCCCCCTATACTAGTTCTCCCATGTTCCTCCCCAACTCCCCAAGTGAGTCCCCCAAGTTACCCCCAAGTGAGTCCCCTAAGTCCCCCTAGTTCTCCCATGGTTCTCCCAAGTTCCTCCCCAACTCCCCAAGTGAGTCCCCCAAGTCACCCTCAAGTCCCCCTAGTTCTCCCAAGTTCCTCCCCAACTCCCCAAGTGAGTCCCCCAAGTCACCCCCCCCCCCCCAAGCCCCCCTAGTTCTCCCCACAAATCCCTTCCAAGTTCTTCCTTAACTCCCAAGTGAGTCACCCATACAAGTCTACGTATAGTTCCCTCCCAAGTCCCTCCCCAAGTTCCTCCCCAAGTTCCTCCCCAAGTTCCTCCCCAAGTCCCTATACATAGTTCCCTCTAGTTTTCCCCGCAAAATCCTCTCAAGCCCCACCCATTTGATGTGCCACTGTGTTGCTGCTTTAAAAAAAAATTAATTTTAGTTCTTTAACCTTCACAGTCGTGAATCCTCCAATTATGATTTTTCACACAACCTAGGGAGTTGAGGTTATTGTGTATTTTGAATTTTATTGGTAAACCAGCAACAGTATAATTGAGTCCCAATTTGCAGGGCAAGGAAACTACTGGTAGGAAACAACAGCAATACGTGAGGAGGTGGGGGGGGGGGTGTAGGTTCCTATGCATGTTACTCGAACTAAAAGTGAAAAAAGGAATGTGCTGGACGACTTATTTTGTAGGAAGACGTTTATTTTGTTCTCAAAATACACTTTCATTCACATTAAAAAACACTAAAAAAAACCTACAAATTGACCCCTTCTTTGTTGTATACTTCTCAGCTTCTGCTGTGCAGAAGCCATCCCTGGAAAGATTTTCCTGCCAAACTGGGTGGATGGACTTTCCTCTGACCAACCTCACACAGGATACACAAGAGAAGTTGTTTCAATACAAAGTCCTGCAACAAAACCAGTCTGGTTTCGGTCCAAATGACACTCTATTTTGTGGCCTGCCATGCCATCTCACATACAGTCTGGCTTACAGCCTTCCACCTGGTTCTTATTTATGAACTCGAGTGACCCCCATCATGACACAGAGGAGGTCTAGTTGATTGTTTGCCAGTCTTTGAAGTTCCTGTTTTATTGCCGTTTTATTGCCGATTTATTTCTGCGATCAACTTAAAAAGGTGTTTGCTGTTTTGCCATTTGGATATGCGATCAAACATGGGTGGAACAAAATAAAATGACCAGTGGTTTAGCAATAGCCACTTCCTATGTCATGCTACAAGTTAAATTATTTCCGAAAATTGTGTTTTTTACAAAGTCGTCGTCAAAGCATTTTACGGGCCAGAAGGAATTTCTGGAGATAAGGTTGAATTTAATTTGCTTAGTTGGAAGTCATTTGTTTTCTGACTGGGTGACATACTGCCGAGTTTCTCAGCGTGTGGGCAAAACAAATGCTTTTATAGTTTTCTGCAATTGTTCGGTAGCTCACAGACCTTTTACTAGTTTTAGCTGTGAATTTTGGCCCAGTGACGTCCGAGTGACGTCAGTGGCATCATTCAAATTTAATATTATTGCAAAAATCCAGTCGGCAAAATACTGCAAGGAGTATGGCATTGATTTTTCAGTTTTTATGTATAATTAGGAATTCAAATTACAGGATCTGTAACGGGCCTGACACACATTTTGTTATTGTGAACATCAACGTTAACAGCAGAATGTTACCGAAAACATGGAGGAAGGAAAACAAGTTTGGAAAACTTTGGATATTTTCCTAAACGGGAGGAATTCCTCCCGTTTTCATATTAAACGTGACATTGGTGGCTACCGGACCTAATATTCATCAGTAATAGTCAGAATATTTTGGTCTGGGAACCAGACTACCAACACAAGTTCCTCTCTCAAAACGAATTTGATGCACCCTTCCTGACACAATTTTGATTATTACCCTATTCCAAAACAATTATAATTTACTCCGTCGAACACAATTTTGATTTACCCCTTTTTCTATTACCCTCTCACTCCCAACCCCCCCCCCCCCCCCCCCCCCCAAAGTGTGGTGACTATTCATTGTATGGTCAGTAAAAATCCCTGTGAATGTTTTGATTGGCTCATTAGCATAATTAAATTCCTTGCACCGCAGGGGATGATATTAATTTTATTCCTGGTGCCAAAACTGAAACCTCTTAAGATCTGATTTCACTCGGAGAAGGTGTGTGATTTTTTTGTTGAATAAATTGGCAGTCCCCCAGAAGTATTGTATGATTACATGTGGAATAATCTTACCAGTCATAGTAGAAGTGAAATTGGTAGTTTTTGTGCCCAGAATGTTCTTAAAGGGACACATTGCCGTGGAGGTGCACAATTGGGCACCCAAAGCGTTTGTCCTAGTAAAATTGCTATGATTAGAAAGATCATTCAAAAGTAGAATATAATATTGTACACGACGGTTGTCACGACCATCCCTTAAAAAATCTGGAAAAATTGATGAGAATCATTTTGGGGATGCGAGGTTTGGTTCAGAAAAGTCAGACTGTTGGAATTCAAACTTTTGTTTTTTTAAATTGCTATTTTTTTAGTGTTGCAAAATGTATTCACTTTTGAATAATACATCGAACGAAAAAAAAGATTCCACATTTAGTTATTGAGTAATTACTTTCTCAAATTACTAACTGCTCGACGATACTTCGGGTGTATCTTTTTTTGCATTAAAGGTGCAAAAGCAACCTTTCTTCAAAGGCTTGCAGATTCCCAAAATAGAAAAATAAGTAGTTTTGTTTTTAAAATAAAACGTGTACATTTTTAAGAGTATTTAAAAAAAAAATCAAGAACGCATGTCAACATAAACAGATGACGAATCATCCACCTTTATGACCAGTTTTAAAAATAGCCTTTTTCGGATAAATGTGGTTCTGTAACCCCCCTTCCCCCTCCCCACAGGCAAGCCTGAATGTACACAATTGCAAGAAAATATCATACATAAGGAGATTGAAACTTTTGATATGAATTTATTATTTATTTATTTATTTATTTATTTATTTATTGCATTTCTTTACCCAGGGTGCACCCAAACAGTTTAAAACTGATTTCCATTGGGGCCCTGCATACATATTTACACACATAAAAAAACATTTTCACGAAGACAAGAATATTTACACAAATAAATCTATATACGGTTAAGTTTTCAACTTGCCAGTATAACTTTGCTGATTTACGGGATGGGCAAAAAAACCCGCAAAACAACTTTTTGGGAAAAAAGGCGTAAATTTCCAATGCAAACTACATGTGAAAAAAATAACCAAGGGCCGAGGCAGGTGAATTATGGCGGTATACATCAACCTACTGATAGTTTGCACCTGATGTGTTGACCAAAAAATATGCCCAACAAATTTAACAATATGACCTCTGGGTAAGCAAAAACCGTTGCCCCCTGGGGCGAGATTGGGGTACCTATTTTGGAAATTTCGGAAGCCTTTGTGTTTGGAATGTAATTAAGTGGAAGGAGGCGGACGCAGTCCTGAATGGCCTGTAGCCTTGACAAGAGAGCTCCGTGTACCGTACCAGCAACTCTCTTTATAACTACTGTGAGGGATTCAAAGTTAACTTATTTGAGCGTGGAAGGCGCTTGCACTATAAATACCATAAATCCTTGGATTTTGATCCTTTTGTTTAGACAAACTTACCATGACTTAAGTATAGACAAAGGCGTTCGAAATACATGTAGTTTAGAGTTCGCAGGTACTGTTATAAACTTGCATTGAGTCATCATGGCATGCTTTCAAAGTTGAGAGGATTTTCTCGGCCAGCGTATAGGCGATTTATATTTTTTCATTTCTGTGTTTGATAATAAAACGCTTGAACCATTTAGGATTTTTGTGTCCATGAAAGTGAGCCCTGTGTTCCATTCTTAAGGGATCGTTTTAATAGGATGAACAGTTACTTCTTAGGTAAAGATCTTAATACTGATCATTGTGCAGTTAATCTCCAGAGGAAGTCAATTTAAATACAGAAATACTTAATCCTAATTTATCATTCAGTGGTCCAATGGTCCAATGTTTCGAACTTAAGCAAGTTCTTTCTCAAAATCAAATGAACAAGAAACAAACATGTGGGGTACACACATACAGCTCTGTTTCACATACGCAGTGTGGACATTCCTTTGTATTCGTGTAGTTAAGAATTCTCGGCCAAAATCCTAATTTTTCTCACATCCAGAGAAAAAAATTCAACTCCAATTTTTGATAGTGGCCCCCTGAAGTAATTATCTTTATTCTCCCACAGATAACCCTAACCCCATTTTTCCTCTGAAGCCCTTTTCCAGAGAGAGTGAAACACTATGTGGACCTGACCCAGGTCCACACTCCACATAGTGTCTCTCATCTATTGTTCACGCCGAAATCTTTTATTCACAGGTCCACACAGTGTACGCACCACTAACACAAGCGTGCAGGGGTGCATGGATGGAGAAACTCTAAACTTTAGAGTGATTATAAAGGACTGTGGCAGTTGGTGAACATCCAAGGGGAAAAAGAGAGGGGAAGGGACAGCAAGGAACGAAAGTTTGGGTGAGGATGAAAGAGGGGTGATATGGGAGGGATGAATCTGAGGGGAAACAATTGGGGAGGGAGCGTGACAAGGTTTAAGTCGTACCTATAGACGGTCGTAGTCAGTCTGTAAATATTAAGGGCACAATATCGAAGGTCTTGCCCATAGACATAGGCGTTCCACAAGGGTCGATCTTAGGGCCACTTTTATTCATTGTTTATAGTAGTGATTTTCCATCCTGTATACCCAAAAATTGCAACTTATTTATGTATGCAGATGACTCCACGTTAACTTGTAGCTCCTCTAGTATTAACGAAATAGAAAGGAACTTAAATGTAGCTCTTGCTAGTATTCACAACTGGTGCCAAAGAAACAAACTAGCATTAAATGCCAACAAAACCAAATGTATGCTTATTGGTTCAAATCTTGTAAATGCTTGGGTGTAGTTGTTGATGAAACATTAAGTTGGGGTACACATGTTGAATACGTAAGGAAGACTGTTTCGTCTAATGGGTGTGTTAAACAGAATTCGTGATTACGTTCCCCAAAGCAGCCTGCACACACTCTTTGTAAGTTTAGTTATGCCATCTTTAGAGTATTGCTGTACGGTGTGGGGAGGAAGGTACATATCTCACGACAATACCCTCAACAAATGTCTCAAAAGAGCCGCACGGATAATCCTTAAATGTACCTTCCTCACCCCCTCAGCGATATGTTTGCCAGACTAAATTGGATTCCTTTTAAAGAAAGAGTTCAGTCCAAAAAGGCTATCTTTGTTTTCAAAAGCCTTAACAAAATGACTCCTTTGTACATGACAAATCTGTTCACACCACTTATACAGTGATTCGTGAAACACGACAATCGACCCAAATGGCACTGAAAGTTCCTTTCGCCAAAAAGGAATGCTACGTGACAAGTTTCGCTGTGAGTGGTGCCAGTATATGGAATAATCTGCCTGAACAAATGAGAACCATAAACTCCTTAAGTACATTTAAATCGGAGCTACGTAAAGCCATATATCAGTGATATTTCTGTCATTTACGCTGATCTGCGGAGTTATAAACTTGGTTGCCAAAATACTTTGGAGCCGGATGGGAATTTCCCCTTGTTTTTCACCC